>JAWWML010000032.1:2317838-2373190 GCA_035047165.1 Ormyrus rosae | reverse complement strand
AAAATGAGCATATAAAAATAAAATAATAATAAAAACGAGATAATAATGGAACAATAAATTAGTTGGGAGGAAGCTAACTGCCAATGACTTGGCAGCGGTTTTTTCACATAGAGCAGTAATTTACTATTACTCTGTACGCATACTCACAGAAAATGATATGTCTTATTAGAGCTTGTTAAGCAGTAAAGTCATTCGATAACGAGTTTGCACCTAACAATTTTCTTAACAATGTACAGTCTCTTCTTTAATCCGAATAGAAATATCCTTTTGCGTCACAATCTATGATTAAATAAGCCTAGATTAAATTATTCCGCAGAACTGCACTGCACATTTATTAAAGCCCTCAACTAAACCGATTGAAATCCGCTCGTATTTTTATGAGTCTCGCATCGACTCCTCCGTCGTTGTCAGCATTGTATTATTTTTATTTCAAAATTCCATTCACTCGTCTCTTTCTCTCTATTATTCTTAGATTCAACGATTTAAAGCTGATCGAGGACGACGATTCCGGAGTTCAAGTAACAATCAACAATGTCATGTACAAAGGTTTGTTTCCTCCAATCCTCTCTCGTAAAAAAAGTCAACCCTCGCAATTCGAAATCTAAAAAGCCCGAAAAACTCTCCGACAGTATCGAAAGACACGCCTGCCGGTACGTCGTTGAACACCTTCGTTCGCGAGGTGGCCAATCTGAAGGGAACCAAAGCCATGTGCCACGAAGGAGGATGCGGCGCCTGCATCGTCGTCGCAGAAACGAACGCCGGGATTATGTCGGTGAATTCGTGCCTCGTTCCAATTTTCATCTGCGATGGGTAGGTCTGATGCTATTGTTTGGTTAAAGAAAATTTCACACGCCGCGGCGCAAGGCTATTGTTGATGCTGCGTGCGACGACACGCTTTGTGATTTAACATAATTAAATAAAAGTCAGACGAGCTCGTTGAAATATTATTTCCGTAAGATAATTAAAATGAGGACATGTTTTTTTCTTCGACTTGTGTTTTTTGATGGAAGTATGTATTTATTAATTTTAAGGTATTAAATTAATGATGATAGTTATTTGTATTACATTATAGTATAATTTTATTAGTATTTTAAATTAAAGTTTTTGTTAAATAAAGCTGGAAAATTACGACGATAGAAGGTCTAGGAAATAAAAAGACAGGCTATCATACGCTTCAAGCGGCTTTAGCTGATATGAATGGATCGCAGTGCGGATTTTGTTCACCTGGATGGGTGATGAATATGCACAGGTTGTTCATAATAAACCTTACATAAACATAGATTCTTTTTTAAGGAAGTTACCGTAAGGATTTCTTTTACAGCCTCACGCAAAATGTAAAACTGACCATGAAGGAAGTAGAAAATTCTTTCGCTAGTAATTTATGTCGATGCACTGGGTACAGACCAATTATGGATGCCTTCAAAAGCTTCGCAACCGATGCCCATCCTGCAATGAAGCAAAAACTTAAAGATATCGAGGTAATTACTTCATTCGCAATCGATTCGTATCCTTAAACATATCTAAGTACGCGTAAATTTTTGCTTTCAGGATCTGTACAACATAAAATCGACGTGCAGAAATTGTCCGAAAAAGACTTGCAACGGCACCTGCAAGGATTTAGAAATCGTTTACAAATCGAGCGTCCCGAGGGAATTGAAGCTGGACTTGAAAGACTCGACGAAATTTCGAAAAGCTCTGAGCGTAAGCAGCGTTTTTGAAGTTTTCGAAAAGCACCCGGACGCTTCTTACGTCATCAATGGAGGAAACACGGCGCACGGTAAAAAATTAAAAATTCGTAAGATATGAACCTAATTAGAGTAATTCTCACGTTGACTGCAGGTGTTTACCGACTGCCAAAGAAACAAATATACATCGACGTTAATAATATCTCGGAACTGCATAGAATAGAGAAAGAGAATGACAGTTTGATATTAGGAGCCAATGTTACCCTTTCGACGATGAAATCAACTTTTGAGAAGTATGCAAGTGAGCCCGGATTCGAGTACTTGCAACGTATGGCGGAACACATCGATCTCGTCGCAAGCATTCCCATACGAAATGTAAGTACGGAAGGCGTAATGGTTTGTTAGTTTTTTCGACAAATAAATGATCGTTTTCGTGTAGATTGGAACTATAGCAGGCAACTTAATGATAAAAAATCAATATCGAGAATTTCCATCGGACATTTTTTTGATTCTCGAAACAGTAGGAGCGGAACTTCACGTTCGTATGTAAACACTAATCTGTACTTTAATGAAAAATAAGCTATTTGCGTGAATGAATTAAAATTTTTTACAGTCAATTCTCCAAGTGACAAAGTCAGTGTACAGCTGAAAGACTTCTTAGACTTACCTATGAGTAAAAAATTGATGTACAGCATTATACTTCCAAAAATCAGCAAGGATTACGTATACAAAAGTTACAAAGTAATATTTAATATTTTAACAGCTAACATAATATTTAACAACTTATGAAATAAATTTTATTACATTTCCAATGTTTCTACGTAACAGATAATGCCCAGAGCGCAAAATGCTCACGCTCTTATCAATGCTGGTTTTCTATTTAAATTAGACGGTACTGGAAAGGTTTTAGAGAGACCAAACGTCCTTTTCGGCGGCATAAGACCAGATTTTGTAAGTATAGTAGCCTTTTGTAATCTTAAGTTTTTGAGCTTACTATTCTCCTTTGCAGCTCCACGCGGAAAAAACAGAATTATATTTAGAAGGAAAATCAATTTTCGATGCTAACGTCGTGAAAGAAGCCTTGACTACTTTAAGCTCAGAACTTCATCCCGATCACGTTTTGCCAGATTACAAGCCAGAATTTCGAAAACTCCTAGCTATATGCTTACTTTACAAGGTACACTTTTCAAACGAGGAAATACTAAATCAAGAAAAAAAAATGTTATTACTACCATGTTTTTAGTACATTTTGCAAGTGAATCCAGACAAAATCAGTCCCAAATTACGAAGCGGCGGACCATTGCTAGAACGTGGCTTGTCGTCGGGAAAGCAAGATTTCGATACAGATCGTAACCTTTGGCCCGTTAATCAGCCGATGCCGAAAATCGAATCTATTTATCAAACGTCGGGAGAAGGCGAATACATAAACGATCTTCCCATAAAAAGCAACGAAGTCTTCTGCGCTTTAACTATAGCCGAAGCTCCTGGAAAGATTGCAAAAATAGATTATAAAGAAGCTACGGTAACCCCATTATTTATTAACCGCTTTTAATCAGTACTCGACATTTAAAATGTGCGACTTGTAGGAAATAGACGGAGTAATAGCCTACTACACGGCAAAGGATGTTCCTGGAAAAAATGCATTTATCATTGGAGCCTGCAAGTTCATGTTATTGGACACCGATGAACCAGTACGTAATGAATGCTTTCGAGAAAACTCTTTTTTTAATATCGATTATTATTCCTTTGCAGCTATTCGCCGATGGAGAAGTAACGTACGCAGGACAACCGTACGGAATAATCGCCGCCAAAAGTCAGAACATAGCTCAGTACGCAGCGTCAAAAGTAAGGCTCGTCTACCCGGACGGGCCGAAGAGAAAACCGATGGTCACCGTTCACGATGTTATAGCCAGTAACGACAAAACTCGAATGGTTAAAATTTTAGACTGGCCCGCAAAACAACCGCCAGGTAAAAACCGATTCGCGATTTTTCGTATATCGTACGGTGTTGCGTAACTTTGTAATAACCCGTCGTTGCGCGCTGCGCGTACAATTTTTATCGATCGTAATCTTCCGAATAGGAAACGACGTCAAGCTCAAGATGAAAGGCACTTACGAATGCGGACCTCAGTATCATTTTACGATGGAAACTCAGACCTGCGTCTGCGTGCCCATCGAGGATGGAATGGACGTTTTCTCCTCGACGCAATACATGGATCTCACTCAGACGAGCATAGCTGGAGTACTTGGAGTACCGGTAAACAGGTAAAAACAATACCCTTGCCGTATATTTACATAACTGCCTTTACACTTTTTCTCTCCCACATTTCCTTTCGCCAATCGCAGCATAAACCTGCGAGTGCGCAGACTGGGCGGCGGCTACGGGGCGAAAATCAGCCGAGCGACGCACACCGGATGCGCCTGCGCCCTGGTCTGCCACAAGCTGAACCGGCCGGCGCGGCTGGTCCTGTCGATCGAGGACAACATGCGCACGGTCGGGAAACGCGTGCCCACCTACCTCGAGTACGAGGTCGCGGTCAACGAAGCCGGCAAGATTCAAAAGCTCGACGCGACTTACTACGGTAACCTCGGCGCCTCGTTCAACGAGACTCACGCCTACGGGGCTATGGGACACTTTTATAACTGCTACGACGTGAGCACCTGGTCATCCCTCGGTTACGACGTCGTCACGGATACGCCGTCGAACACGTGGTGCAGGGCACCTGGTGAGTTGGTCGTTTGAGGGCTTTGTGCTCGGTGGAAATCATTGCAATAAGTGGTTGCTTTGTTGTTACTTTTTTTTTGGAAATTTTAAACGTGGATTATTCAGTGAATGTCTATTTTTTGGTAATGCTTTATTAGGTTCGACGGAAGGCGTTGCAATGATAGAAAATGTAATGGAAAGGATTGCGAGAGAGACCGGAAGAGATCCTCTAGACGTAAGGATGATTAATATGAATGAAACCGACAAATCGTTTTTGGAAACAATGATCGATGATTTAAAGAAGTCTTCCGACTACGATCAGCGAGTGAAGGATGTAGAAAAATTCAATAATGTAAGAAATAGTAAATGTTTAAATTTTTTATAGGACTAAATCTACTTTAATCATAGGAAAATCGTTGGAAGAAGCGTGGAATATCTTTGGTTCCAATGAAGTATCCGCTTGAAATATACGGACAGTTCCACGCAATCGTTTCCATTTTTGCTCGAGATGGTACAGTTTCAGTTTCAACTGCGGGGATTGAAATGGGTCAAGGAATTCATACAAAGGTGAGATATATCGCTTTTCTAACTTTACCCCGTCAGGAAAAAAACTTATTTAAAGAAACTTAAAACAACTATGGTGGGGCTTACCGAGGACTAAAGTTTTTTCCCCGTAGGGGAAAAAAGACTTTTTTAAAAATACTTTTACACTCAGAAAAAGAGTCCTTTTATAAGGAAATTCTTTTTCTCTGAATTCAATCCGCTCATTATAAATAGGTTTTTCTTTTCAGATAAAATAAAATCTTTTTGAATCGAAAAATCATATGCCCACGAAGGGGAAAAAAACTTTCTCAAAAAAGTCCCAGTATACTTCGCCGAAGGCGAAAAAAGACCCGGTATAAAAGTTTTTCCCCCGAAGGAGAAAGGCTAAAGGTGGGGTTTACCGGGGTCTTTTTTATCCGGTAAGCCCCGCCGAAGGCGAAGGCGGGCCTTCGGCGGGGCTTCCCGGGAAGTTTCTTTAAAAGTTTTTCTTCCCCGAAGGGGAAAAAAAACTTTATGAAAAAAGACCCGGTAAACCCCGCCGCCGGCTTCCCCTTCGGGAAACAAGATTTTATTTGTGTTTTTACAGGAGTTTTTTTTCCCTTTATCAATAAATAATAATGATTTCCTTTTGTGACCAATCAACTTGATTTATAGAGAGGATTTTTCATGAGTCACAAGAGGAAATCCGCTAGGTTAAATATTGAGAAGAATTTCCTCTCCTGACAAGCGGATTCCTTTTGTAATTTTGTATAAAAGGATCATTTTTTGAGTGTTCTACTTCTATTAATAATGATTGAAATTTTTTAGGTGGCGCAAGTGGCAGCTTATACATTAGGTGTAGATTTAAAAATGGTGAGCGTGAAACCGAGCATTTCATTGACAACCCCGAACAGCTTCGTTACCGGCGGCAGTCTTGGAAGCGACGTCTGCGGATACGTAAGCAATGCCCATTTTTATTCATTTCTTTAATGTAATATTTAAAACACTTTTTTAAGGCAACTCAACAAGCGTGTAAGGAACTTATAAAAAGGCTAGAACCCATAAAAAAAGAGTTAGGCGGAAATCCTAATTGGCAAGAGTTAGTAATGGCTGCTCACATGAAAGAGGTAGACTTGTGCGCTTCTTTTATGTAAGTCTATTCATTTTTAGGAAAAGTTCAAATTCACTTAAAGGCATTCTAAGATTTAATATTATTTAAAGGTTTAATTCACAACAAGAAATCAAATCATACTCAATTTACGGATGCACAGTGTCGGAGGTCGAAGTAGATATTTTGACAGGTCAAATTTTAATTTGTAGAGTAGATATATTGGAGGACGCCGGAATTAGTTTGAGTCCAAAAATCGATATGGGACAAGTTGAAGGAGCCTTTGTGATGGGAATCGGCTACTGGACTTGCGAGGATCTGATTTACGATCCCGAAACTGCTGCTTTGACAAATTTCCGAACATGGGTGAAATTTATTTTTTAACTTTGTAGTGATTATTGTTTAAGTATCCCTGTTACTTAATATTTCATAATCTTATCTTACAGAACTATAAAATACCAGGAGCCAAAGACATACCGGTGGATTTCCGCGTTTCATTCCGCCGTAATGCGCCAAATCCTCTTGGTATTCTCCGATCAAAAAGTAAGACTCTCGTTTTGTACACTTAAATTTCGTTATTCATTATTTAATCGTTAAAAACGCGTTCAAAGATAAGTAATACATAATGTGTCTAAACAGCTACCGGTGAGCCCCCTCTATGTATGAGTTGTTCAGTGCCAATTGCAATTCGACAAGCGCTGAATTCAGCAAGAGCTGACGCTGGAAACAAAGATGCATGGTATCAATTGGGTTAGTAATATTTTTTTTTTAGTTATTACCTTCCTTAATGAAACAATTAAATAAGGATGTTTATTATTTCAGACAATGCTGTAACGACGGAGAAAATTTTACTGAACAGCCTTACGAAAATAGAAGATATGCTTTTATAAATACGATACTGATTTACATTTTGAAAAATTACAATTACGATTTCGAATATATGTACTTTTCTTTTAATTTTGGGATAATATTAAAAACAATAAAAATTGAAAATTAAAATTGTAATAATAATAAAGTTTCTTATTGTTGTAAAAATTTAATAGTTTTGACATTTTAATAGCATGCATTTATAACCTACTATCAATTGTTTTTTAAATTTATGTGTGAATTTAGCTGCATTTTAGTTAATCGGCATAATTAGTAACAGTCAAATTAAAAGGTTATAAATAAACAGTACTGAAATATCTTTTTGGTTCGAAAATTTATTTATTTCTTACAAACTATTTTTGATTGTTAAAAAGCAACGATGGTCGCAGATTCGAAATCTGAGAAAAATTTAGAAGAACCTGATTGTGGTGACGCGATAAAGCATCAGCTAATAAACGCTCCTAAACACGATGTAAGACATAAAATTTAACTATTAAGCAATCTAGTGTTTAGATCGTTTAAAAGTCCTTTTTTATACTATCTATCGTTAAAAATAATTCAGTCGAGCCACGAGTCGTTTTCGAGCGAAAGCACAAAAAGTACAAAAAGCAAAATCGACGATGACGAACTGCACGAGACCGACTCGCCACTCTCAGAGATGGGCGACCACAATCGCACTTATTCATGCCCGAAAAAAACTATGTCCGGATACATCGACGATCTTGATACAGAGAAAGCCGACGAAGCTGCTCGGTCGGAAGTCACGAAGAGCAGAGAAGACAATTGGCTGTACGAGAGCAAGACGTTGAAGTATCGTAATTTATTTAGTTTGTCGAGTCATCTTCATCACGACTCTCATTGGAATACGGAAACCAGTGACGTGAAAATTGGTAATTGGCTTTCGATATTTTTTTTAGCTGCTGTAAAAACATCACTCAATCTACGGCGCGTTCCTTAATTGAAGTATTTATAGTGTTTTCTTGAAAGTTAATTGATCTAATGGTTCCAGGAAACTTAACGGCGGAGTATTCAAAGCTGGTTACCGAAAATGCAGACGAATGCACTTTATTGAAGTTCCGAAATTACTTGGCAGATTACCAAGAGTCGCGCGGAACTTCCCGAGATGAATATACTTTTTCACATCTAATTCGAGTTATAGGTCAAGCTACCGGCCGATGTTTGCTGGCATTGTTTTACGTTATCATCAACATTGCACCTGTTCTAGAGGTTATTCACGTATTTATGTAATATTTTCTAATTGCTCATAAAATCATCTAAACTAAATAAATTTTCAGGTTTTTCTCCACATATTAAGGTTTATTTTCGACAAGGTAATCGACATAAGAAGCACGGCAGACCTTCAACAGATAATTGTTAAAAGCGTAATATTTTTCCTGCAACTTGTAGGCATCTACGTCTGTTTGCTTTTTATTTTCGGATTTTTCGTCGGGCCGGTTGTTCGTATGACTTTCGGTATTCTTACAAAAATCCTGCTTTACGACTGAAAGTCAATTTAGACTTGTGAATGTTGTCTTACAAACTGTGTTAATTTCATTTTAAAATAAAGGTTTATTAGTACAATGAGTTTAATTAAGAAATTAAGTATTTATTTGATTTATTACATTCGAATGTTATATAATATGCTTGCACTTAACTTTTACATTAAGAAATAGTAATTAAATTACATTCTACTCAATTATACGCATAATAGTTTAAAATTCTTGAACTATACAGTTGGAAATCGATCTTCCATATAATAATTCATACGATATTTCATATATTCTTAGAGAATATAGAAAGTAAGATATCATATAAATGATAAATATTTTAAGAATATTTGCTGTTATTTGATGATCCATTAAATCAGTTTTTAGTAATTGCATTACGTAGTCCACTGATTTATGGTTACGATGTACGTTAACAACAACCGCTTGCTTTTCAATTAATATTAACACTGTAATTACATTACAAAAGTAATTAATATTGATTTTGATTATTGTTCATTACAAGCTAAGATATTACAAAAGTTACTTTTAACTTACATGTCATAGTAATGTGTAATGTAACTTTAGTAGCTATATAAGTGACGTATTTACGACCGACTTTGTAAATGTGGTGAACTGATAATAGAAAAATTTAGCCAATCAGAATTTTCGTATTCACTGAGAAAAAAATTTCATTGAATCAATGAAATCGGTAATCATATATTGGCACTTACATATTTAATCATTTAAAATACATTTTTAGTTGAATCAAATATGATCTTATTAGGTGAAAGATGATGTTATTGAATTAAAGAATCAAAGAATTGATCAAACGACAAATGTGTTGAAAGAATTAAATATGTAACTATCACTATATGATTACCGATTTCATTGATTCAATGAAATTTTTTTCTCAGTCTATGCTGAAAAGATGCGAAAGTCGCATTAGTTATTAATTTTACAATTTCATACGATGATAGCACCTTAAAATCATTCTTTTATTATTTATTTTAGTCGTAAACAGCGCAGTTAATATTAGAGAAGAGATGAACAATATGAACATATATATACGAAATAATGTTAATAAAGAAGTTCATTAAAAGTGTGCAAATGATCTGCTAACGACTCACTCTAATGACTGTCAATAATATTTTTTCCATAAAGCAATTGATGTTACAGAAAGTAATGAGCAAAACTAATATTTTTTTTTTTTTTGAATGTCTATTTATAAAAAATCTTGAACTTTAAAATATTTAAATATTTCAAAATGCATATTTTTGTTATTCAGAGTGATAAATAAATTTATGTGCAGAGAATAATCTTAAGTATTGTACATATGAACAAACAGAGCAAAAATTCATTATTTGGAATAAAAATGGAATAGAAATAGAAAATAATGATTAAAATTTTTAGCACGTAATTTTTAATGAATGCTTCAATAGTGATATGATTTTTCTCGTTTAAAAAAAAATAATTTATAAATAAAATAATCGTTACTTTAGATATTTCAGCAGTTAATAAATATTTATATTTTGAAGTATTTAGAAAAACAAAAAATTGTTTAGGAAACCTTTTTCCTTTTTTCCGAATTATTGACGGCAATATATAAATCATAAAAAGTTATTAAACGTATGAGGTAAATGAATACGTTTTACATACGCACGTTTATTAATCAGTCAAGTTCATGTTATATTTCAAGTGCCTCGAGGAGCCTCTATTATATAGTATGCAGCTCAATTGTTACCATTGTTTTCAAGAAAATTTAAGGCACAATATCTATTGGTCACTCCTTAAATTTTATAATTTGACCAACGATGTTTCATAATTTCGAATTTTGAGTAGTAGTCGCTTCTTCAACTGCAGATGAAAAAACAGCAGCATACACATTGAATAATATAAATTATGATCTTTGATACTTGTGGACAGAATTCATTGCGTTTGTACGAGACTCTGAACAGTGAAAAGCAGTTCATGATGCGATTCAATAACTGCGTAGTCTTTGCCTTTAAAGATTTAATCTTACGTAACTTTCATTAATAGAGTTTCTTTCAGCTGAAAAGATTGAAAAAACGATGTCTGAAGCTTTGTAAATTTTTAAATTACGAAGATTAATATAAGATCTTTCCTTAGAGGTTTGCTTTTTGACAATGAAAATATAAAAATATAAAATGACTATTCTCACGGACGAATGTATTTTATGTGATTGTGAAATAAAAACATTTACCGTTCGGCCGAATGAGTTTGTCAAACGTTACCTTTCCAATTTCGCGCAAAAAAGACAGCCACTTTCAAAATGGTGGCTGAGAAAGAAAATCGATCGCCGCGAATATACGCAGCGACGAAGATACAAAAAATTCTTTTTAAGGTACGATCGCGCAAGAGAAAGAATTGAAAAAATACTGTGAAAATTTCCCGCCCACTCCTGCAAGTATCATCTTTTCACCAGCATTTTCAAGCTCCCCCCTCCCCCCCCAAAAAATTTCTTACGGAAAATCACCCGATTTACCGAACCGCAGATCAATCCAGATATAATTCCTCTCGGCGCCGAAAGCCCGAATATCGCCCGAAGTAACCGACGATAAATCGAGCCCGCTCCTTTAATAAGCGAGTATCGCCGCGAGGAGGGAGAGAACGAGTAGGTTGGGTAACTGGATCGAGTGGGCCGCTGCCCAGCCGCACTCGAGATCGGACTTGAGCGACTCCGCGACCGACATGTTGTTCTTGTTGACGCAGAAGGTCTCGCGCAGATCGTCGTCCCACCCGTTGTCCCAGCAGTCGTACTCGCTCCCCTCCTCCCGCTCGTAATTGTTCAATTCGGTATGCGAGTTGCAGCGGTCCTCCTCGTATTGACGGTGCTTCCTCTGCCACATTTCGATCCAGCTGGAACGACAAGAGTCACGATTTTTTTTTTTTTTTTTTTTTTTTATCAAAGCTCGATACGGCTCAAAAGCAAAGTAAATATAACTATACTTTAAGTCTTACGGTATATTTGTCTAGCTCTTAAGATAGTTTTTATTATCAGAATTGATAAGCAGCAAGTCTATATCACATAATCTTAAGCAACCGCCTTCGCGGAGACAAATCTTTTACCATCGATCTACTTACTCAATCGGCGAGAAGAAGAGAGAAAGAAAAAAAAAAAATAAAGACAGCTCGAAGCCTTACAAAACGAGAGAGCTGAGACGAAAGAGTACCGAATGCTCACCCGATATCGCAATCGCAATTAACATGACTGCCGCGCATTCGAAGCCTGAGCAAGAACCGCTTCCCCGGCACGCCCGGCTTGTAAGTGTTGGAGGGATTGTGCAGCGTTCGGACGTCGCTGTCCCGCAGCTCGACGGTCACGTTCCTCACCGGGTCCGCGTGACTGAACAGCTCCTTCGGCACGTTGCCCACGCTCGTGTTGTACAGGCCGAAGTGCAGGTGCGGGTTTCTCATTCCCTGTTCGCGAGAGAGAGAGAGAGAGAGATTTCGTATTTACATCGACGACTTTTATATACATTTTTTTTTTTCGTCCGCTCCAACGCGGAACGAACGAACTTACGGGCGGGTATATACTTACATGTAAGACTTCCGAGTGGATGGTCTTCAGGGCGCGACCGCTGAACGTGAAATTGTAGAGTTTCACGGGGAAACGACCGCGCATCTCTTTCTCCAGATTCGTCTCGTTTTGAACCTGATCGGGCAGAAAAGGGGGAGAGTGGAGCGGGTCTTCGTGCTAATCGAGAAGGTGAAAAATTGGCGTGACTTACGTCGATGAACAGGTGCCGCAATCCGTGATTGTACTCCAGTAGGTTCGGGAAATTGAAGTGCTTAATCCCGGTGTAGACGGTGCACAGGAGAGTCCGTAGTTTCGAGGCTTTGCAGAGGGCTCCAGCCTGTTAAATAAAAAATAAAAAAAGGCGAATCGCGACGACATTACGTAAAATCTCGGCGAGGCGGAAGAGAGAGAGAGAGAAAAAAAAGAAGGCAGGCATTAAAGCGCACCTCAAAGGTAGAAAGGGAGAGATGGCGTATATCAAGCGACTCGAGGCTGTCGGCGATCCCGAGGAAGCTCGTATTGGTGATTATCGTAATCGGATTGTAGGCGATGTTGAATATCCGCAGGTTCGGCAGAGCGTGGGTGATAAGTGGGACGACGGTCAGGTCGTTGTGACTCAAGTCCAGCAAATGAAGGCTCGTCAAGTTCGACGCCATCTCGGCGGGCACCGACGCCAGCTCGTTCTGTGCCAGGTGAAGCCTTTGCAGTCGATGGAACGGAAGCTCCGGGACCTAAATGTCCGAGGGAAAAGAAAAAAAAAAAAAAAGCGGACGAAAATTCTTTGACCTGTTTCTTTGCTGCTTATACCTCTCTCGCTGGGTCGCGATTAATCGGCCGATCGTCGCTTTTCTTTTGCCAATTTTTTTTTATCAAGTTCAATAATTAATGGTACAAATCGATCGGCCGATCGAAAAACTTTGCTTCGAAAGAAAGGGAGAACGGAAATTTTTTTTTTTTTTCCGAGTTAAATATTGTCTGAAAAGTTGCTCGAGTACATTCGAGACTTCGTTGAGTAACTTAAGTAAAAATGCTGTTTTATTACCGAAAGTAACGATATGTTGCTTAGGCCAAGGAAAAGCAACGAGTCCTCCACGCCGAGGAAGGTTCTTCCCCGCGGTTCCAGAATGAGCTGCTTGTTGTGACTTAAGTCAAGGTACGATAACTGCGGTAAATCCGAGAACACTCCGTCGTCAAGCCTAACGAGCCGATTGTAGGACAAATCGAGCCAAGTCAAACCCTACAAATTCACAAATTAAAAAAAATAAGAGCGCGCGTCGTATATGAAAATTTAGCCTGCTACATCTTTTAACGTTATATTATCGACGCTCTCGTTCCAAGACTTTCCGCCGAATCGGTCGGTGTGACTTTTGATGCTTTTTATTAATATATGGCAAAGGCGACTGATTTTTTTTTTTTTCTTTTTCGAGAGACTGTATATATCGAGTACACGTGATTGAAGATTTACTATAAGGTCAATTAGCTTATCGCATTAGTGAAATGTCCACGTTCGTCGAATCCAATGAAGCGAAATTCACCAAGCAATGTAGAAATATATCCAGACTAGTCTAATTAGCCGCTAATCGGATTCGAACCCACGTGTACTAAGAAAAAAAATTGAAATGAGGTTTACCTATGCTCAAATTCTCCGACATCTCTAAGTCGTTGTCGAATACGTTTTAATAGACCGCGTATGTTTGCTACGAGTTTAACTTTATCGTTCTCCGTTGTTTATCTACTTTTTGCAATAATTTTTTTTTTTTGCTACGTTTTACGAAATAAACTTTAAACGTTTATCTGTAAATTGGACACTGAAGATTTTGATAAAAATTTTGAATACCGGTATTGTTTTGGAATACCTTAATTTAAAAATCATATACATAGAGGAACGTTAAAAGTGACTGCTTTGCTAAAAAAATGCATTCTAAAATACTATCTAATTATACTTTATCGAAGCAGCGTCAGTTTACAAAAAAGACTTACCCGCATTCGGAAAATGGCATCCGTATTGTGCACCCCAGAAAGGAAATTCCACGATAAATCTAAAATCGATAAACTGGCAGCCGCAGACATCGACATGGTCTTAATCGGCAGCCTCATGAACTGATTGTGGGACAAGTCCAGACTCTCGATGTTCGCCTCCATGAACAGGTTGTCGGCGAGGGTCCGAAGCCTGTTGTGCGACAGATCGACGATTCGCAGCTTCTTCAGCGGCTTGAACGACTCCGCGGGTATGTCCATTATGTAATTGTGAGAGAAATGCAGGACCTGAATGTTCTTCGTCTCCCGGAAGCAGTCGAAGTCGATCTCCATGAGCTCGTTGTAGCTGAGATCCAGCCACTGCAGATGCGGCATGTTGCCGAAAACGCCCTGGGTGACGTTGTTGAGCTCGTTGTGCGAGAGGTAGAGGTGAGTCATGGAGTACTCCACGGGTTTGAAGTAGTAGCGCATTATCTCCGAGATGTTGTTGTAGCTGAGGTCCAGGACTCTGATGTTCGACTGCATCATTCCGCCCACTGGAAAGTACGGGGGTTTTTTTTTTCTCAACAGTTTTAATGAAGCAAGCAAGTAGATTTAGTTTTACTTGTGACTTGAGAGAAATGAAAAATCGAAAACAAATATAGTAAGGTAGCAAAAATAAAAAAATGATTTACTGTTGTTAACGGATGATGAGCTGTAAGAACTATTGATCGTTAATCGGGGAATCATGTTATGACTGACATTAACTTTGAACGATGACAATGTCCCGACTTGATCGAAAGATGCAAAGTCGAATTCGTGCAATTCGTTGTAAGCTAGATCCAAAAATTCCAGATCTGGTAAGTTCTAAACAGAATAATAAAATTCTTTCAATGTTTTAGGTAATTGTATAATAAGCTTCGAATCACGAAATTTCAAAATTAATATTTATTACCTGGAAAGCTTCATCTTGCATACTTTTTATTTTATTCCCTCGCAAGTTAATGTACTTTAGACGATTCATGTTCATGAAAGCTCGTCTCTCTATATTAGTGATTAGATTATCCTCGAGATTAATAGTAGCCATTTGCGATAAATCAACGAAAGTATGAGTGGCTAGACTAGTAATACGATTATATCCGAAATTTATATCTTCTAATGTCGAATGAATATCTCCCTGAAATCAAAGAAATAATTTATCATTTCTACCTCGGATTCAATGCTGCAAACACTTTTGCTTATAAAAGTTACCTGGAAAGTTCCTTTCCTTATATTATCTATTTCATTGTCCTGCAATTCAATCCGCTTTATTCTCTTCAGGAAATGAAAAGAAGTATCCGGCATCGATCGTATCCTGTTGTTACTAAAATCTAAATGCAGAAGATTCGTCAGAGATTTGAGAGGTCCGTGCGGCAATTCACTAATCGACGTGGAAAATCCATGTGCTATTCTTAATTTCATCAATGAATTTCCCACCTAAAATACATTTTTACCAAAAAATGAATATTTTCCACAACTGTTTTACTCCGGTAGACTTTCGCTTCTTAACTTGACCAACTTGAAATAATCACCTCTGAAAAGGCATCGTTTTCGATCGACGAAATGGAGTTTTCCGAAAAATCCAAATACTTGATTCCCCGGACGTGCATGAAAGCGTGATTTTTAATGGTTTGCAAGTTACTCTGAACGACGTGAAGCTCTTTAATGTCCATTCCGAACTCGAGAAAATCCTCGGCCGACAATGTCGAATCGGGCATTTTCGAAATCGACAGAAAGCGCAAATTCCGCATCTGTCTTAGATCCTGAAGCGAGATCATGCCGTTCTTTCTTCCGCTAAGATCAAGATTATACAGTGAATATTGAAAGCCATTGAAGACTTCACCTGGAAAAGAGAAATTTAAGACTGAGACATTTTTCAGTTTCATCCTGTACCCCGCGGAAGCGCCTCTCTGCTCTAACGTCAAACGGAAATAATAGTACTTGGATTGAAAGTGTCGATGTGATTTTCCCGGAAAATAAGGGTGCGCAAAAAGTCGTACTCCTGAAAGACGCGGTTCGGTAGCGACGTTAAATTATTGCCGGAGAGGTCCAGGAGCTCCAGCGAGGATTCCAGTCCCATGAAGTCAGGTGAATCGACCTCGTACAGATCGCAATCGGTCAGATAGAGCTCGCGAATCCTCGAGTCTTTGAACGATCCTTGCTAAGGAACAAAAGCAAAAAAACATTCGCCTCCTCGGTTAAAGAACCTTCTCTTCCGAGAAACGTAAAAATATATAGAAATTCGAAAAGAACAAATCCGTATCCTCACCTCGATCGTCTTAATGGGATTTCCATTGAGGTAAGTCCTGTTGACTTTGTAAAAGTGCTGAAACGATCCGGGGAGCAGCGAGTCTATCTGGTTGTAATCCAGCCTCAGCACGTCCAAGGACATCTGTATACCTCGGATTTCCGACTCCATCTGCGGATGAATCATTTTGGAGATGCGATTGTAGCTGAGGTCCAGCACCCTCAGCCGTTTCAGGTGCGACAATTGGGAGTAGGGTATCATGTGGAGCTGATTGTCGTTCAGATAGAGATGAGCGAGGTGGGCCATCCCGTCGCGAAAAACGGACGGGTCGATCTCCTTCAGGCTGTTCTCGCGCAGGTCCAGGTAGTTGAGGAACGTCAGGCCGGCGAACGCGTCGGCCGGCAGTTTGTCGATCGAGTTGCGGCCCATTTTCAGTATCTGCAGCGAATTCTCGAGGCCCCTCCAATTGTCCGCGGCTATATGCGAGATCTGATTACCTGAGAAGCAGCCCGTTTGTCAGTCCAGCATCCATCCGATTCGCGCGTCAATAATTCCGCAGCCACCTTTGTCTTGCGTACGTATATACATAGAAGCAAACGTAAAGCGTACTCGACGAAACTCGTTGCGACAAAAAACGCAGAAGCAGTACATCCACTTGGAATATGGGTTAATTTGCCGAGCGTATATAATCGCCGGCTGGATAAAGATTTTCCAGTCTAATCCGGCGTCCGGAATTACGAAGCGCAAGACAAAAGACGCTGCTGACATTGACGTGCTCTCTCTCTCTCCGCGCGCGCTGCCTCTCGACTTGTCGGACAAAGGCGCGAGTACCTGTTAGATCGAGGAGTCGGAGCTTCTGCAGGTGTCTGAACGATTTGCTGGGCACCCTCACGAGACGGTTGTAGGGTAGTTCAAGCTCCCACAACGATCTTTCAAGCCCTAGGAACGCATCGTCCGGTATATCCGATAGGGGATTATGCTTGATCTGCAGATTGTACAGACCTGGGACATAAGGCACACGCCGTCTGCTTTATGCGATTTCAATTTTTTCCTCGTGCGCCGCGCGTCGTTTTACGGTGCTCTCTTTGGCTGACTCGTGTTTTTTTTTTTTCACCGTCTTAGCTGGTTAAGAGAGGCGGAGGGGGGCGATCGGTCGCTCCGTTTTTTTGTCGCGTCTTTTTGCTCATCTTTCGGTTACGTAAGGAGGGATCTTATCCGTTTATTCACCTTCGCGGAAGTGTTTTATTTTCTTTATTTATTTTCTTTTTGTCGGTTATCGATGCTACCAAATGTAACGTTATTTTGTTAAAGAATAAATTAGTTTGAAATAATTGCATGTGGCGTTTAAAAATTGTGACGATTGAAAACGCAAAAAATATATCACAACTTTTGGCCAAAGTATAACTTTTTTACTCAAGCGTAAAGAAGTTTATTTGAAAATTTAATGAATATATAGTAGTTTTTTTTATCATCATTTTATTCAAATTACACATAATTTTATATACTTGCCGAGTATAATTATTGTATTTACTAAATGTTGACTCATAATTGATTCAATTTGCTTTAATAGAATGTAGTCGCGTAAACATTGCTTTGGCGTTTTATTGAGCATTTATGTCCTCTTCCTCAATGAACAGTCAACTCTTAATAAGCTATACAATTTGAATTAATGTTTTATGAATGAATTAATTTTTCATCTTTTTTAACTGCATCTTGTTTTTAGTTTTAAACGTCGAAATTTTAATAAAGTATTTTATTGATTCTGCAGGTTCATAAAATTAATAATCATTACTTGAAAATTTAAAAAAAAAATGTAAAATTCATAAGATTTATGGGTTATAAACACTCGAAAATAAAGAATAACATCTGAGATAAAAATCTAAATCAGATATCAATCCACTTCATTACTGTTTACACAAATACAGAGCTGAAACTCCTACCATCAAACTATTAATAGGATTTAATGAAAAATATTGATACGTAAGTTTAGATTTTAGATCTTAAAGATTCAATAATCCGAGGTAAAGAATTAATTAATTTTTACAGAATTTTTTACAAATATGCGAATTATTAAAAATTTTTTCATACTTTATTATTCACTTTACATTCATAATTTTAGCTATGTCTACAAAATTTTAATCATTTAGTAAGAAAATATCCTTGGCATGATTTTTCTACTTATTTGTACTTTTCTAAGCAAAAAAGAAAACGTCATCAGATTCGCGGCTTAGAACAAAATGGGATAAACTCGTGCGACCTACACTGCTGTAGATTGAACTTTATTGACAGTCACGTGATTGTGGTAGTAATTACATTTAAAATAAAACTTGTTATCTCTTATAAATTTAAGACAGACATTCTTACAATTAAAATTTAACCAAAATTCCCACTTTATTTTTCTCGTTATACTTTGATTTATTCCGTTACGTTCTAAGACGTACTATCAAAACAATTTTTATTAAATAAAACGATGCCTTTTAAGTATTTTACTAATTAAAAACTCTGAACTGTATAAACATTGTTCATTTTGAAAAGGAATTACACCCTCTTTTCCCAGATCTATGACTAAATCAATGAAAGTTCGATCCCAAAACTAATTCTCAAAAAAATCAATATTAACAATATCTAATAATTCTCATTAGTCAAAAAAAAAAATAAAAAAAAAATAGGGCTTCCCTCGAAACTTCTCAGGAAACTCGAAAAACTCGATCTCGCCCGTCCCACTCACCGGTATGCATGAGAAACTGCGGCTGAATCGACCTGAGCCCGTTGTTCTCGAGCTGCAGCATGAAGACCTTGGAGGAGTTGATCGGCTGCAGTATCCTCGGCATCGGCACGTTGAAGCAGGTGACGATACCGAGATCGGGCACGACCTTCGAGCACGTGCAGAGCGGATTGAAGAAGCAGGGCGGATACTGGACCGGCAGCTCGTGCGCCCGGACCATCGACGTCCAGAACATCAGGACGAACGTCGCGATCATCATGACGTAGCCGAGCTTTATGCACGTCAGCAAATTCTGGAAGAGAGGCACGCAGGGCCGAGTTACGCGGGTTGGATCGCCTAACTATTATTGTGTGCACTGACGAGTTGTTTTTTTTTATTTTTCACTGTGTATAAAGTTATTAATCTGTTAATTTATGGCCCGAAATATATATAAATCGGCAACTCCGGAAGCCTTCGAAAACGATAATCCGATTCAGGATCAAACCATTAATTTACATCTCCGAATAAACTTGAATGTTACGAAATCGAGACCGAAAATAAACTCCCGCGTCCTTCCTCCGATCCTCGGCAGGGACCCCGAAGCACACAGCGTATCTCACAAAAACAAGAAAACAAAAAATAAGTCACTCGACATCACACGCCCTACCATGACGATCTCTTCTCGGGTAAGGGTGGCGGCAACGTCGTCGTCGTCGTCGTCGTCGTCGTGCGTGAGTGTGCGCGGATGTCTCGAGACTGGGCTGAATCGCGGCTTCTGCTCTCTGGCCTCTCCGTGCGCGACATGCACGCGTATCCCGCCTACACTTTGGCCTCTCCTCTATAGGGGCGGCCGCGCTCGTCTCGCGGCTCGGCTCGAGTAAACGCCCGGCTCGACACACTCTCTCTCTCTCTCTCCCCCTGGACGGCGAGTTGCACGCCTGCTCTCGAAAAGCCCTTACTACGGCTTCCGGAGTGCGCAGACATTTACAGTGCTTCTCTTTACCCGATTATGCTCCCCCGGCGATATTCTATTAGGTCGCGGATGAAAATAGTTGCGCAAAAATGTATAAGCGGCCTGCGCGCGGCACGCCATCGGCCCGGCGATGCTCGCCGAGGCGGGGCCCTCCCGAGCGGGGCGCGACGCTCCCGTTTAGAGGCACGACGCGGCCCGAGGAGTGCACACCGTCCGAAAGGGGAGGTTTTTTTTCGGGGCCGGATCGCTGGAGAGGAGAAAGGAGATGTCCGTTGATTTTGAAGAATTAGGGGAGGATTATTGTTCCAGAAACATTTTTGATGGTCTTAAAATACAACGTTTAACGCGAAAGTTTACAGTTTTCCGAATTTTTGGGGCATCTCAAAGGAAGTCGGCCCTTCCGGCTTTGCGGTTGATTCTTCCGCCATTGCTGTTTATACATTTCACGACCTTTTGCGCAGCTGTATATATAAATCGTAACGAGACCTACTAATCGCCAAGGTAGAATCCGATATCCGAACCACCTGAGCGTTTATGTTATTATGCACTGCTACCGTATGTTATTATGCGCTGCTGCGTATTATGCGCGCATTCTCTTTTCAGGCCTTCTCGCGTTACTGTTACTCGAAGCTTATGAATGTAATACGTTACATTCGGACGGCGAGTGAAAATAAAATTTGTCGGTTTAATGATAAAAATATAATATTTGGAGATTAATCCGCGCGGCATTGACGCGATATTTTTGAAGAGATGCATAAAAAGTTTTTATTGTCTGTGGCCTCGCATCCGTCTGAAGTCTCCGCCTGACTTCGGCTGATGACAATCCTTGTTAATCAATTACCTTAATAGACTCGGTAACGAGTAACGTCGATTTTAAAATGATCTTTAAAAGTTTCTTTTATATATATTTATAAAGGAAATAATAATATTCATACCACTAACCGATTTATTGGCGTTCGAATTCTGTTTCACAGTTCAATGACACGATGAAAGACTGATTAGCAAGTCGATGAATAACCCATGATTTACCTTGAGAAAGTTTTTGTATTCTCAAAAACATAGTTATTAGTAAGTTTACGTCATGGAAACTATTTTATTAATAATAAATTTATTTGCCTATGGAATGGTTTTGAATTTCTCGCAATGAATACATTATAATAAATGATATGATTTTCGAATAAATTTGTTATTCTACCTTTTTTTTATTTAATTTGCCATTATTATTATTTTTAATGGGAACAGTAAGAACTAATAAAAAACAAAAGTTTCGATAAAATTAAAAATCTGGAATTTAAATAAATTACAACCTCATATTAGCAATTCAATTAAACTAATTCAATGAAAATAAGGAAAGAGGTAGGAATATAAAATAGACATTGATTTTTAAAGAATATGTTATATATTACGCAATAATACATAATACAAAATTTGTGAATGCTAATATAAAAAAACTTAATTAAATTATAACAAATCGACATCAATCGATATGTTTACTTTTGTAAAATGCTGTTTATCCTAAATCACATTTGATAATTCTGAATGAATGTGTCGTTTGATAGAGAAACCAGACAATATTTTTTATCAACGCAACGCCAAAAATTTACAGAGAAAACTTGACACCATTTACAAATTAAAAATTTTTTAATTATTAACAATAAGTTACGTATCGCACGTTGTATTGTCAATTGGAGCATTAAAAATCGGATGATTCATTCAATTCGAAGTATTCGACATTTACACTTCATTAATATTCCAATAGGTAATAAGATACATATAAAAAACTTTCTCGATTTTCAAATACTCATTTTTTATACTCGTTTTTGAGTACATAAAGTTGGAAGACAAAAAAACATGAAGTTAAAATTCCAAATTGAAATTGGAAAAAATTTCGCACGCTATTAAAATTGCAGATTTCAAACAAACGCTCGATGCAGACACATAATTTCTTAAAAATGTAAAAAGATTCTCTCTTCAAGGCTAGTTTGTCGTTCAAGATTTAGAGATTTGATTATCAGTTCGGAGGTTTTGACGTGTGGCTTGAAAAATATAAGAAATCAAACGCGGTAAAAAAAATATTTCCACAAACTTCCGTTTACATTTCCATCATAACTCTTTTTTCACGCTAAATATAAAATCCCAAAAAATCGGAACCTGCCCATATGTTAGTCCTCCTCAGTCCAATAATAAACATCAAAGCTTCCTAGAAGATTGTTTCAGTTGCTTAAGAATGGCTTTTCGAATCTGATAGTGTTTGAACTAGTTCTTTATGAAAATAAATTTATTTCAGCAGTGGCCCCTAAACTCTTAAAAAGTTGAGAGATAGCTCATTTATTAAAATTACATATAAAATCTTTGTGATGTAAATTCATTCTTCGAAACATTACATAGTATTTTTAAAATGTAGAATTGTATTATGCATAGTTGAGAATTACCGTAGTTAGCTAGAATAATTTTCCCTGTATCTGTATCAGTATACTGATTTTGATTATGAACAAATATAAATATAATACAAAACTAAACAAATCTTTCGAATTTTAAAAATAAAAATACATAGCAATTCGCTTATCGGAAAAGGTTCTTTCGAATTCGCGTAAGACACAATGATAAATCTTTGCAACAATCAACAATATAAAACTTAGGTGTAAAACTTTCTTCAAAACTATAACAAAATTATTGAAACGTTGATAAAATTTCATTTTCCGGTTGGTGGTTACTGAATAAACGCTCACATCTTATGTCACTTTCGCGTCGTCTCGCAATCGCTATTATCACTCGATAGTCCTTGCGATACATATTAAAGACCCTCGTGAATGGGTAGAGGCGTGAACTTCCTATATAGGAATATAATAATATATATTTATAAATATTTTTGTATTTTTCTCGCTTTTCCATTCATATATACGTATATATATGATATATATATATATCCCTTTGAAAAATATTCTTGAATCACCTTGCGCATTATAAATTTTATAATGTGCCACCAATGCAATACTGTGTAGAAAGAGAGTCAAAGCTGCCTGGACAGATGAAGATTTCTAAGATACTTTCTCTTCCCAAAAAAGTGGCTGCGCCAAGGTCACGCGACTGCCTTCCAGCCGCCTCGAAATTTTCGTTCAATAGGTCTTCAAAATTCCTCCAGCAACCGAGGGTACGAAACCGCCAATGGATTATATAAAGCATAAACAGCTATTTTTTTCAGTCGTCGTCCAATATTATCACAATTCGTAAAAAAGCTTAAAAAAATAAGCTACCGCAACGGTAAATAGAGCGCGTCGTCGCCGCGTTAAATATACCTAAATAAGAGAAACAGGATTTTCCGGCCTGTACAGTAATGCATTGGTGAGAAGGAACGCACCGCGGCGCGCATTTTTCCACCTCTCCTCGGGCTTCGCTAAGGAGGAGCGAAAAAGGAAGGCACACTCGCAGACTCGCTCACTTGTATTTGTGCACGTGTCCGTTGCCTCCGTTGCTCGCGGCATGGTGATGGTTCTGATGATGGTTGCGCTCTTCGGAGCCAGCTCTCTCGTGCTTGATCCTGCAGCCGCTCTCGCCGTTTCGCGCCCGCGAAAACATCGGCAGCACCAGGATGGCCGACAGGCCCACCAAATGCGGTGTGAGGTACATGTTCCTGAAACAGGAGGGGGCTTCGGTTAAAAGGGGGACCTTTGTTCCGCTACATCTGATGCGTAATATAAGGAGCGGCTATTGTTATACTGCGGCTGCCTTTCGCCGGTTACTTTTTTTTGCGCGTTATTCACGAATTATAAGGAGACGCGTCAAGTTGAGAAAAAGAGGAAAGGTACTTATGGAAAAAAAATCGTTCCGGAAGTCGTAGTTACGGTGTTTACGTGAGAAGTATCGAATTCGCCGGTCGCTGGGCGACCTTGTACGCATCACAAGTTAATAATAATGAGTTCATTTATCTTCAATAACAAACTTAAATAAAAATATTTTTTTATTTTCTTTATGGTTTTTTCGTAAATTATTGTAATTTTGCAGTAATTCAAGATTTGAGTCTCTAAATTTAAATTAATTAACATATTTTTTATAATTTAATCAATGTTTTTACTACAAAGTATAAATACAATTCTGTTTATGGGTCATCAAGTATTTATCATCTGTTTATTGATTTTTATCAACTATTTGTCATAAACATTGCGGCTAAAGTGAATGTCAGCCATTTTTGTGGGTATTAAGAAAATCAACTAGCAAAACGCCCGTAACTCCTTTATTACGGCGTTTTTCAAAGTGTCGTTTTGTATTTGTTGCAAGAAAAGTATGTACGTGCAGAATCGCGTGTAGGCATGCCTCCCCCTCTTTCAATTTTATTTATTCATTGGCTCTTATGGGTCAGTGTATATCTATATAGATGTCACTGTTGTCAGTCGCGTCGGTCCATGTGAGCATGTGTATACAAACAAAACCAGATGTGAGTATTTTCTAATGGAACCCATGAAAATGTTAAGAGTTGACTTTGCATTCGTATGGAAAACATTTTTACATAAGTTTTTGTGAGTATGGACACATATGAGAAAAGACGCCATTTCGTACATACCTCTTGTGAAACCTTGAACGCGAACTATTTACACAGATATGTACAAGAAAATGCCGTAAAACTACGGTTTTATTAGAAAGTCACTTCGTTTTAATGAGTTTAGAATTTCACGATATGTGAGAATTAATACGTAGTTATATAATTTAGAGGGGTTGCTGCACATAATGCTGCGTGCGGCTTTCAAAATAATACGGAGCGCGATACTACGATGCTTGTAATACCGTGGCTCTCTGTAGGGTTACTGACTCCAGCCGCGCTGCTGGAGCTCACGAACACAACATTCGACGCGCCATCTGGCCCGCGATAACACTATTACAAATAACAATACTGTGGGTTTTAGATATAGGTATACCGCACGTGCGGCGCACGCTGATAAATAGATGTACGAATTATCAATGACACAGATATAAAAGCGGCTTTGAAAACAAGAGCAGCGTGAGTGACATAAGAGATAAGGGATCGGTAATTCGTGACTTTTAGCATGATTTTTAAGGTTCACTATATAGTACTACAAAGTTTATTTTTATCAGAAAATGATCTTGAACTTTGGGTTTGTTTTTTTAAATTGAATTTTTACGGAATTGTATTGTATTAATTATTATATCGAATAATTTTAATTTATTATTTTACGATATATTGTGGAAAACAAATTTTAATTTTTTATTTATTTACTCGTTTATCACGAGAATATCACATGTACAAGTAATGAATGGCCAATTGTTATGTTTTCCTACACATAATAGTTTTATAGGAAATGTATTTCCAATATTGATTAATAATAATCACTTTGATTTATGCCCCAATTGAAATAAAAATTGTACATAAACGTACAGATACGTATGCAAATGTATAAAAAAATTTAAAAACATATAAAAACGTAAGTTTGAGTTTCATTTCGGACATTTCGTACATTTTTATATTTACGTACATTTGCGTATGTTTTCGTATACTCTTGTATGTTTTTATAGGGTTTTGTACATTTTTATACGTATAAAATTATTTATTAAATTATTTATTTAAAAAATTATTTATTTAAAAAATTATTTATTTATAAAATTATTTATTTATAAAATTATTTATTTTTTTACGTATAAAAAGGGAAAAAAACGTAACAAAACGTACTAAAATGTACGGAAACGTACAAAAATGTACGAAATGTTCCAATCGAAACTCAAGCCTAGATTTTCTTACATTTTCGCACGTTTTCGTACCTTTTTCATACATTTTTTATTTCCATTGGGGTGTTCGTATTATTTTTATAATTTTGCAGCTAAATGTGTTTGTGATGTGTTTCTTGCGAAACATTAGTTGAGATTTGCATAAAAGTGTGATAGCCTTGATTGAATGTACTTGAAATGTCGCGTATATAACGAAAGAAAGGAAAACCGATGTTGCACGCAAAAAATAAAGCAATAAATAAATCCCAGAATAAATTTATAAACATCTCGCTTCAAAGACTAAAAAATTCAATAAATCGGTAGCTTAATTTATTAATTCTCAATAAATTTTTACGATTTTTAAAAGATAAAAATTTCTGTATAAATACTTACAGGTACAAGTAGATACTTGGTCTGAACTCGAGGAGAATAAAACTAAATGTAATATATGACAGTACGACTCGAGTTACGACCATGGTAAGTGCGTCATAAAATACTTTCTTTGTCTTCGAGGTAAGAAAATACGGTCTGAGGTGGCGGCGAAACTACAAATATGAATCAGTAGGTTAAACAGGGGACTAATTTAATTGATTATTTTTCCAAAAACAGGCAATTGCAATTCTTAACTTACGTATCGAGCGACAATAGTGAAGAAGGCTGCGTTGGCGAACGTAAGGTAATACCCAGGGTAAAATCCGTGCCAAAGGGCGGACAGACCATACGTGAGTACGGTTTTGTGCTTCGAAACTCTATCGTACACGATCATTCTCAGCCAGCGATTTGTGCCCTTATTCCAAGCTTCAATACTATCTCTCAAATTTAAAGCAGTCTGAAACAATTGGAATTGTTTTACAAGTTTTTCAAAAATAACAATGTTTGCTTTGGATATCGCATAGTTGTAATAATTTCTACGATTGGAATAATTATTTATCTTGTTGTTTCTTATATAACAAAGTATAAAGATAAGCAGAATTGTAGGATCTAACGCCTCGAAATAGTCGAGTCGAATTTAAAAATGTGGCCTCGTTTTTAAAGACGTCTTTAAGCACAAATAATTCAGCTTCGAATTGTCGCAGATGAAGTTTTCAAAAAGAAAATAAAACTAGAAGTATACGCTGCAATTTGCTTCTTTAAGGAATAAATGATATTGATTTGTTATAAACTATAATAGTATAAAGTTGCATTTCGAAATACACTACTTAACTCTAAACTAAAATAACTTTCGGACAAATCAAATATTTCTTAATTCTAAAAATGGCAAATTAAAGCTTGACTGCTCTACCATTAATTTTTTTTTTAATTTTTATCCGTAACAATTCCAAGTTGCATTATTTACATTTAAAGACAAGACCATATATTTTTTATTTTTTTACAAAATGTCGCTAATAACTTTTTCAACCTTTTTTTTTATTTGGAGTCATTAGATCCTGCAATTACGATTATTTTTATATTTTTTTATCCTAAAACTTTTCCCAATATTTGAGTCCAATCAGTGATCCGGAAGCGTGAGCCTCTCATCATCAAAATAAATAAATCTACTTGTTTAATTTTGCCGGTAAAGTAGAAAATCAGCTATATACACACAAAAGTTGTAGAAGATTCCTACATTATCAACAAAATTACGTCAGATCCTATCAACGCAAGTGTTGATCCATTAAAGAAGATTTAAGTTTTATCGAACTAATTTTTTTAATTATAATATAAATATCTGCCCACTTTTAAAAATTCTAAAATCATTTTTCTTGGAAATCTAAATTGCGAAGGCTAAAAAGACATATATGGTGTTAATCTAAATCGTTTCACTAATTTATTCCAATTTAGTAATTTGAGAGAAGAACGAACAATAAAAATACCTCAAACTTGAAGGCATTAACGTTGGAAATTTGGTCCCAACGTGCCGTGCCGTCTTCGTTGTAGCCGTTAAATCCCAGACCGGAATTGTTACAAATGGCATCAGCGAAGAGCCACGCGTGATAATACTTAAAACGAACTAACATAGTTGCCATTATCAGGTACCAATACTTGTAAAAAATCGAAGTGTTATAAATAAACTCGTCTTCTGCAAAAGAAAACGAAAATGAAGTTTAAAACATTAAACTCTGCGCCCGGAAATTATATAGTACTCGCTAGCGTACCTTTAATTTTTTGTATTGGGAACGAGGGGATAAGAGTGACGAAGATGAATGCACATACAAGACTCGCCACTACTTTTTTAATAACGACCAGCGCGGGCGATGGTTCCAGTACTATTTCACTCGCCTGACCATTTTGCTCGTCGACAGGCTGTAATACGAAAAAAAACATCAAATTAAAACAATTAATTAATTAAAAGATTGATCAATTCAAATGTTTCTTAATTAATCTAAGTACTACTTTTTAGAAGCGACCAGAAATCTACTAATTCTTTAGCCAACCCTTAAACTTGAGTGTGCACGTTACCTTCAACAACTTTTGGCCACGACCGTGAACAAAATCGATGTAATCGCGGTAAAAAATGATGGGTCCTGCCATGAGTGCTTGAAAGTGGAAGACGTAGCTAAAATATTCCAGAGTGGTTGGCATTTTCCTAAAAAAAAAGAAAAAATATATAATCGCACCTCGAATTTTTTAATTAAAAAAATCAACACTTTCTCTCTAAAGTAGAATAAGTGAAGTTTTCTCTTATTTTGAAAGTGAGTATGGTTTTCACCCATAAATAAGTGAAAATAATATTATTTTGAAAATTAAGCACTTGAAAATTCACTTTTTTATAAGTGAAAAATAACTTTTTTTATAAGTGAAAATTTTGAATTTTCTCAGACCTTGCACAATTGTCACTTAAATAATAAAAGAATATTCACTTATTCTACTTTACAGATATTCTCCCACAAATAAAGAAAAATAAAACAGTTAATCAAAAGTCGGTAATCCGCCCAAGATCAGAGTGCAAAAATAAGATGGCAAAAACTGCACTGTACTTTAGAATTCGACACTTAATTTGACCGTACAAAGTGGAACGTACTGCACGGCATAACGACGTTGCGAAGGCGTCAGCTCGTCCTCCGTGCGGGTCAGGCCGTCGTGAATGCTGTACGCCAGGCTCGTCACCTTCTGCGTGATTACCATCAGTGGACCTATTAACATACGACATTGTTTCTGTACGGCAGTTTTTTACGCGGCTGAAAGTGAAGTCAGGTCGTAAATCAAATTTAATTGAGCCTGCGATTAACTTGCTAAAGCGGTTTTTAATATTTATTGGCTTAATGGAAAGAATTTTTAGGGCAGAGATGCGGTATGTATACATGAGCGTGAATTAATTTTATTACTAAAAACGTTAGTTCGTACCTGTGATATCAAGCGTGTAAGAGCCGTAATCGTATAGTTGTCGATGGAAGTGAATGCACGACAGATATATCAGTGCGACTGCAAGGACCACTCTGTGAGGAGAAAAACAATATTAAAAAAGGGATATTTATGGTGATTAAGATTATTAAGAAGCCTACTTGGTGCATAAGGAAATGAACATAATTTTTCTAGCCTAATTGCTTTATGAATCATGTCTATTCAAAATAATTTTGTTCTTTGTAATTTCTTGCTTTTATTGTGCTTCATAATAACAAAAATGTAGCTTAGCTTTATTTAATGCTTTTATATTATTGTGCCTTTGTGCAGTTTTCCAAATGAGTAGAAGTCAGTAACGTGTTATCACAAAAATTATTATATAGCATAGTATGATTTTCGCAATATTTGCAACTTTATACAGAAACACTTTATTTGTGAAAATCTAAACCATCTGCTAAAATACGATGGCCTTATTACATGCGATGAGTAAGCTTTATTGAAGAAAACCTTTGAAACTCCAACTAAAGGACGGTAATTAAAGCTAGATAAGCCACCGCAGTTGAACTTTTGTAATCTAAAAAGGATCTCTGACACTTGACTTTTGCGGAAATATGTAGTAGTTTTCGTTGTTTTATCTAAATTTGCGATTAAATTTTTAAACCAAACTAAATAATCAGAAGCAGGAATTAATATCGAAAATACGATTCCATTCAATAAATCCAACGATACATTATTTATTAAGGCAATTTATTTCAATTACTGGCGTTCATAATTGCAGATTAATAGTTTTAACAAAATGTTATGCAGTAAAAGTCTTCTATGAATTACACTAATTTTATGATTCTTTTGAATAACCAACTAATGTTTAATTAAATCTTTCCTAATTATAATATAGTTATATTGAAATTCAAATAATAATAATAAAAATCGATATACATATATAAATTTAAAAATAAACGATCTAAAAACGAATGAGTTTATAATCTTCTAATAATACTTCATTTGTTAATACTGAAAATAATTAGCATTACATTATCATCGCTGTACTGAATTCTGAAAATGGATATTGTAATCGAATTAGCCAATAATCAATAATCTATGTTCCAGCAGATATTTATACAAACTCATAACCACGTGCAAATTACTTACACAAAAGACTTCACCGTTCAGCACTAAAATTAAAAAGAGAAAAAAATACGCTCATCAATATAACCACATCGGTCGCCGAGCTCGCTAATAAAGCTAATTGTATAACGTTCGCGCACCCTTCCGCAGGCAAATAAAGGCCCATAAAGGAAATAATAATAAAAAAAAAAAAAAAAAAAAAAAAAAACAACCAGACGAGCGCGGCGGCTCAAGATTGGCCGAGCAGCAGCATGGAAACGCCTCGTGATGCTTGTTCTTAATCCGATGAAATAATCCGAGGCATCCGGAGGACAACGAGCCGCAAAACGATCGGCATTAAAGCACCGTCAGCAGCGCACACCGGACTGAAAGTATACGTGAGCGCGAACTAATCCGTTTAGATGGAGAGGAATTGAAAAGCTGCGTGGCGGTGCTCGACGAGAGAGAGAGAGAGAGATGCAACGACTGGCGGACTTACCTTTGCATGTGGCGAGGGTCCTGGGTCCGCATCGCGATGTAGCATAGTATTGGAAGTCCGGCCAAGTGCACCGCCTGCCTGGGATTCAATAATTAGATCATTTGTAGAGTTGGGATTTTTTATGAGAGTCACTCGAAATCAATCATGTTTTGTTGTTGAAACGTAAACAATAAATGGAACAGTTTAATCGCGAAAATTATAAAAAATTACATGATAACCATATATCGGTTGGAAGATGATATAGACATCTACTCGTGTGACGAGTAAATAATCAAACTTTTTACAATGTTTATGTACAGTTCGATAAAATGTTGATTATCGAACTGCACCAAGCTTGTTATCGGTTGTAAATAATAAAATGCAAGCAGCTTTTTAATTCATCACTGATATCTAATTACAAAATGAGTAACGTTTATTCTTGAATTAAAACGATACACAGGAAATTCGAGACTTTCTTTTTCCAAAAATATTACCATAAAACTCAATAAATAATTAAACAAATCAATACTACACACTAAAATCACTGACAAAACAAAAACCAAAAGCTTTCATTCTCTGATGAACTATACGTATATATATATATATATATACATATGTGCAATTGGTGCTGTTTACCCCATATAACCTAGATGTTCTTTAAAGCAGAAGTACAAAAAAGGTGTTTTTACTAAGAAAAGCAAATCTTACTTGCCAAAACTGAAGTAACCAAGGACCAGACCGATCACGAGACCGAAGACGTGTCGGCTGGCTGGTGACACAGCGACTGGATTTAACGACGACCTCAGTAATCCAGCCAATCCCAATGCCGTGAATTGGGTTATTAGGAAATTTACCTGCAAGAAGCCAAGCCGTTAGTTCTGCTGATACGATTATGTTATCCGACTTTAATCGAATTAATTCATTTCTTATTTTTTATTTTTTAAGTTTAATTTTAGTACTTTTATTTATACATAAACTTAGATTTTAAGAGAACACAAGTATTTTGCGTAAAAATATGTTTAATCATCAAACGTTATTTTTTAATTAAATTATTTGATACGATACTTTAATGAACTCATGTTTACAATATACTGTACTATTACGCAGTCTTTTTTTGTGGACACTTTATTGACACCAGATACGTGAGATATAACAAAGAATATTTATTTTTAAAAATGCTCTTGTCTCTAGTATCACTTATAGTATCACGTTCATGTTATTTTTCATGTAGGATAATAAATAAATGATGATATTAAATGATAACCCAGACGACATATAAGAAGTACAGTATTTTAGACAACTGCAGACTGCGTATGAGAAAATATTTTAAGAGTAAGGGACTTCCCGTGTCTTCAATGTTTATGTAAATCGGGTTTTTGTTCAGCGCATCTCGCAGCGTTCGCGACTTTTCTGATAAGTTCAGAGAGAAGCCTAGTGATTCCCAAGTGATATACATAGCTTATTCGATTCAATTTTCCTTTAAATTGGTACTATAAATACTAAGCGAGAACAGACTTCATCATTCAATCTTCTTCTTCAATTAAAGGAGCTTTCAGTGGTAAGTTAAGACATAGCAATACCCACTAAGAAATCTAAATAATTTTTTTTAACAAATTTATTCTTTCACTTATTACAATGTAATAAAATACATTGCGATCTACTTTATATATTCTTTCAGACTTCTATAAAAAAACTCCAAAATGCAGCCAGCAATCGTTTTAGCAGTAGTACTTTGCGCTGTAAATATTGCGCAAGGAATGTTTGTCCCTTCCAGAGGAGGCAGTGGATTTCCGAGACCGCAGCCATTCCCCGGACCTCACTCCCCCACGTTTCCGCAACCAGGACCATGGTCACCTGGACCAACTTTCCCACGTCCCCAGGGACCCTTGGTAAGTTTAATTTATGCATATTGCAATTATATTGATTATACTATGTTTGTACTGGTCCTGCGAATTTAGTCCATGATAAACATCCAAATCTACGTTTCATAAAGTTCTTTTAATTTAGTCTATTAAAAAAATTACTTATTTTAGATTTGAAATTTTTTGTTATTGCATTGCACTTTAACATAATGAATATTCTTTTTCAAGTTAAAGTGTTTAAAGAGGTTGATTAATATAGTTCTCTTTCAATTGCACCCACCCGGTTAATGCAAAGTTTAATTCAAAAAGTAACAGTAGATAAATTGACAGTATCAATCGGTAGTCGATGCAGCAACCATCGAACCTCAAAACTAATTAGATTCTTGCTCTCTCTCCACTAAACAGTACGCCCGCGCTCGTCGCCAGGCAGACCAAGGATCCATCAACCTCGGCATCAGGCAACCTCTGGGCGGTCCAGATCACAACCCGACCATTGATCTTGATTACAACCATCACATCATCCAGAATGATCGCGAACGTTTAGACGCCTATGGCGGAGGTACTTTTGACCATGGAAGGGTCAGCCCTCACGGCGGATTCCAGTACGAAAGAAACTTCGACAACGGTTTTATACGTGGATATGGACAAGCCCAGCCCAGACCAGGAGGCGGAATTGACCCCGCTTTCGGTGTGCAAGGCGGTTTCCGTTTTTAAAGACTTATTAGCAGTTAAAAGAGTATCAGACTGTAAAGATGATGTAAAATGATGTACTTAATAAATTAAATTATTTATTTAATTGATATGTCTTTGATTATTTAATCTTATCCATACATCGAAAATACGCCTGACTGAAAAATTTTATAGAAATCAGAATTTCTGCTTTTTACAAATTTTGATATTTATGTTTGTTTAAATTTAAGTCTTAAATCTCCATTAAAATTTTATTTTTTTTTATATGAAATTTGATCTCTGGAGCACAAACATTTTTATTGCTTATATGCATGTTACAAAATAGAAAAAAAATTTAAAATGTCATATTAAGAATATTAATAATTATTGATTTAAAAATTAACGTATTTGGTTCTGAAAATTTATTCATTTTATTTTAAGTTTTAAGCACAACATACATGAGCACGTACATGAAATACTAAGTTATAACATTTTATATAAAAGAAAATTACAAAGTAGTATAAGAAATAGTTGGAACGGGCTATGGCTAGCTATAAGAAAAAAACTTTAAGTAACTATAACGTTCAATCAACTACACCACCAACTCTCAACTAATAGAACCGTTGATAAAAGCTAAAGATGCATTCCTGGAGACAAAAACAATGCAAAAAAGGCAAAGTACAATTACAGATTATTATGGCTAGATAAGCCAATAGAAACTTCAAAAAATATAAACCTCTAGAAGAGGTCAAAAATGGATGATCCAATAATTAAAGAGAAAACTAGTAAAAAGGCCCTGGATAAGTCAAAACAACAAAATCACCCCCAATCTTTGTAAGTTAAGTGAGCAGCATTCGCCCGTTCAAAAAAACTGCTAAACTGTTTAGCAGAAAACAACTGCACGATTAAAGACTTAGAATATGAGGTAAAAATCCAAAATCACGTGATTAAATTAAAAAAATATCTAACCAGTTATTGATCTGAAAGAAAGACACCCAGTTTTTTATATATATTAAACAAAACACAATACAAAACGTACAAAATAATGCCCCGGAATATACACCCGTCTATTGATTTAAACGATCTTTAAAGTAAAATTGAAAAGTGTTCATAAGAGAGTGAAAATCAGTAACATTCGCCAGAGAGTTTCAGAAAAATCTCTTCTTTAATTTTCATTGAAATTACCTCAATTGAAAATAACGAACGGATTTATGAACCAACCTAATGAACCTAGAAGTTAGTTTTGAAGCTCCTTACGAAAAACGTAATACTCTTTAATGCATAATGAAATATGAAGAATATGGTTCTACAAAAAGCTGCTGTTACAAAATCCTAGTGTGTGTGATATGTCCAAAAAAACCTTTTAATGCAAGAATGTACGATTAAAACAAAACATCGGATGTCAGATGTGGAAACTGTGATGGAAATTATCCGGCCAAAGGATGCATCGTGTGCAAACAACTGTAACAAAAGCTTAAAGCTCTAAAGCTTTTTCTGTAATTATGAGAAACATAATTAAATCAAAATTTAATTACCTTATAAACAGAAATAAATAGTAACATCGTCAGATCCAACTTATCCTACGCTCAAATAACAATCAACAAATAGCTCAGGTAAGTACTAACACAGACCAAAATTCAACCAAAAAAAAAAAAACAAAAGCAATAAAAATTCGAGGAAATGATTACAATCCTACTGTTCAGAATAGTTATAATGCTATAAATCTAATCACAAACCTTCTTTATAAAATAAATGTGTGAAACGAATTAAAAATCGCAATAAGGAACTTTAATAAAGATTGGAAGAACGAAGATTGGAACTTAAACTTTTTTAAAGAAATTAAAAGATTTAGTTAATGCTAATCTCAGAAATCTATTTCACACAAAATTTTGTATAAATTACACTTTATACAGTATACAATATGAATCATCCAGATTGGTACACATGGAGGCGCAGTTCTAATTATAAAAAATGACATTCAACACTATAAGAAAACACACCAATTTGCAAAGATTATTGACAAGCCACAAATGTCACGGTTATAGATAAAAATGGCTCAATCACATTTTCAGCTATACATTGCACGCTAAAATTCTTTAATCAGTCAAAAGAATTTTACTAACAAGGAGAGTGTACGACATTTAGGTAATGGATTGTCCTGTAACTTTGGGATATGCTTTCTAATGTTAAAATATGAAGGAAGCCGCCTCCGTTCGGCCTAACGCCCGATTTTTCAAAAGTTATGTGCTCTTTTATAAAAAATTGAAGAAAAATCGATTTTTGTTAAGTCGTGTATAACTTTTCAACTATTAATTGTACAGTATTTTAACTCCCGGCATTCGGAAGGTGAGATCAAATCCTATCCATTAAAAAAATTACATCAAAAAATCTTTATTTGTTCAAAAGTTATAGCTAAATAAAAATTTACAATAAAATTAGGCTAAAATTGCATAAGTAGATTTTTTATATTATTTTAATGGTCATTCTTTGTTTGACTATAACTTTTGAACAAATAAATATTTGTTGATGTAGTTTTTTTTAATCGATAGAATTTGATCTCACCTTTCGAATGCGGAGAGTTAAAATACTGTACCATTAATAGTTGAAATGTTATACGCGACTAAACAAAAATCGATTTTTCTTAAATTTTTGATAAATGAGCACATAACTTTTTAAAAAACGAGCGTTAGGCCGAACGGACGCAGCTTCCTTCATATTTTAACATTAGAAAACATATCCCAAAGTTGCAGGAAAATCCATTACCCAAATGTCGCATACTCTCCTTGTGAGTTTTTTGGTTCTAGGACGTTTTGTCGAAACCTTTTGGTCGAAGGAATTTTGGTCGACGGACATTTGATCGAAAGGACTTTTGGTCGAAAACCTTTTTGTCGAAAGGACTTTTGGTCGAAAACCTTTTTGTCGAAAGGACGTTTTTTCGAAAACCTTTTTGTCAAATGGTTTTTTTGTCGAATGGATATTTTATCGACAAAAAAATTTTTTTTATTCTTGTTGTTTTTTTTTTTTTTTTTCTTAATTTAATATATATATAAAATTTTTAGATCAAATGTCCATTCGACAAAAAAACCATTTGACAAAAAGGTTTTCGATCAAACGTTCATTCGACAAAAAGGATTTCGACAAAACGTCCTGAAACCTTTTTGAAAGCTTAGGAAACTATTTTCTATCAATTAATAATTATTACAGTGCCTAACAATCGTGGTGGGGTTTAAACTCGTTATATCCAAATCCGAAAATAATAAAACTTGAAAAGTGTTTAGTATAATAATTCTCTTCATTCTTCTTATAAAAATGTAAAAACATCAACATTATATTCTTATATGCCAGATCCATATTGGAATTAAAAATTAAAAATTACATATGAAAAAATACTCTAAGAATAAGGGACTTCCCGTGTCTTCTATGTTTATGCAAATCGAGTTTTTATTCAGCGCATCTCGCAGCATCCGTCGCTTTTCTGATAAGTTTAGAGAGAAGTCTTGTGATTCCCAAGTGATGTACATAGCTTATCCGATTCAATTTTCCTTTAAATCGGTACTATAAATACTAAGCGAGAATCGACTTCATCATTCACTCGTCTCCTTCAACTTAAGAAGCTTGCAGCGGTAAGTTAAGATATAGCAATAACCGCAATAATATATCTAAATATTCTTTTTATAAGTAATTTATATATTCTTTCATATAATACGTTATATAATATATTGTGATCTCTACTTTATATATTCTTTCAGACTTCTAAAAAAACTCCAAGATGCAGCCAGCAATAGTTTTAGCAGCAGTACTTTGCGTCATAAATATTGTGCAAGGAAGGTTTGTCCCTCCTCCTAACGGTGGAGGGATTGGATTTCCGAGACCGGAACCATTCCCCGGACCTTACGATCCGTTTCCGAAACCAGGACCCTGGTCACCTGGACCAACTTTCCCTCGCCCCGACGGACCCATAGTAAGTTTAGTTTAAAGCACTCTCAATATCTTGCTATAAAAAAAAATTCGTAATTTTAGATTTAAAATCTTTCTTTTTGCACTGTATTTTGACGTAATGAATATTCTTTTTCAAGCAAAATTTATGAAATTACATCATTGCCTTTAATTAGATTGATTAATATACTTCTCTTTCCATTGCCTCCGGCTATCAATGGAAAGTTTAAAAAAAAGTGACCCTAGATAAATTAACAGATAGCATCAATCAGCAGCGACGACACAGCCACCATCGAACCTCAAAACTAATTCGATTCTTTCTCTCTCTCTCTCTCCACTAAACAGTACATGCGCGCTCGTCGCCAGGCAGACCATGGATCCATCAACCTCGGCGTCAGGCAACCTCTGGGTGGTCCGGGTAATCGCGAGCCGTCCATTGATCTTAATTACAACCACCACATCATCCAGAACGATCGCGAACGCTTAGACGCCTACGGCGGAGGTACTTTCGAGCACGGAAGGGTCAGCCCTCACGGCGGAGTCCAGTACGAAAGAAACTTCGGCAACGGTTTTATAGGTGGATACGGGCAAGCTCAGCCCAGACCAGGCGGCGGAATTGACCCGTCTTTCGGTGTGCGAGGTGGTTTCCGTTTTTAAATGCTTACTAGCGGTTAAGAGAGTATCAGACTGTAAAGACGATGTAAAATGATGTACTTAATAAATTAAATTATTTATTTAATTGATAAGTCTTTGATTATTCAATCTTATCCATAAAACGAAAATACACGCCTGACTGAGAAATCTTATAGAAATCAGAATTTCAGCTTTTTACAGATGCTGATATATTTATGTTTGTTCAAATTTAAGTCTTAAATCTCCTTTAAAATTCTATTTTTTTTATATAAAATTAAAAAAATTTCTATATAAAATATTTTTTACTTTCTTGTACTTAATCGCACATTTGAACATCTTTCGGTTGTTTAATTTAATACGTGCTGATTTCCACTGATCGATTGTGATTCACCTTTTAAAAATAGAGTTGCGTTTACTATTCTTGCAGGCAACACATACTTTCCTCTGGAGCACAAACATTTTCATTGCTTATGTTCATATTTGATAAAATAGAAAAAACTCTTGTAAAAAGCCAAGTTTACTATAAGATTATTAATAATTATCAATTAAGAGAAAACTCGGTTTATAAAGTCTTAAATAAATTAAGGTATTTGGTTCAGAAAAATGATTCATTTCACATCAAGCAAGCACATACAAAGTTAGAAATACATCACGTATATTTTTAGGAATCTACTAAAACGTACGACATTGTTCTTCGGATCACGTACAATAGGATCATGCAGTTGCCTTTTGTTTCAAGTGCTCGTCTGAAATCCGATTCATGTTCACTGCATGTATATGTCGTATTTTATGCAGAATAAATACATGTAAACTGTTTTTGTACGTACAGCAATGTGTATATTAATTTTATTCCATCAAATTTTTATATCAAAAACACAAAAAGTTTTAATCAATCAAAGTCTCATGCGATAATTATCTTTTATTAAAAAAAATTTAATTAAATGCTTGGTAATTTACGGAAAGCATGTTACTGAAGTAGATGTATACTTAAATAAACAATGTAACTTTATTTTGTTGTTAATTTTAATTAAATCATACATATTTTTGAGACTGCTTTCGTATCCTCTTAATTTGTTCTGGAAACAACGTTATAACAACTTGTGAATCAAGTCACATCCGAAATAACTTTTTTTATTTTTGACTTGTTTACGCAGCGGCTTAACGGTTTCGTTTCCAGAGCACCGAAGCATATAAATTATTATTTTACTGCCTTCGACGGTCGGACTTGAATTTTTCCAAACCTCGGAAAAATAATTCCGTCTGTTTGATCTGAAATGCAGAAAAAGCATTCGCGCTCAAAGGCAGATTAAACCAAAAATCAAGCTGCCACTGCGAATTAATAATTGTGAACCAGTGAACCGAGAAGAAGCCAGCAGACCTAACAAGAGAATCCACCGGCTGCTCTTGAGATGAACCGCGTCTCCGTAAGACAAGTCCCGATCAATAAATTTAAGCGGACGAGAAAACGAGTCCGAAAATAAACGCTGCTCACACCCTCGCCTCGTATTTCAAAAGCAAATAATTTATCCAATCGAAATGGCCAAAGTCCGTTACGCATTTAATTACCGCCTCCCGATACGACTTCCCAAACGCCGTATCAAGAAGCAGAGAAAAAAAAAATAGGGGTCCGATATAGCGTCACTCACGCACGTACATATCAACCGCTAAAAGTTTCCGCACTTTCCCCCGAGTACGCGCGAACTCGCTGCTTCCCCGCGCTCGTCTCGTCAACAAATCGTCGATTCGGCGCTGAGCAAAGTTCCGCTTCGCGCGTTTCTCGATGCTCTCGCGCGAGGTGGCACGTATAATAACCACGTGTTCGCCGCCGCCCCGTTGCACATTATACGTATATACACATTTCGCCGGGCAACCCCGCGGTGGCCGAAGGATCGCAAGGCTTTAGCGAACAATCGGCCGGGTTTATATCTGAGGGGGAAGCGATTGTGACGCGCGACGTTTTTGTTTGCGCGCGATCGCGGGCCTTATCTGTCGCGCGGCTCCGAAATAGAAAGTTAATTGTCGGATGAGATCGGGCGATCGCGTGTTCACGCAGACTTTTAGAACACGGCGGCTTTTTCGTTTCGCGGGGGATAGATAAGAGCTGCTTCGGGAGTTCTGAGTTCTTCTCTTCGGGATTTTCAATGTCATGACTATGTAAAATTTATTCGTTAAAGTTTCGCGGGAATTCATAGTGTTAGAAATAAATTAGCAATTGATAAGGTTCGAAAATTTTTTTTGGATAACTTCATTGCACCCGTCAGTTTCCACGTTTTGTGATGAAAAAGTATTCTTTAAAGTAAAATTTTGCTGCGCGCAAAGCATTTGCATAATGTAGTTCCGGCAGATAATATATAGAACCCAGTAAAAAATTTTAGTATGTAATAATAAAACGAGCGAATTTCATAAAGTATATTTATTGCAACAATTTTCATTACCAAAAAAATTATTTTCCGCGACCTAATATTTTACGTGTTCATTTTTCTTTTGCAAAACTAAATGTGCAAAAGCAACCTGCACGCAATAATAAGCTTAAAAACAGTACTCTGCAAACCGGCGGTATATATAACCTACGATCAAGACTACGCTACGTTTCAAATTTCAGGCTGAAACTTGCCAGATGGTTGTGTAAGGACAAGATATTGTTCGCGTTTTTACTTTAGAAAAATAAAATACGAATGTAGTATACTTTATCTTCTTGTTTGTTATCACTTTTTCAAGAAGCAATTAACTAGTAGTTTCATAAAAGCATTTTGCAATATCGTCTATTTATTTTTAACGTAATTGTAGGATAAGACGACACAAAAATTTAACTTCTCGTTGATGCGATAACGAATTTTTACGTATTACATATATAATTGCAGTTAATTGCAGTTAATTACAGTTATTTCGATAAACAGTTGAACCTTTTCTGTCAACGACGTTGCGACGAAGCATTTTAAAAGAGCGTTTTAAACTGCGCAAGATAACCGGAAAAATGAGTACACATCGGCGAATGTCCAACCGTAATATCGACTGCCAAACGATCTGCATTGTAAATTTACTTACATTAAACAAAAAAAAAAAAAAGACCGCGAGAAGCGTTATATATATCGCGAATACGCCACTAATGACCCAAACGCCCGTCCCGAATTAATTCCGCCTCGAGCTTCGGCGACTCCGTCGAAAAATGCAAGAAACTCAACGCCGATCAATATATTGTCTTCGCAACGCGAACAAAGCTGCGAGCGATCCGCTCCCAAGATCTAATTGCAACCTGTTGCCGCGCGACAACCTTTAGCTCCTCCTCGGCTCCCATTAATTCTCGAGAGCGAGGCCGGTAAAAACTGACTCGCAAAAAAAAAAAAAAAAAAAACACGAAGCGCTCGCAGTGCTCGCCGGTGTATATACGGATTATAAAAGCCGATCTGGGCGGTCACCGAAGTGCGAGAGAAGCCACGCACTTCCGGCGTGCGCCGAACGCCGCGCGCCAATTTATATTACCATCGACGACGCTCCGACGACGAGGCGACTTCCGATCGCCGAATTACGTCCACTAAATTTGAACGGCCGAGGCCGCGCGCGGAGAGATAGATCTTTTTCGCGCCGATCCCGACGCCGCGAGCTGCTCTCTCTTTTTCCTCCTTAGAAACTTCCGCGCGCTCGTGCAGTCGCGCGTTCTCGGGACTTTCTTCGAAGGCACGTGCAGCTCTCGCGGGAGAGTTTTGTTTTGGTTCGGGGGGATATCGGAGAGCGCGTGGACTTCGAGCGTCGCGCTCGAAATTTCCCCCCGTGTGCTTCGACGGAGAGGCGTCGTCGTTCTAAAAAAAGCGCTGGTTCGTATACACATTGTGACGTCAAGGTTCGACGGATTTCAAATTACTTTTACTTGGTCTATTTTTACGGTAGTGTATATAACGGATCGGAGTGTATTTTTTTTATTTCTAATTTATCTCACGGCTTTGTTTATTAATGTTGGGTTACATAAATTTTCAGCATTAATGGCACTTTTAAGCCATTTGCAGATGCAATTCAGTTGAATGCCTTTCCGTGCTCCGGCGCACAAAGATGACATTGTTCGGAGGCGAGAATATATAACTCATTTTCCCATATTAAATTTAGCTTTCCATTATGCTCCGGTACGAGAAGTATACGTTCCAAACGGTGAACACGTCATATTCCCCGAGGCGTAAATTTAGAGAGTCGCCTGCGTTTATCTTTTGTCGAGAATCTACTTATCAAAATGCACATAAGCGCTTTAAATACGCTGAATCAATCTGCGCAGTGTCTATATATATATATATATATATATATATATATATATTGATGCGTTGCCTCATCGCCTCATTAATTACCATTTATTAGTATGAAATTCGCTAATCGCCGCAGGACAATGCAAGCATTCGGTCTGACATCCGATGGATTACCATAGGCACGTTGTCCGCGCGTAGCAAACTTGCCTACTTATTTCTTGCCCATATAAAAGTCTGCAGCTTTTTGCGCCTCGCTTTTTCTCACTTACAGCGTCGTTAATCGAGCAAAAGTAACTCGTAACAAAAAAAAAAAAAAACTCGCCGATATTGTATAAGGAAATTCTTAATATAAAGTTCCTACATGCGACAGATAACTCTGTGTATATTGCGCTATCAATTGTTACACCCCCCTCCCTGCCCCCTTTATGTTTACGCTCGCGGGATCGTAAACAGTTTTTTCGCACGCACAATCATACTCGACCGTTCTTTTAAGCCCAATTAATTAGAAACGTACTAGGCAATCTTATTTTTATCGCCTCGAAATTCTCCGAAGCGTCGCGAATTCCATCAATCCGCAGAGCTGGAAGCCGCGGTATTTCGCGCGCCGGGGAATTAAGGAGCCCGCGATGCAAACTCTGGAGATCGACGAGAATAGGCCTCTCTGAAAATAAAATATCCCGCCACCGCGCTCCTCTCAGCTTTTCCGCCGAAGGACCGCGAGATAGAGAGAGAGAGAGAGGGAGAGAAACGCGGCCGCCGGCTGAATCGCGCTTCATTTTCACTGCTCGGCAGCGGGAGAAACGCACTTGGAATTCCGGAATCGTTTCTCCGACGCCGAGCGGTTAATTCTTCACGATGCAGCGGAGAGTTTTTCACGGCGGGCCCCCCCCCCCCCGACCTGGCCCCGTCATCGTGTACGGGAATGAAATTTTGAATGGGGAAAACGGATGTTTGAGCGATGCCGAGGAGCCTCTCTTACGAGGCGGAACGTCGGGGAAGATTATTGCTGTTGTTTGAGGAAGGTATTACATAAACGTAAAGTTCGGGCCGAAAACTGAAAAGAAGTTTGTAAAGCTTTTATCTGTCCATTGTGTACCGCATTAATAAACGGGTGGATTAAGTAACTGAAACATTTGCGGACGATTACAAGTGCAAATTGCAGCTGTTGAGACATTCTAAAAGTGAACGCGGTATAAAATTTTAATGGAACATCAAACAAAAGATATAATACCTCGGCAGTAAAGCCGTTCCCACTAAACTGGAATTTACATTTTAAGCGGAAGCCTCCCACAATAATGGCTTTGTAATCAATGCAACGGTACTCTCAAGACTAGCTTTAAATATTAAAATAGGTAACACCGCGGAAGATTGCCGTCAATTGCGGCGTTACATTGGCTAACACGCGGAAAATTTGCAGTCTCGGCCGAAAAGGTATCTTGCAATGTTTACGTAAGGCCACCGACTCGACTCGGAGCTTCGAAATATTTAGAAAACAGAAACGTTTCCGGCGAGCAGCTCGACGTGTCAGCTGAAAAATCTCTTAAAACTAATAAAAAAAAAAGTGTCTCTGCTCATTCAATCAGCGCACTATAATGACAGCTCGCGCCGCGCCGACAGGCCAGCCTTGCGCAACAGCTTCGTATCCTATACTTTACCCCTGAAAAGTGGACTCGCTCGTGTCAGCTGTTCGACCGTAACCTGCGCCGTTTAAAAAGCCGCGTAACTTTAGTCTCTCGCCAATTGAAAGGTCGTTGCCGAGGGAGAGCAAGAGAGAGAGAGAGAGAGAGAGAGAGAGAGAGAGAGAGAGGGAGGAAAGGCCCTACACGTCGTGCCGCCGAGGCTCAACAAGTGTGAGCAGGCGGCATGAAAAAGCAGCAGTCGCTCCTTCGCCCCGGTGTCCCCGCGGTGTCTGCGAAAATTCGAAAATCACCTTTGTGATCAATCAGCCGTACGCGGGGGACCGACGTTCGTACACGCGGAAGAGGATCGCGAGCAGGAGGCCGAAGGCAAGAGAGCCGTGCGAACGAGAGTCGCACGATATCGCCTAATGGTCGTGAGAAAAAAAGCGTGTCGCGCGCCGAGGTGATTTATAGTTTTTATCGAGCTATTGTATTGCCTCTAATTGCTCCTCCAGCGTGGGTGTTCACGAGCTCGATGAATTACTGGGAGGGAGCTTTAATTGGAGGCGGCTTTTCGGAGAAAATCTCTGGCGCGAGAGAACCAAGAGAGAGGACTCGTGCGGGGAAAGAATGTTCAATGAAAACCTAGGAAATAGCGGAGGAAAATTGAGTGACGACGAGCGCCGGTCCTTAGAAGAGCCGTTCGTGGAAATCCGAAAAAAGCCCGTGGCAGAGCGAGGAAGTAGAGAGGACTAGGAACTATCGCGTGGGTCGTTGGCACGGTCAAGAGCGCGCGCGCCGAAAAAAAAAAGAAATGGAACGGAGCCAGTAACAGTAAACTTCTCGCTCCCATGGAGCCGCAGTCCTCCCCGTGAAGCTGTTGCTGAATTCTGCGCATCCTCACCTGGTCGATCGGCAGGCCGACGAGGTCGGACAGCCAGCTGAAGGTGCGAAAGCCATTGTAGTAACCGTCCTCGGGGACTGCCATTGCCAAGGACCTCTTCCTCTCCTGTCTCTCTGGGCGCACAGATGTATATACCGCTTAACGTGTCGCTCTCGCGCCGCCTCACAACGCACTACACACACCGCCGAACGGCGTCAGCCTCTCTCTCTGTATTGCCAACGCGCGCCGCTCTGCGCAAGCGCCAGACCGAGACGGACACGAGCTCTCTCCCTCTCTCTCTCTCTCGCGCGCGCGCCTGTGTACACTCGGGATCCAAAGAGGGACGGAGAGGGATCGCTCTCCTTTTTGTCAATGGGTGGCGTGAGAGGATTCGCCCGGCTCTGATTCATCTCATCCGTAACAGTGTACACTACGAGAGTGAGAGTGTAAACAAATGGTTGAACCGAGGATTTGTCTAGCTTTTTTGCGAACGAGGAAGCTTATACCGGATATCGTGCCCGATCGCTGTATATAGACCTGAGTTTGGATAGGGTCTGCTTCTAGGAAAATTAATTTAAAGCTTCTTTGAATGGAAGAGTATGGATCGAAGAGCACGTGACGGATTCCAGCTCCCCCCCCCCCCCGCTGTCCTTTCTCCTGCCTCCGTCTCGCTTTCCTGCCAGCGATTGCGGTTCCCCCCTTTCTAACTGACAGGGCATTTTTCTTCTCATCCGTACTGTAACGGATTTCTGAGGAGCGCAGCTCCCACTGTGGAGCTTTTCCATTTTCCTTACAGGCCTTTGAGAAAAAATTTTGATCGGTTTAAAATTGGGGGTCTTCTTTGCTTCCACCTGTAATAAGTTGTTTATTTGGTTCGAATAAATGTTTTGGAGGACTTACGTTTCTTTTACCAGTTTGCCCCAGAAATGTATGTAGTAACGTTACCGGCCGGTATGCGCAGGAATGTAGCAATGGATCAATGAACCCGCGTAACGTTGCACCACCCACATTTCGAAAACTCTCGTGTATGAAATGTTTAAATTCATAACGGAGTACGGAGGATGAACTACCAAATGGATTTATTGAGTTTGGATTTCGTGAGTCGCGAAGTTCAATTGAATATTGCGTTTGTCTTGATTCTATAATTGGAAAGTTAATTAGAGATGTTATCTATAAAACTTGATCGAGCGAGAGGTTGATGTCTATATGATGACTATATGTCAATTTAAGTTGTAAATAGTAAAAATTTTAATCCACATTCCGTTCTTCAAATTTGAGAAATTCAATGGTAAACTTAAGCTTTTTAACACGGAGTTCCTATGGTAAGCATCTTTAAGCAGCATATTTTTACAGATATCAAAAGCAGTTATCTTCGAATTTGTTGTAAAAAAACTACTTTACGATTCTATGTAATATATAGAATAATATGCGACCATTTTTATAATAGCTTTCCGCTACTAATTTTGAAGCTATTCGAAAGATAACTCCTGTTATTTGTATATCTTTATAGTGTAAGCGCGCGAGCACGTTTATTTTAAAACATTGTTTTAATACTATTGCTTTTACAATAAAATTTTTTACTACTTTGTTCGTATTACATACTAATTATAGAAGGCTATCATTATAAATTATCGTAATAAATTACAATTTTCAAAATTCCGATAAAGTTGACCGCCGCTACTGCATGTGAACGTAATTATTGTTTTATCTTTATCTTACAACTATTACATACAATTTTAGCATACGTTAATGTTATCGTTTAAAATTAACATTTTCAGAATACATATTATCTGCATTAATATCAAATATTACGATTCTCTTTCTTTCTTTTCATCCCCCTTTCAGGTATCGCTTTCTTTTGCATAAAAATAAATAGACTTTAAAATTGTTAGGTGTACAAAACAAAACCTTCTAATTAATTTAATGATATAAATTATATAAAAATAAAACGTTAATAAATTAATGTAATAATTAATTTTTTAGAAACAGATTATAAAATAAAACAGAACAGTTGCAAACATTTGCTTTAGAGTAAATGTTTTCATAATTTTTTAAGCAATGGTAGCTCATTCTTCATTTATAAATATTCATCAGCTCTACAATTCTTTTACTTGCAATTGTCAACATCCTCCTTAGACGTTTGTATGTAAGTTCAACTACCGATTCTTGAATCATTATCACTTTACCAGTTATCTCTTGATAGGTTCTCGTTCTTAGCGGTGCAGGTCACTTTTTACCATAACTATAGGTGCGTTATCCATGATGACTATTATTCTAAATTAAATTTTGAATTTAAAAACGAGCTCTTCATTAATTTTTCATGTGCTATTATCTTTCATCGGAACATTCCTTCAGGTAAAATTTAGAACAAAAAGCTTATGTCATCTTTTAAAAAAAGAGCTTAGCAATTCATAAATATATTTTGTATTAAATTTAAATTATAAAATTTTTATTTTCAACTATGCAACCAAATTGTAACTTTTTAGTTCATGTCGATTTCGAATTTTTGAATTTCGGGTACATATTACAATGAAAGAAGTCATTAAAAAAACGCTAATAAAAGTTTTATTTTAATCAGAGGAATTAATTTAATAAATAAAATTTCAAACAGGTCAGTGTCAAAGTCATTTATTAAATGTTATATATATTTTCTACAAAACTTAAAAAGTAAAAAAAAATGTGGTATCTAAACACTATATACAACTTCTTTTTTTATGGTTATTAATTCATGTCTTATCCTTTATACTATTATGTACTTATATCGATAAAATATGTACGTTTATGCAACATTTATAATTCTTTTATTTTGGAGCAACAATTTTACGATTCACTTATGCGTGGATAATAATTAATATCAAATGCAAAAACACGAATTTTTTTAATAAAAATAAACGACTTTATTTACTTTGGTAAAACCAAAGTAGATCACAAGACTTGATCACGCATGTGTATGTGCTTAAATATAATATCAAGTACTTTATGAAGGTATATCCCTATTTTAATAAATTCGCTAGAAGTTGCACTATACCTAGCTTTACCAGGCAGCTATTTCTTACGTAATAGAATAAAATTTGACCTATTAAATCTTTTATAATTTAAACATCATATATCAAAAGCAAAGATTTAGAAATGTTTAATATAACTTTAATATCACTTAATTTAAATCGAAGTGCGTTATAACAAATAAAAATAAAAACAAAAATTACATTATTAGTAATAGAAATATTAAAAATGGGCAGAAAACTAAAAAAATGGTTACGCAAACTCAATTGCTCTTAGCCTATGATAAAACGCTTTTTTAGAAATTTTTTTTTTATTTACGAGTTATTTATTATATAACACTCTAGGATTACTCCTCTTATTTTTACGCATTTAAGCGTAAAAGATTCTAAATATTTAACATTTATAAGATTACTTTCACAAGAATATCAACGAAATACTACATTTTTTAATTTTGTCTGTCTTTCTAACTCGTCAGTAAGATAAATATCTAATTCCAAAACATTTTTAAAAAATGAAAACTGGGAAATTTAACAATTTTGAAAATATTTCAAAACAAACTCACACAGAATTAAACTAGTTTTAGGACCTAAAATACTTTATAAAATTTAAAAGTAATGCGTAAAAAGGCGTTTTATCGTTTAATGTTTCCATTTTTTGGAAATTTCTAGTAAAATCATCTATTAAGGGCTTAAGAAATGTAATTCGTCGCCATCAGAGTATTATGATTTTAAAAATTTGTCTTTATGCTTCTGACTAGCTTTTATTAACAAAATCAGTAGGCTTTGCGAAATTTATAAAACAGTGCTCTCTATTTATTGCCCCTGATTAATGATATTGAACTTTTTCTAGATCTAACAAATAACATTTATATCTCTACATTTACTTTACAAAAATTTAATTACCTTCTGAAATATATGTTTCATTCATAAACATTGAAATTTATCAAGAATTAAATTTTATTTTGTTTAATTTGACGTTTGAAATAATTTATCAAATATAATAATTATCAAAGTCTTTTGAAAGTCATAATAGTAATAAGTTAATAATACTTTTAGAGGTAGTTGGGCATCTATCAAAAAGTAAAAATGAAAATTTTTATCATATTTCGTTAAAAAAAGGTAAATGGTTTAGGTACATTTACGTGTATAATGTATTTAATGTTATTATTTTATACTGCTCAAAAATTGGATATCTATGTTGCTTAATAATAATGCTATATTTTAAGAAAATATGCTCTAAACATTATTTATTTTTCCATTTCTAGCAAATATTTCTTCAATTTCTATCCAATTTTGTAGGTTTTAGGAAATACAAAAAATATTTCTTTACTTTATCTTAATTTTATGAAGTTTTAATTTGAAACCAAGGAGTTCTGATAAAACTCCAGATAATGCAGATAGAAGTACAACTTTTGTAATTGTATATAAATAAGGGTTTGCTGACAAACCAGAAATTTTAAATGGACTTTCAAGTTCCTGTAAGTAAAAAGAAACAAAAATTAAAAGTGCTAGAAAATATAAAGGAAAATTTTGAGAAGTTCTCGTTATTTGTCTAGTGCTAACGTAATATCTCGATAAACTTCCTATTCTTAAATGAAAATATTTTTTTATATAGCTTCTTCTACTACATTTGGAAAAATCTGATAAAATTATCAGATAATTTATTTAATTTAACTATATTTCTCAAACATAATTTTTAATTTATTTTACTTTCCAATGTTCAAAATTATTTTTAATTCTTATTTCCTGAATTTAAAAATTGTTTTTTAATATATGAAAGAAATTATTATATAATTAATTAATACAGAAGAATAATCATAAAATTTGAAAACGCGAGTATATTATTAAAAATCGACAAAAAATTATAAAAATTTAAATACCTTAATTAAGTCAGCTGCTAACTTTAAAACACTGTTAGCAACCATGAGTTCCTCTTTTTTGTGGGGCTTTTGTTCAATTTGTAAGTAAAGATTTATCTATGAAAAAAAATGATTTCTTTAGTTGTCTATTTTTAAGTTCCTATTTGAAGTTAATAAATCACCTTACCTGTTCTGTAATTAAAACTGAAAGATTTCTGTATTTTTTATTAATTTTCGTACCGAGCGTCATAAATCTTAAAATGAATATTCCAAGAGCAAAACTCCAAAATAAGGCCTCAATGTTATAATAGCAATGTAAACTATCCAGGTCCTAAAAGATAAATTATGCTTGTATCATTAATATTTAACAATTATATATTTCCTGCCAGAAATATGAAAATGTGTTCGCATTTAGAGGAGATTATGAAATATCCCAAATTTTATTTTATTGCAAATTATAAATTTCGTACATATTGTTACGAAAATTATTAATAACGTACCTTTATTAATTCTAATGAAACAAATGATAATAGAACCAATGTAATAATAAATACTGAAGACACTATGACATCAACTGATCTTTGAGGACCTCGTCTCTGAAATTACAAACAAATAATGCATTAAATAATTATACATTTAAATCATAACTATAAATTTTCAAAAGAAAATTAAAACTTTTAAGGAAATTTAATTTTTAAAAGTATGATTTTAAAACAATTAAAAAATTTCTGCTTGTAAAAGAATCCTAAAAAATATATACTGTTGCTATTTACCTTTAAATATGATCTTACACTAAGCCATGTTTTGATATTTCTAACTTTATTTAAACGGAAATGTGGTAAATCGGATTTTCTTGCACGTCTAGATGACGTTAAATGCGAAAACAATTTTGCATAAAGCAATCGTTGTTTGTAGGTTCGTTCTGCAACTGCTAGCAGAAAAAATAGCAATGATGCTAATATAAGTCTTTCAAATGCCGAAGACAAGATAATTATGCGGTCCCTGTAAGGAAAATTAAAATAAGTGTTTTTGTAAAATTGCAAAATACTTCGAAAATTGATTACAAACTTACGGCAATGACGAACCAAACGCAATGTTGATCATTTTACAAAACATATCTATAATTGTTTCAGGGCGAACCAATGATAAATCACTGGGTATAAAGGAACTAACAGTATTATTTACAGAATCCATCCCAAAGTGATCACTCACACGTCTTAAAGAAGGCACCAAAGACAATACTACAGCAAGTACTAAACCAGCATAAAAGTAATCCATACTTTCTGGCATTGCTTCGACTCTTGCAATAATTGCAGAGCTGATATCAAGTACCGAAAGTTCAGCTTTTTTTATATCACGCGGAGTCCATATTGTACACGAGACTACAATAAATAGATACATTTTTATTCCACATCATCATATCTAGATTTTTTCACCAAAAAATATAAAAAACATATCCATATACCTCGATCAGATGAAGTACAGTTTGTGTTTAAAAGAAGTGAAGGAGGTAGCTCAAATTCCCACGAAAATGGATATTCCGAAAATTCATCGTAACCAACACGCGTGTCACTCTGACAATCTGATTCCTCAAACTCAGAACTGTAAAAAGGAAAAATAGAATATCATAACTTACACTAAATTATATTACTATAGTAAATATACATCAAAAGTAGCTACCTATAACTGCATTCATCACTATTTGTGGTAACTCCCATCCATTCTGTTGCTGAAGTTGTTGATTCCATAAGATGAGAGGATATTCCTTCCTCACATTCTCCTTCTTCTTCACTTTCGCATTCTTTTCTGTCATCTCTTGAACTTTGAACAGAGGGCTGATCACTACCCTATAAACATTTAAATCAATAAATGTATTAACAAGAAGAAAATTTCAACGTGATTCGTGGATCTTGGTATGACTGCAAATTATTTTTTTGATTAAAGAAAAAAGATACGTGTCGTAAAATTTTTTTCTTGCAGAGCTTGATAAACAAAGATAGAAAGAGGAAAATTTGTGCTTGCGAAAATTCAAATATTTTCGTAACTTAAACTTTTTCTAGCTTCCAAAAGACTTAACAATTCAGGAAGTACAGCACTCTTTGACAAAGTATATTACACTTTATCAATTTCAAATATTTTTAAAGTGACAGTTAAAAATTTATCTTCTAAAAAGAATTTTTGAGAAAATAAATTTTTCTGAAATAAAATTCGTATTCCTTTGGCTTAGATTTTCTAATATTCTAATAACTATAAATTTCATGTTATTATATGATTTTAAAAAATTGAATATTATTTCAATTTAATTATTTCTGCTTTTTCTGAAAGAATTATAGGTCGTATCATCCAGTATTATGATATTCTAAATAATGTTTTATATTAAATTTTTTTTTTAATAAGTCAATTGTCGTGTATCGAAATTACGACTTAGAAGATTTGTTACGAGACTTTGACAGTCTAATTTAAAGTATTTCTTAATTACTTATAGACTTACAGGACTATCATATTCGTCATCTTCACTATCACGAAAATCTCCTCTTTTCCTGGAAGCTTCGGGTGCTGCATGCAAAGTAGAAAACGTTGATTTAGCTATTATGCCATCTTGCCTTTTTAACAAACATTAAATTATATTAACGGCCTTCTATTTGTCTCTACTATTATATTTTCAACTAATTTCTACTAAAAATTGTTTTATTATTCTATTAAGAGGACATGAGACACTAGTATTAATATTTCTTAATATTATCAGTATTATTTCGTAATAATATCAGTCTTATTCTAAAAATGTTAAAAATGCCTTTATTATTTCTTTTTTATCTATGGAAAATTAATAAGAGTTTCAAAAATTTTAAAATAACACTCAAAATTTAGAAAAATATAATCTTAGTAGGATAACTGTGGTAATTACTGTGTTCTCTAAGCAGTTGTCGTGAGTTAATTATTATAAGTTTTATTTTGTTGAATGGTAGAAAGTTTGCACATCATTTATGGTTTACCCAATACAAGTCTCGGTTTTTACAGTTTCTTCTAATGGTTGTAAGTATTTAGAGAGCATAAAGATTCTTTATTTTACCAGAAAGTACAATAAAGGCAAAATAATTAGAGAAGGCACAGTAACAGACACTCACCCTATTTCTATATAAATACCATTTCATTTCCACTTAATATTTTAAATTAAAAATTCAAAATTTAAATTTAATTTACAATAAAAATGTTTGAAATTAATGCTTTTTTTAATTCATAATTATACAAACCGGTCATATCACAAGATAGACTTTTTCGTTTGGTGGCTTTTTCTTCTTTTTCTTCCGTTTTGTCATTTGCAGTCTTATCTTGATTGTCTTCTTTTTTAAGGCCTGAAGCTTCACGGTCATTATCACTTGAAACGTTACCATTTAAACTTTCAAAACCATCATCATCTTGATGCACACTTTTATTTTCTTCAGTTTCTTTTAAGTTATCTATTAAAACTATAAATAAATACATCATTAGTATTTATACAAATATAAATCTTAACTAAAATATTTAAAAAAATAATTATTAAATTTACCTAATTTTTTTTCCACTATTACTCGTTGAGCTTCAACGAAAGGTTTAGAATTGGAAATTGAACTTCTTTTACTGTCATTTAAAGGTACAGAGCATTCCTGAATTGAATTTTTAGATGTATTTGCTACTGTGGATGTTTCAATTATTACTTTTTTAGCAAATCTAACTGAAGGAGATATTTCAGTATCCACTGTAATAGTTTTTTCTGAAGAGCAATCCGGAGTACTTTTGGACTCTTCATTTTCACCTGGAATAAAAAAATTATTATTTCAAATTAAATCAAGAATTAAAGAATTTTAAATATTTTGTCTGGAGTACTTGACTTTGTATTTTAAAAATTACAAGCAAATTTTCGTTTTAAATTTTTTTGCAAAACGTATAGTTAAAAAAAATTATGTAATATTATTTATTTACGCATATTCCTTCTGCCTCTTGTTTTATTAATACGAGATCGGTCGTTTCTACGTCGATTGCGTTGTCTTTCATATTTACTAGATATTATTGGACCAGAGTTTGTTGATACAATTTGCGAATGTATAAAACACAATGTTAACATCATTATTATAGGTATCAGTACCTCTGATGTCGTAATAATCTGGAAAAAATGCAGTATAATATATTACATAGCTTTTCCCACTTAATTTTTACAACTTTTTAATGCTTTGCATGTTACTTTGAAACGAACTGTTAATTAAAACTGTAATAAATATTTTTATAGTTTCTTTATCTACATATTATGTAATGTAAAGAATATTTTTTTATTAATATTAGCAATAAATTAACATCCAAAGAATTCATCAAATGTAACGTTTTAATATCTTACATCAGATTCACTTTCTTTTGGAAAATGTATAAAGTATATATAAATATTAAGCAATTGAAGGCCGTAAAGAAGCAAGAAGAAAATATAAATGCGAAGACTTGTCTGTTGAATCCACCATTGTGCATTAAATGGTAAAAATAGTAATCTTTGAACTGCAAGATAAGCAACTGTTCCGAGTCCATGTTTAGGTTTTGCTTTTGGAAAAGATGAACCTGAATAAACATTTTAAATTATGTAGCAGGTTAAATAATATGAAAATACATTTTCATAATAAATTAAATTCATTTATTACCTCTTACAAGATCCACATCAATTAGTTCTGTTTTAGGTTTTGCTGTTCTCATAGGAACGTGAGAGAGTCCACAAAATATTTTTTGCTCCACTGTTTTTTCCCATTGCTGTTTATCATAAGTTCCAATTTTCTTTTGATACCTACAGATTTATTGTATAAATTAATTCACAATTGTTTAATTTATTGCAAAAAAAATTATTCAAATTATACTTTTTTTAAATAATTAATAAAAATGTTTGAATAAACATCATAATACAGAAAGAGTCCTTCAATTTTTAGTATGTCATTGCAATAAAAGGAAAAGAGAATTGACAAAGTAGAGTATAAGAGAAAGTATGGCTTGAACTTTCTTACCAATAAACTAAATTGTTTAATGCCATGGTAAAAATTAGCTTTAGGGCAACAGTCCGGAAGTTCTCGAATTCCGTCGAGTTTGCTTGATGAGCTGTGCTACACTTTGGCGGATTGGATTGTCAGCGATTTTTGGCGAAAAAATTTTCATCTTACGGGCTATCTTTAACTTCGAGAAATTCGGCTTGGTTTCGTATTTTGCAGCGCCCTTGGTGCGAGGCGCTCAACAATTGAGTCGAACGAGCGATAGACGACGACGACGACAACGTCGATGTTCCAAAATTCTCAGAAAGTCTCCCTGTAAATTCGTCGTCAATAATCATGATCAGTCACTTAGCGTGACGACGATAGAAGATTCGTGAAACATTGCCAAGTGGTTCTTGCATTGTTTTGACGGACTTCCGTCATTGTTGTCGCGGCTTCGCACTGCGGATCGACTGCGACATTCGAAGGCTAAAGATTTTCCGACGTCACTCGCGCGGCGACTCTCGCGCTGATACGGAGGGGGCTGAGTGCCTAAGTGTCTGTATAGCAAGAAAATTCCCTACTGAATAATTATTTGGACTGCGGCCACGTCTGCGCACTTCCCTCGCGACCTCATCAAGTCATCAGCCAGCAGCATATTTGCCAAATAGCCGAAAGATTTGTAAACTACATCGGCGACTGCGTAAAATACACTGAACTTATTAAAACATTGTAAGCACTAAACAGTCCAACGCGTTTTTTATAGCTCTTTTCGAAATTGAACTTTGTTTGTCTTACATAAAAATCCGTTTTGTTCAGGAATTTTTCCTGTTTTCTAAATGAACAATTGGAATTATTGAATGAAATTAGAATATCTTAAACTCCTATTGAAATATGATTGTTAAATCAATATAAAGGCTTTGTTTTGTAATATCTACAGTTCCGTTTTTTATTAGTTGCCATTTTTCAAGAAAGAGCAACATGTATACTTATACATTTAAATATAGTAATATACTTCACGACGCGGTAAAATATTTGGGCTTCATGTGGAACTGAATATAATGTCTGAAATCAGAACCGAGATTAAAAAGCTCAATCAGCTGATTTCATGCTTTTAAATTACATGTACGTCGCAAGTCGCTTTACTGTCAGTGGTGGGCAGTGGTGGGTAACGACACGTAATTTTCAATTTCTACACGACACGCGTCGTAAATGTAATTAATGTAATTTATGTC
>JAWWML010000032.1:2284654-2306399 GCA_035047165.1 Ormyrus rosae | reverse complement strand
CTAAAAATTTGGAAAATATTTTTTAAATACTTTTCGTGCGATAATAAAGTGTTTAAAAAGAAATTTTTTTTAATATCACGACTGACTAGAGAGTACCTATAGAGCTACCTTAAGACCATTTATACATTGACCTCGTCGGTCAACGTATAAATGTAAAGTGAGCGCGTTAGCCTCTTCTTTAAATCTTGACGTTTTTTCATACATTCAATTTTTTTTTACAAAAAAGAAGTAGGTGTTGTTAAATGTCATGACGATTTAACATATATATATATAATTATTCGTAGTTCAGTTCATTCTATCTTTCTCTCTCATTATCTCCCTCTAGTTCTCTCTTTTTCGAAGTTCGAACTCGTTCTTTTGCGCGCTCGCTCTTTTATTCACTCACTCTTACGCGCGCTCGCTCTTTCGCTTTGAAATGCAGCCCTTTGCTCGCCGTTCGCGAGAAAGCCTCTTTGCTCCCCGTACCCATTTATATATAGATTTTTAAAATCCGGAACGGGAAATTCGTGGCCTCGGAAGATCCTCTTCGATCGCCGCGCGCACTGCAAACACATCCAATTATACGATATGTTGGATTTCATCTCAAGGCCAAAAGACATTCAAAAAAGGAAAGGGAACAATCCTTATGTGTAAATGCGTCAGAAAACGTATTACATGTAATAATTATGCATAAAAATACGAAAAAAAAAATGGAAACTTACCAGACTATTGTACTTACAATAATTACTCCTCAAAACCTTTTCCAAAATATCACAAAAAATCGCGTAAAAGCCAAGTCCTTCCTGCCCCCACAGGTTCTACTCGCATTGACGAACGTCTGCCTGGGAGACGTGTCCCACATTCTGCAAGATCCGAGGACGGCGGAGGAACCGTCGAAGCACTACAACTTCGAGTACAAAGCCGGACGCTTTCCCGGACATGTTGACCGCGTCCAGAGCGAGACGGGCGATGGCACCGGTCGCGCTCAAGGTAAGTGTTCTTTTGGACTCGCTTTTTATTAGAGATGGAAGGTTTTTTAAAGGCAGTGATGGTTTTGAAAAATTTATCATAGACAAGAAGGCGTTTATACGTTTTTTGAGTTTTGTTGAAATGAATAAGATCCTTTATAAAATATAATGTACGCTTGATGTTTTTTGTAGTCTAATCGATAATTAAAAACGGTAGATTTTTCAGAAGTAAAAAAACGAGACATAGTAATAAAAAAGATTGAACTAAGTATGTTTATATTTTTCACGGATTGGAATCGTCTGATTAATTATTTCTACATACGCCATTCAATGATATGAATGAAATATAAATTTGTTTTTCTGAATAAATGTTTTTTCGTTTTTAGGGTCCTATTCGTTCATTGATCCAAATTCCAAGGTACGAACTATTCAATACAGTGTGAACGACAACGGATATCAACCATCTCTGAGAAATTATAATGATAATTCAAATTATAATGCTAATATAAATTATAATAACAACGCTGATGCAGTAGCCCGCGAGACGGAGAATCAACGTAGACTCTACCAACAAGCTGCCGCTGCTAATGCTCAAGCACAAGCTAGACCACCACAAGCTACCCAGGTAAAGAGTTTTCTGTTTAATCGCTTTATATTAGTACTAAGCAAATTTATAACGTAAGCAACGTAATTTTCTAAAGCTAAAACATTTTTATAAGTGATAAGATAAAAAATCTTTGTTGTAGGATACTGCAATTGTGTCCCAAGCGAAGAATATGCACCACTACCTATTTAACAAAATCGCAGCTCAACACGCAGCAATAGGAGAGCAACGTGCCCATGACGCTTCCAATCCGTTTCAACATTTTAACCAATACCATAATTACAATCGAAATATATAGTCTTTGTTGATGAATAATTTTGAAACATAAGACCACTGTAGGTGTTGTGTTTATTTTATTTTTCAGTATAAATTGCTTTAAATGATTTTTTACAAGATACATATGTAGAACAAGACATTATTATGTAGATGATAAAGTTCGCCAACAGTCATAGTTTTCGTTTTTTTATAGCAGCTTTTTTCACCAAGTCTTCAAGAGAGACATTCAATGTACTTATGCACTTTGTAAATTATTACAACTCTCATAAAAGTCTTTAATACATTGTGGAAATTAATGAATGCTAAAAGTAATATACAATAATTATTCATATATATATACACACACACGCATACTTTATTTTAATAATCCTCCCCTTTAATTCCTCTTGCAACCAATTATAACTTGTAACAAAAGAAATAAAAATATAATATCTTTTATTGCAAACAAATGAAGCCAATTTAAAATAAAAATTGCGGCTATCATACAAGCAACACATACATAATTACTCTCCTAGAATGTATCAGAGCTGTATCTATTTAAAAACTTCACTGTTGACATTTTTTAAAAATCATTTTTGACAAGCACATCGATGGCTGAGTGGAATAACCTCTTATTTTTTCTTCTTAGCTACTTCAAAATCCTACTAACTCGGCGGTCGCTTCAATAAGCTCCTAACTCAGCGACAGCTTTGAAAACCTCCTAAATCGACATGCGCTTCGAGAACCTCCTAACTCATCAGCCGTTTCAAAAACCTCTTAACTCAACGGCCACTTTAAAAACCTCCTAACTCAGGAGCTTTTTCTTTTATTCAATTTTGTAGTGGTAGCCCTGCAGGATTTTAAAGAACAATTTTTGCAAAATAAACTCGATTCTAGCACTGCAGCAAGATTTTTAGTGGCTGCTGGACTGAATTCTTCTTCTTCAGCTACTCTACGAATTCGGAATGATGGATGCTCTGAATTTCTTCTAGCCTGATTAACAGAACTATTTAGTTTTTTAGCTAAAGCACTTTGAAATGTAGGAGATGTAAAAAACATAGCAAATTTTGGAGATTTTACGCCAGCTGCACTTGATCCAGGAGGTAAATCCACTGATTTACAAACGCTAAAATAATTCTTTAACCCACCCCAAAAACACTTTTTATATCCTGAATTTGTTTTTGACTAAAGCGCAAAGTACTGTTGATATTATGTTAGAAATTATGCTTGAATATAAAAAACATCCATTGTATCATTTCATTTTTAGACCTTGAAGATCGGACGCCGAAATTCACAATGCCAGTTCTTTTGTTACAAATTATGCTTAACATAAAAAACATCCACTATACCATTCCATTTTTAGACCTCGAAGATTGGGCTCCGAAATTCACAATGCCGGTTCCGATTGTATTATTATAATTATTATGTTTTTGCATTCTTTGATTGTTTGCTAATAATTTACTATTTTTTAGTACATATAATTATTTTTAATGCTTTACAAAATTTTTCTTGTATAATAATAATAATTATTATTATTATTAATTTATTATGTATATTTATAATTCGTTATTAAAAATTATTTTTATCCCAATGTGATTTCTTAATGAGGGAATCATTTTATTTACATATAAAAACTTGAAAAATTAATACGTAACAAACATTAATCTTATTACTTTTATTATTTATTCATCCATTATATAAATTTTATTTTAATGATTAAATTCCGCAAATAGTTTATTAGTATATTAACGGGGACAATTTTAAGTACCGCCAAATGTACCAATTAATTTTATTCATACATCAACTATTTTGGCCAAAAAGCTAAAAATCAATAAAACACAAGATTTATTTTTCGCTGTAAAATTTCGCCCAAAACAAGCGTCATCATTCGCTCCGATGCCGCCCCTCCACAAGGTGCATTTCGCCAAAGTTCTCCAATTCCTTTCACGGTTTCGAAGCGAGGAGAAGAATATCTTGGCCGTCGCGTTTCAGTATCGCACAGTTCGAGGTTTGGAACGATGGACTACCCGCCGCACGTCATGAATGACACCATGTTGATCATAGTAAGTTACACTTTAGCTAGTAATTAGTTAGTGGGTGCAGGATTGCACTTTGGCAATCGGTACTTGAGGGAGTCGTAAGTGCACCGCGGAAGAGCAGATTTACACATATTATGACCGCAGAAAGAACGTCGCGAGGAAAGTTTTTGATTTGTGGCTCGTGGACTTGTCAAAAATATATTTTCCGCTGCATTTTGCTTTATGGCCAAGATTATTCTTTCGAATATTGTATATTTTAATTCATTAATCTTGAATGTTCTGAGATTTCTTAGTACTTTGGTAAACGTATACGTAACATCTGCGTTTTAATTTTGATTTTATTATTATATTTAATCGGTATTATTTATTCTATTTTGAATATAGTTTTTATATACGATTGTCTCGTTTTAGATATGTGTAAAATGTAAAAACTGTCAATAACAGCATTAAAACCTATTAGAATTTTGTGAATGATTTCACTTACATAAATTTTTATGGAAATTAACATCACTACTTCTCAAACGTATAATTTTGCATCCGATTTCTATATATTCTTATATTATATAATTTACAAAAAATATTAACGAAATTTTAATAAGATCCTTGTAGCTTCTCTATGAGCGTAAAAAAGTACAGACGGACTGTTTAGTTTCTTGAATTATTTATTTAAAAGTTTCTCACGTTCTCTCTTTTTCTAACTCGTTCTTTTGCGCGCTCGCTCTTTCGCCTTGAAATACAGTCCTTTGCTCGCCGTCCGCGAGAAAATCCCTTTGCTTTCTCACTCCGTGCCCATCCAATTATAAATTTTTAAAATCCAGGGAGGGAAATTCGTGGCCTCGAACGATCCTTTTCAATCGCTGCGCGCATTGAAAACACATCCAACTATACGATATGTGGGAATTGGACTTCGTTTCAAGGCCAAAAGACATTCAAAAAAGGAAGCCGGAACAATCCTTGTGCAAATACGTCCGAAAACGTACATGTAATGTACGAAAAATTACATGTAAAAGTACATAAAAATACGAAAAAAAAATTAAAAATTAGTAGACAATATACTTGCAATAATTACTTCTCAAAACCCTTTACCTAAATTCTTTTCCAAAATATCACAAAACATCGCGTAAAAGCAAAGTCCTTCCTGCCCCCACAGGTTCTTCTCGCCTTGGCGAACGTCTGCCTGGGAGATGTATCCCACGTTCTGCAAGCTCTGAGGAGCAGCGTAAATTACGGGGATTTACCGACGACGACGGAGGGACCGCCGAAGCATTACAACTTCGAGTACAAGGCCGGACGCTACGCGGGAAACTATGACCGCGTCCAGAACGAGGCTGGCGATGTCTCCGGTCGAGTTCGGGGTAAATGTTTTTTGGGCTCGCTTTTCATTACAGATGGAAGGTTTTTTGAAAAATTGATCATAGACAAGAAGGCGTTTAATTGCGACTGTTAACGAATATATTGTTATACGTTTTTTTTGAGTTTTGTTGAAATGAACAAGATCCTTTATAAAATATAAAAATTTTAGATGCCGGATAAAAAGTAAAATATAGAAAACTAATTCTTTGTACACCTAATGTACGCTTGATGTTTTTTGTAGTCCAATCGATAATTAAAAACGGTAGATTTTTCAGAAGTAAAAAAATGAGACTGTTTGCAGCAACATATGACGCAAGTACCATAGTAATAAAAAAGATTGAACTAAGTACGTTTATATTTTTCACGGATTGGAATCGTCTGATTAATTATTTCTTTCTTTCATACACCATTTAATGATATGAATGAAATATAAATTTATTTTTCTGAATAAATATTTTTTCAATTTTAGGGTCTTATTCGTTCATTGATCCAAATTCCAAGGTACGAACTGTTCAATACACTGTGGACGGGAACGGATATAACCCATTTCTGAGAAATTATAATGATAATACAAATTATAATGATAATACAAATTATAATCATAATCTAAATTATAATTATAATCACAACTCTGACGCATTAATACGCGAAACAGAGAATCATCGTAGACTCTGGATACAACTTGCCAATGCTAATTCTCAAGCACAAGCTACACCACCACAAGCTACCCAGGTAAAGAGTTTTCTGTTTAATCGCTTTATATTAGTAATTAGCAAATTTATAACGTAAGCAACGTAATTTTCTGAAGCTTAAACATTTATATAAATGATATGTAAAAATTCTTTGTTATAGGATACTCCAGCTGTGGCCCAAGCAAAGAATAGGCACCACTACCTGTGGAACAAAATCGCTGATGAACACGCAAGAATACACGAAGCGGCTTCCTATCCACATTATAATCAATATCCATATTATAATCAATACCATAATTACAATCGAAATATATAGTCTTTGTTGATGAATAATTTTGAAACATAAGACTATTGTAAGTGTTATGTTTATTTTATTTTTAAGTATAAATTGCTTTAAATGATTTTGTACAAGACACATATGTAGAACAAGACATTATTATATAGATGATATAGTTCGCCAACAATCATAGTTTTCGTTTTTTTATAGCAGCTTTTTTTACCAAGTCTTCAAGAGACATTCAATGTACTTATGCACTTTGTAAATTATTATAACTCTCATAAAAGTCTTTAATACATTGTGGAAATTAATGAATGCTAAAAATAATATACAATAATTATTCATATATATATATACACGTATACTTTACTTTAATAACCCTCTTTAATTCCTCTTGCAACCAATTATAACTTGTAACAAAAGAAATAAAAATATAATATCTTTTATTGCAAACAAACGCTGCTGTCAATGAAGCCAATTTAAAATAAAAATTGGCTATCATACAAGCAACACATATAATTACTCTCCTAGAATGCATCAGAGCTGTATCTATTTAAAAACTTCACTGTTGAGATTTTTTAAAAATCATTTTTCACAAGCACATACTCCATAACTCATGCACCATTAATAGAAATTTGTTTTTGTCTTTATCAAAAATCAAATTTCAACTGCAGTATTATGAAATACTTATTATTGAATCATTACTTTTTCATTAAGTGTCTAATGTCTTTATTCTGTCTTTGCAAAGTAATGTCTGCTCTTTCTGCTTTATCTGTAATACTGTCAATCAAATCATTTTGAGTATCAATTTCCTCTGACAAACCAATAGCTAAGCCTTTCAGTCTTGCAATAGACCCACTCATTTCATCTAAATTTCTTTCTAGCACTGCAGCAAGATTTTTAGTGGCTGCTGGACTGAATTCTTCTTCTTCTTCAGCTACTCCACGAATTCGGAATGATGGATGTTCTGAATTTCTTCTAGTCTGATCAACAGAACTATTTAGTTTTTCAGCTAAAGTACTATGAGATGTAGGAGATGTAGGAGACATGGCAGATTCTGGAGTTTTTACGCCAGCTGCACTTGATCCAGGAGGTAAATCCACTGATTTACTACCACTGAAATAATTCTTTAATCCACCAAAAACACTTTTTATACCCTGAATATGCTTTTGGCTAAAGCGCAAAGTACTATTGATATCATCAAGGCGCCTGTCTGTTCGTTCCAATTGTTCTCGTTGTCTAATAAGTTCCTAAAAGTAAATATTTCAGTTAAGTGTAAATTATTAATTTATATTTAATTTTTATAAAATAATTTTTTTAATAGGTTAAACTTTATTCTGGCTTTTTTTGAATGCATATTTTAAACAAAAAATGTATAAGTTTAAAAATATTTTTTAGAATTTTAAAAGAAGTAGATAATAATTAATCATGTAACGAAATTTAAGATGATTAACCTTGGATACAAAATTCATCTGCTCTACTTATCAAGCTAATGATAAAAATTTGTAATAAACAGCAGTAAAATACCTCGGCAGTAGCAGCTCCAACATCCTCAGTATCACGTAATATGTTCACGGAACGTTCAGATGATTGAATTGTTCTTTCTTCTATTGCTTTTTTGCGTTCAAGCAGCTCTTGATGCTTTCTTTCTAATTCATTGTCATAATTCTGATAATGGTTGTTGGAAGTTGCAGGATTATATCTTGGTGGTGCACTTTTTAAAAAAGTCTCATCATCCACATCTTCTTCGAAAGAAAAGAATGGATTTTTTGGGTCACTTTTGTAGTTGTTAGCCATGATATCAGTCAGAGAGATTGCTTTATATGTCTGCACAAAAGATTAAAAATGTAAAGAAAGAATTAAAACAAAGAGAACAAAAATAATAGAAAAATATGGTTTGAGTCAAAATGTTAATATATTAAACCTGCATTTAAGTGTAATGTATTTAAAAAAGTTATCTATTTCATAAATATTATGAGGAACACACATTTACTTAAATGTAAATAAATTTATTTAATAATAAGCATTCCAATGATTTATTTATTGACAATAATCTTGTGACTCACCCAAGGGAAACCCTAATTGACGAGATAATAACCTCCAAGAATTCGTAGATTTTTCAGAAATTAATTAAGATACGTTCAATTTTACTAGTTATTTAGTAGGAATCTGTTAGTTATTAAATAATGGCATAAAAAAATCTTGTAAAAAATAGCAAACTGTTCATTGTACGAGCAAGGCTAAACTGACACACTGACACTAGACATTACACAGCCGTACTGAGAACTGAGCTATATAAACTGTTCAGTACAGACACTACAGACTACAGACTCTATCGTGTCATACGACTGACGATGACGAGATCGACGTTCGACGCGAAGTCGCGAACGGCGAACGATTCTTCCGTTCGAGGTTCGAGGGTTCGATTGTTCGACTGTTCGTCGTTCGAGGCGTTTTCGACCGCTTATTTAGTTCATAGCGTGTCCGTAAGATGCACATGCAAACAAGTACTTTAATAGTTCTTGAAGTTCCCGAGAGGTATCGTAAATGCAGTTGAAGGGAAATGTGAACGAAATTTAATCAACGGGCTAATGTATAAAAAAGATAATTTATTTCTTTTCAATAAATTAAATGAATTAGTTCCATTTTAGAGTACAACAATAATTTATTTCAAATAACTACAATACCAAATTATCAGTAAAACAATAATTTATTTCAAATAACTACAATAAAATTAAATAATTTACATTAATGAAATTTGAATTTGATATAATACTTGACATTTTTTTTTATTTTCAACTTATTTTAAGTAAAATGTGATAAACGAGAAATTTGATTGCACGAAATTGTTTTTCAGTATCACACTTTAATAATAATTTTCCTATTTTTCATTTCTCATTTTCTATGAAAGCACAACTAATACTTTCTTCAGCTATCTACAGTTACAATTATTTAATACGTAACAATTTCTTTTAAACTCGATAATAATAACAATTTATAATAGGAACATTTATTAAAAGAAACAAAAGTGCAACAATATTCTCAAATCACCCAGTGCTGTTCCAGAATCAAGGGTTAAATCATTAAAAGTAAGCTTATATTTATTAAAATCATCGATACAGCGGCGCAAAAACGAGTAAAAAAATATCGTCTATGTTCCATTACAATAAATTACGCTCTCCCCTTTGTACACTCGGGCACGAATCGACGCGCACGAAACAATATACACAGTGCTGAACATTGCTCGTCCCTCCCTCACTTGGTGCTGTCTTTGAAATACTTGGATGGTTTCCCGCGGCGGCCTCGATGCTCGTCCCGAAAGTCGCTGAGGAAGCTGTGCGTGCTCTTGGCTCGGGGTCGTTCGACCGGCGCGTTCAGCGCCGTTGTCCAGATCATCGACGCGACGATGCCCAGCGATCGAGCCATGCAGAGCAGTAGCTGGTTGTAGTTCATGTCCCGCAGCCCGTAAAACTGACGGAGGGAGAGAGAGGACGGTGAGTTTTTGTTTGCTTCGGGAGGCAGTGAATGAAAGGGTGAATGGCTGCTAGTTTTACCTGAAACAATGGGGCTGCGATGGCGTTTTGTTCAGCAACTACGGAACGGTTTCTCGCTTCTTTTATTTGCTTTGTGTAGATTTTTGAGATGTCTTGGGATAACTGTAACGAGAAATGGGATTGTCAATTTTTGCACAGGTCATTTTCGACAATTATCAAATTTCTTTCTACCAAGTGCTGATTACCTTAATCTCAGGATGATTGGGCACGTGATTCTGCACGAAATCTCGCAAAACCATGTATCGCGCATCTTCGAATTTCGATACCATGTGACCGGCAATCGTGAATCGCTTGTCGATGAGTGAGTTCACGAAATTGTGCAAAATTTCATTCTTCGGCTCCCGACCGACGGCGTTTTGCAGCTGCGCCAAGAAATCCATGTACTGAAAGCAGAACAAACAACCATATACGTCGATCCGAAAAAAAAACGTCCCCCAGCCTACCGAAAGCACTTCAATCAATCGAAACCACAATATTTCTTCTCCCTCTGTAATCGCAAAACAGAGAAAAAACTGAAAAAAAGAAGCCAATCTCCAGCGGCCGTCGTATAAAATAGCGGACAAGCGTCGGAGCGCATAACTCCATTATCTCTGCAAAATTGAGGCTTTCAGCGGCGGCGGCGACGAGCGTCGGAGAAATACTATACTGAGTATAAAATTGGTATGTCACGCACTTGACAGAGGGTGCCGCTGGTGGGTTCGTTGGCGTAGGCGAGCACGCCCGCGGCCAGGGCTCGGCTCGCGTCGTACTGGCAGGATCCCATTATTTGCGCCACGTGAGCCCCCGGTATGCCTCCGTCGTCGTCTCTGGCCAACAGATTCATATGTATCAAATAATGAATGTGCGCTTCGATTCACTTATATATATATGTACGCGGGCGATATTCAATCTGCGTGCGGGAACTGCGCGGGCTTTGCGCGCGGGGCGACACGGGCTAATTTGATTGGCTTTTCCTGGAACCAGGCGCGGGAGTTTTTTTTTTTTTTTATTGATGATTTTATGGCTGCTAGAAACTTTTATTTAGTTTTTTTTATTTCTTTTTTCTGCAATAGAGGCTCGTGCAAAATTAAAAATTATATATTGTAAAGAAGAGCGCGAATCACGTATCAATTCAATGCTAAAAATGTAAGCCAACGAAATTACAAATCATGAGAAACAACCAAAATTAGTGGGTGGGTGAGCTATATATTAACTTCCGAAGCGAATTATGTCGCTATGTAAATAATGTGACGGTCGATAATTTCCAATAAAATTTTCCGGATGGTCATATAGTCACACAGTAGACGAATAAATCTTTGATCTCAATTAGCTTAAACAACTTCATGAAATTTTCAACTTGGGACGTTTAATGTGCTTTTGATTGCTTGCCCGTCCGAGAAGTCGCGTCGCGGACTTTCCGATGTTTCAAAAAGAGTAAAACCAATAGAGCGTACTTTAAAAGCGATTAAATTTTTTTTAATAAAAACGCACCCAATTCACGTTTATGCACAGAAAAGTGGAAAAAAGTTTGGAAAATAGCGGCACTGTCTGTCCGAAAACTTTCGACCATTACATTGCACAAATTATAACTTTACACATTAACTTCATTTCTTCTTTATCGCAAAAAGTTAGCTGGTAACGCAATAAAGTTCAAAACTCCGACGCGTAAATCGACCGATTATGTGTTTATGCTTCGCCGCAAACTCGAACTTACACGCCGACCCGTAAAAAAGGGTATTAACGGCACCGCCGACGTTCGAATAAAACGCGAAACAACCGGACGATTTAATTGTTAACTAATAAAACGGCATTTCCAGCGAAAGGGGGGTGAATACCCTCTTTTTCCCATCAATATTACTCCCTAAACTCGAGTGGGCACAATAAATAACCAGCGAATCTCGCTGAATAACGGCGTTAACAAATCACCGTGCCATCATTCCTATACAACGGTCCTTCGCCCCGCGAACAAAGGCCCTCGCAGAGAATATTCGCCCGTCGCCGAGCGTGGGCCGAGTGACAAATGTATTTATTTTACGTTGTATCACACAGCGGCTTTGCCGCGTCTGCAGGGTGAAAAAAAAAAAAGAACAAAACTCACGCGTTCACCGCGACGAACAGCCGCAGAAAGTCGGCGAGGCCCTGGCGCTGACTCTCGGTGAAGCCGTCGGCCGCCTGGTGGAGGCAGTCCAGGAAGAACTCGACCCAGTCGGCCTTCTCCAGCTGGAGCTTCGGCGAGGCCGACGACTGCTGGATCTCGCAGGAGCTCAGCGCCACCAGGGCCGGCAGCGACGCCAGCAGCTCCATGCTGTCCTCGTAAATGTGCTGAGGGACAACGCGGAACGACACAACGACGTCAGGCGCCGCTAATTAATGGGGACACACGCCGCTGTTGCTGCACACACCTTTGTGCGTCGCAGCGACGACGTCACGGGAGATGATTGATTCGCCGAGCTTTTTTTTTTTTATAACGGGGACTATGACTTTAATTTCGCGGGAGTACGAAGGTACTTTTAAGGCTGGCTTTAATTTTTGAGGGGTACTGCATAAAGATTCGAGCTCTCGCTTCGAAAAACATTACTCCGCGCGCGATTTAAGGGCCGCACTCCGAGGCGAGTCTCCTCTCGGCGTTAAAATATTCCCGGGCTAAAAGCTCGAAAGAATTACGTAAAAGTAGCTGGTGAGAAATATCCCGAAAGACAATAAAAACAAATGAGCACTCGGGGCTTTATGAAGCCAAGGCGAGCCGTAAGGGCGAAAAGGTCTTCTACACTTTGCCTTTTATCTCGTATCTAATTTCTCCGCGGAGCATTCCCCCTCTCTTTCCCCCCGCGTCCGAGAGGGGGCTGTAAAAGTACGCGCGCGTATACGTATCGCTCGCTCCTGGGTTTTGTTAATGACGGCTCGTTTGTAACAAAGGTTACAGCGGCCGCCGGGAGATTACGCGGGCCTTTTGTTTATACTCGGACCATTTATCTGAATTACAAAGGACCGGACATCTAGATTCGAGAGCCGCACGGACAGGGAGAGAGAGAGAGAGAGAGAGAGAGCTTCGCATGCGGGACGATTTGAAAGTAAATCGGGCGATTACCGGCGCGATCGCATTTATTAAAAGCGAGCTGCCGGGAAATTTTGTAAAAGAAGCTAATGCTGGATTTGAAGGATTTGATGATTTTCGCTTTTTTTTTTGCTCGAAAGAATCTGTTTTCATAGGCAGGAATGATACACGCGGAGGAGTCAACTATTTTCTTGGAAACGAGAGGTGATGCAATAAAGGATTTTAGATAACACCGCAATCATCGGTGTGCTCATGTCAGCTGTCAATTTGGCGTTTGGGCATTGCATCATCGTCTTTTGTTCTCAAGACTGCGTATTTTGCGTGAAATGTTATAAAAGGCGACGAAATCATTTCCGAAATAATTTAATCCGTAAGAAAGATAATTGACTGATTTTCTTTATCAAGCAATAAATATAAAATGTTATTTAATTTAATTCAATCAAAAATTCTTTTATTTTCAGATTGCTGTGCAACAAATTTTAAAATATATATTTTATCATCATATTAAAGGGCATTATTTAATTGAATTAATAAAGCACAATATAAAGTCCGGACACGTTGATTTTTTGTATTAAAATTTGAATTTCGACAACGCTTTCCATCACATCCGCGAATTAAACGAACATTTACCGACTCCCTTACATTTCTCATAAATCAAGCTTCGCAATGATGAACTCCTCGAGCCAAAAAACCAAAGCTAGATCAAAACGAGATCAATCACGGTCACTTATTCTTTTGCCGAGTGACGCTAAGAGCTCTCCTCTGTTCTCCAGGTGTTAGTTATACGAGAATACCAGAGATTCCTCGCGACGGCGTGATGGATCACTCGGTCCTACGGCGGATAGGACACTGTTTTCGCGCGGCATCGAGAACTTCTCAACAATTTTCGAAGGTATACGTAAAAGTAGCTCCGGAATTTTATCGCGAGCTTCGCGACGTTTCGAGAAAACGTTGAATTTCTCGAGGTGGTGTTGGTTCGAGGGAATTGCTTGTATTTAAAAAAAGACGGCTTTTGCGCGTCGTGAGTATAATAAATGCGAGAGAGGAAATTGAAACTTGCACTCTCCCGTTTTGCATTGAGTTTGCGCGAAGTTCCGAAACTTTTCGGTTTCTGTTAGTTTACGCGGCGAACTGCTCAAAATTCGCGTTTCCGCGCCAAGAATTTAATTTCCGTTTCGCGAAGACGTTCGGGCTGCTCGGGAAGTTCCTTTAAATGCGATCGCATTAATAAAGTGGGCATTTTAATCAAATCACCCGTGTTTATTCGTGAATTATCCACGATGTTTTTACTAAAAATTCTAATAAGTTCAAAGGCTCCGATGGAGCTGATAAATTAAAGCAATCAAATTCAGCAGTCCGGCAGCTACTCGCCAAATTGAAAGCTCTAATTATTTTCGAACGCCGATACAAGCTAATTAATCAAGTTAATTAGCCGGTTCCGCGAATAAAACATCAGTTTTAATGGAGCATCCATAAACGAGCGCAAAACTCGCGCGCTCGTCGGAAATCTAATTAATCACGGCGCTCATAATTTTTCCCGCGGCTTTCGACCTCGTTCCACTTTCTCGAAAAAAAGAACAAAAAAAAAGGGGGGGGGGGAACACCAAAAAAAGAAAAAAAAGCACTCGTACCTCCCAGTAGGTGTAGCTCATGGCGCCGCTCTTGACCGCCGTCTTGTAGTGGTTGTCGGCGTCGAGGGCCGTGAGGGCGATGGCCAGTCGGCCGACCGGCGGCACGTTCTTCGGCACGGCCTTGAGGACGTTGCCGACGACGCCGCCGATGCCGCCGGACGACTCGGACCACCACCAGCCCTTGCGCTTGTCGCGCCGCTCCGTCCAGTCGGCCATCAGGGACTCGGTCTGCTCGTAAGTCGGTATGTCGCCGGTCATCAGCAGCCAGAACACCGCCTCCGGACACGGGGAGTTGCCCCGCCGCGGGAGCAGGTTGAACAGCTCCGGGATCGTGAGGCCTCGGTACTTTATCTGAAGGGGGTGGATGGTTTTTTATTTTTTTTTTTTTTAATGTCGAGCGGTTTTTCTTTTTTTCGAGGATTTTGTTTCGTTCGAGTGTAGAGAGGGAATTTATGTATTTTTGGACTGTTTAAGACTGTTAAAAGCGTTTTAATGAGCATTTTCGGGTATTTTGTAAACAAAGACCGCGGTGGTCGATAGTGTGACGAGAGCCGTCTGACGGCTCATAATGAGATTACGTCAATTAATTGCATTAGTGTGTCTGCCCCGACGACACGCGGCGTTCTATTAGTTAGCGAATTCGTAGAGGATGTCGTAATTGAAATTGGTAAATCTATGTTTTAGTAATTAACATTAAAAATTGCGACCGGCGGAGAAGGGGAAATTTGGAATTTTTTTTTTATTTAAAATTGAATGACAAATAAAAATAAAAATAAAAATAACAATAAAAATTATTAGCAATTTGTTTAGCTTCGGATAATTTCAATTATTATTGCCAAAATCCCGCAAATTCGAGCTATTTATTAAGTATAATATTGAAAACAATAAAAAAAAATAATAATTTTCTTAACGTCGAAAGATTAAATCAGCAAAAGTCGTTAAAATCATCTGAAATCTCCATATGATTTAAAATCCTTCCCCCCTTCCCCTCCGGCGGCAGTGCTCTGCATATTCATATTCCGCGAACACATCCACGAGAAAAGCTTACTCCGCTCTTGGAGTCGACCTCGGAAGTTTCTCTGATCAGTGCGTTGACGCCGTCGAGTCCGCGGTAGATGTCGTTAACCGTGATCTGGCTGACCACGTCGAGTCCGTGCAGCTGCTGAAACTTTCTCAGCAGGTCGTGGTGCAGCGGTATCTTCTCGCAGAGTGCTTCCTTCAGATCCGTGCTCGTGCTCGGCGTTCCCCTCGTCATGCTCAACTTCGCAGAGAGAGAGAGAGAGAAACCCGAGAATTACAATTTCAAATGGCGAAAATAGCGCCGGATGTACTCCGACGCCGACTACGTCCGCGGAATTTTTCATATATATAATAACGGAGACTTCTGGATTTTCTGTTTAACTTTCAGATCGAGAACTTTCCGTATTTGCAGATAAATTATCAACTTGGGGAAAGTCCAATATTATGCATTCCCTTTTTGCCGTTTTCACTGTATCAGAAAGTTTGCAAGTTTTTATGGAAATCGAGAAGCTTCGAGCCGAGGACGAATCGCTTTTAATTTTGACGATTGAGATTGCAGTTAAAAGTGATTGGACTTTAAATTATTACTATGCAAATCTTTTTCTCAATTTTATTAAATATAAAAAATGTAAAAAAAGAATAAAGCATTATTAAAAGTTAAATTTTATGCTGAATTCATTTTGTTTAATTTTAAAATATATGAATAATGCATAATTTATTTCAGAGGTACTTAAAACAGACTAAAATGAACAGTTCGATAAAACGAATAATTATTATTTTGTTGATAATTTATCTTGTTCATTCATTTCATTAATTATTTATTAAGTAGTGATTAATAAAAGTTTTACGAATAAAAATAATGTAAAAAGAAAAAGAGTAGAAAAAAATTATTATTTTTACATAAGTACTTATAGGATAAAAAATTGAGTTCAATAATAAAAATTACTAAGAAAAACGTATTCTACTAATTGCAAGAGAAGTGTCCTTGGCAATGATGTAGTCACATTATCTTTTATTTTCGAGGATTACAAAACTAAAAATGAATGTTAGTCTTTCCAATTGAGTAATTCATGGTCTAAAAATTTAGCATTTTCAATGCTGTTTAAAAATAATGCAGAACCTTCAATTTTATTTAAATAGGTAGCTGCTAATAGTTTTTAATTATTTATAAAAACGTACTCTAGAACTTTTAAAACAAAAACGTTTGTAAAAAAATTATATTAATTATATTGATTTTATAGTAATCAGTAAAGTATGTTTTGAAACTGAATAAAAAATTAATCATCTTAGATTGTAGCACAATCACATTTCTTGCAAAAGTATTGATTTACTACTGACAAGAATAATACGTTAATTATTCAGAATGAAAATAATGTACAAGAAAAAAACTAAATCAATAAATAACGAACGCATCTTGCATATAACCTAAAAACTTTGCGTGCCCTACCTTCAATACAAAACCTTCAGTTTCATTCGTGATGTCGCTCGACGAAGTGAATTTATAGATTCTGAGGAATATCATGTCCACTGATTTTAAGAATCCTTGCTTAATCTTCACGTTTCGTCCCATTTTGAACATTGTGCTGCTTTATCTGCGCCTAAGGCGCGATGTTTATGTTACTTAATAACTTCGTTACTCAAAGACATTGTTAAATCGAATGGAATAATGCTGCAAGCACTTTTTGAAAGGCATTGTCACTGTTAATTTTGAAAACAGTCGCGTCGAGTGCGAAACGTCGAGAGCAACTGCGGGGAGTCTGGAATGATAGGTTAGGTAGTGAAACAGCTGATGTCAAGGTTTTCACTCTATTTATTTCTCGTTCTTCATTATCACTCCCGCCAAACGTCAAATATCCCAACAAAGTTTCAATTACTCGTCGTACTTTATTATATATATATTTTATAATTAATCGTAAGAACAGTTCTCATTTTTCAGCTAATAAAGAGTGTAAGAAAGTCACGGTAAAAAGAGTCGACTAAAACTGATTTAGTATTATATGATTCGAACATTGTGTGGCTAATAATACAACATGGCACAGTTTCAACGTTCGCGCGGCTCAGTTGCGAAAAGGAATCACTTCAAGGTTAGACTTACAAGTTATATCTAACTTAACAGTAGCGGAGGCTCAAACTATACAATAAAAGATTAACGTTTCTGCGTGTTCTTTTTTTATTATTTTTCTTTTTCGGATAACAATTAAAGCTCGGTAAAGGGCGGCGCTCGACTGAACGAGTCTCTCAGCTGGAGTCTTCTCTCGTGCGCATATTCCCGCGCAGGCGCAGCTGCGTCACATAACAACACCCTGTATAGGTATATGATTCTAAATCAAGTGTAACAGATATAAACTTGGCACTGCAATATATATTCATCCCCGCCGCGCTCCTTCTCCCCCGTTTCTTCGCGAAATTTCACTTTACCCTCCTTTTTATCCGTACCTTCCGGTACTAAAAATCACATTAAGTGTCACAGCATCATCATTTTGAGCTTTTACGAATATCGAAAGCCAATCCATATATGCGAAAAATACGCGTCGCTCGAATAAAACTCAGAAAATCGCGGATAAAGATTTCGTTTTTTTTTCTTTTTTTTTTTAATAAAATTTTCTTCCTCTCATTCTTTCCCTCTTTTTTTCAAATACGGACACTCGTTTTGTAAAATGCGATTGTGCATCTTGAAATTTGTTACTCTATGCATACTTCAGCCAACGCAACGCACAGTATATATCCCGAAGTATACAAATTGACGTCAGCATCGTAGTATAAGTTATGTTTTTCATTTTAATTCTTCATTGTAATACAATATTAATCTATAATTACAGTTTCATCTTTTTTCTTTTTTTGTTTCATTTTATACATTTTACAAACAATATACTTGCAACACACATCGCGCGCGTCTCGCGCGCGAAAACGCTCAGTTTAACGGCTAGTTTTTTATTCCTTTTTTTCTGCTTTGTTTTATATTTTTATACTCGTTAATACTTATCGCTAGAAACGCGTGTATATTACTCGGTGCGCTTTCGTCATTGATGAACCTTCTTGCGCTCCTACCGCTCAATATTAATCCACGACGCCGTGTCCTCTCTCCGTTCATTTTTGTCGTTCTTATTTTCTCGTGCACCTTATCAATCGTCTCGCGCCTGGATCAAGAAGACTCTCACAACGTGTTTATTACAATAGTAAAATATACAACGCATCGTCACCCAATATAATAATAATATTGCTTGAGCCGCTTGTCTGCCACTCATGGCACAATTGCTACGTTAGGCCGTGTACGTTTAAATCGTATATATATTATTCTTTCTCCCCTCTGGTCGAATCCTCGAAAAAAAGCAGAACGGAGTCTTTTGCTATTTTATGCGAAACACGTAAATCTCTAACAAACGTAACCGATATAACAAGACCGAAGGGCGAGAGAGCCCTCGGTCTTTCTCGCGCTCGCTTATCCCAGCAATCCCTTGTACAAAGTCACGAAAATACTTTATGCCTCCGAATAGCTTTTGGAATACAGCTCTTGTCTCGTGAGGGATCGTTTAATAAGCGCTGTTTGGTTTATCATTATAATTATTATTATAATTATTATTATTATTATTATTATTATTTCTTTTTTTTTTCTTCTTAATTCTTGGTGAGCGTGAGTTCGCGTGTCGGTGTCCTATATATATTCCCTTCGGCTTCCTCCGGGCCCAGTTCATCTAATGTCAGAGAAGAATGCACTTGTCGGAGCCGCCGCCGTTGCTGGGTCCGGCCTCCTGAGAGTGGCCGCCGCGGAGGGGCTGCGAGCTCGTCGGGGTGGGCGAGGGCGGCTTGCCCTCCAGCGCCTGGATGCTCTTCATCAGCTCGCGGAACACCTGCGCAGAAAAGTAAAAGTGGCCTCTGATATCGACGGCTCGGCAGCTTTTTTCCATTCTTCGGGGGCCGACCGTCTGGCGGGTCTTTTTTTACGGTATATTTCGGGGCTTTTGGATCATTTCCGGCGCTGGAGCATTGTTGGCGCGATTTCGAGGTAGGCGCTGTTTCGAAAGCAGGTTTTAAATTATGTATAAATACGCTTCGAATTTTGTGAAAGCAATGTTCAGCTTTTATTTGCGCGCGAAGAGGTGCGTACTTCCGAATTGTTCGAATGTTTTCATTTTCGTTTATGTTTAAGTGTTCTTAAAAATTGTTTAAATATCATTGGAAATGCTAAATAAATTTGTATATTTTATTTGTATGTATATAATATTTGTACAAATGCTTGAAAATTACTTTAAGCAAATGTGAGTGCGTATTTTTTTGCTCTAAATACGAGCTAATTGCTGTCAATTAATTTCGCGAAAAATATAAGTTCCAGGAATATTTATTGCAGAAATTTAATTTTCCCAAGGCAAATGAATTTATAATGTTTAACTCTGCTTCAGATAGTCCAAATTTTTGAACGAAAAATATTTTGTTCACCTTGACTTTTATTATTTTTAGATAAAAAGTGAATTTCGTGTGCAGCAGTAAGCAAACGTGATGGAATTAAGATCCTTATTTAATTTTGAAATGTCAGTTAAGATATGCAATTTTTTGATTTACATACATTTCTGAGTTAAAGCGGAGCGAATTTCCGCGTAAAATTTTCTCTCCGCGTGCAAAGTTGAATAAATTATCATTCTCAAAATAGCGGGCCAAAAACACATTTCGAGCATTTACATTTCAAGATCTAATTACAAATACATTTTTATCATCCAATTATCTCTTATTTATCTTAGTAATAGATAAAAGATAGATAAAATATGAAAAATAGTATAAAGGTGTATAAAATATCTTTGTAATTTTTCGTCTAGACGAGGACGTCAAAGTGAAATTGTTAATTCGAAACCGAAACAAAATAAAACCTCAAAGCGCTAATTGAAACACCCTCATCTGTATATAAGCAGCTTTCGCCCAATTCGCTCGGGCTGTTCAACTAAACTCGGAGGAGAGGCTCAAAGCCTAATTGCTGACAGTGCCGTCGGCGTATAATCCTTCAAAGAAAGCCCCTCTCGCGCACACGGAATATGACGGCGCACGCACGCACGCACGCACGCACACGCGCGCGAACGCTCACCTGAACCACCCGGCAGTTGAAGCGGGCGCTGCACTCAACGTAGCCGCATCTCCAGTGTTTGCGCACGAGGTTGACGATGTCCCGGTGCCTGGTGCCGGGGGCCGAGGACGCCGAGGGCAGCTTGTCCTGCTTGTTGCCGACCACCAGCAGCGGCACGCCCCGCATGTCCCGCGCCTCGTAGATCTGCTCGCGCAGCGTCCTTATGTACTGAACAAACAAGAGGAGGAGAGCGTGACGATGCAGCTTATGCAGTGAATTAACTGGGGTGGGATCGACGGCTGATTTCTTTGAGCGGGGAAGTTGTCGACGGCGCCTTTTCGTTAACCGGGTGAAAGTAAAGTGCTGGTAAGTTAATTATTTCTGCGAAGGTAAGCAATTTGCTTTGTTAATTTTTTAACGTTTGATGAAATTGTACTAATTTAGGGTTTCCTAACAGGTGCAGTTAATTAAATCAGGATGTAATGAATTTTTACAACAATGGCGGTACGTTGCAAAGCTTCCGCGAATACATATTTCATTCAAAATTAGTGCAGTGTAATTTTAGCACAAAGATCCGCGAATATTCCCGGCATATTTCGATCAAAGTACACACGTAGCTTCAGTAGAAACGCGCGATGTAAATTTACCGGCTGAAAATCAAAGTTAAGTAAAAACTGTAAAAACACCGTTATACAGATGAATTCCATTTCCGGAAGGTCTCCGCAATATATAATCCATTGATTTTCGAGCAATGCCTCATTGTTATGCCGCACAATGAGTCTAACAATTACAGCGGTACACTCGAACTACATATCGATACTCCGCTCCACTAGTAATATCAACGAACGCTGTGTAATTTACTACTTCAAAATACTCGCCCGCTTTCCTAACCCAAAAACGGCGCTCCCTCTACTCCCAAAGCCCCGAACCGCCCCCCGAAAATTCGGCGGCAAGCAAATGATGCACACGCTCGGCCTCAAGAATTTCCGATAAGCCATTGTGTCCCGATGCGCGTACGCGTCGCTCGTCGAGCCTACAGGGAGATTGCCGCGCGGAACGGGGCCGCGTTGTCGAGCGGACTTTCGGGTTCTCGGCCCCCTCTGCGCGCGTCGCTCGTCGAATTACGGGACCTGAGCCCGCGGAATTAAGGTAGCTCTATAGGTACTCTCTAGTCAGTTGAGATATTAAAAAAAATTTCTTTTTAAACACTTAATTGTCGCACGAAAAGTATTTAAAAAATATTTTCCAAATTTTTTGTATGTTTTGATGTCTTATTTTGTTTAATTTTG
>JAWWML010000032.1:2209737-2284554 GCA_035047165.1 Ormyrus rosae | reverse complement strand
GGACCGTTCTCATAAGAGAACGTGTTAAGTACCTCAACTTTAAATGTTATTATTTTTAATTTTTACACGGTAACTCACCTCAAACTTTATTCAGTATATTCTATACGTTCTAATGAGTATTTTTAACTAATTTTTAACATGGTCTTGGATAAATCAAAAAACTATAGAGCTACCTTAAAACCGGCCTCTCGGCTCGATTTTGCGAGAAAGGGTGACCCAGCGCCGGCGAGGGCAATTTTTTAGCGGGTCTCTCGGCTTTTGGGAGGGCCGTTTTCCCGGTTATTTTTATGAACGCCGCCGAGATCAGAGAGCCCCGCTGATCAACTGTTTTTATAGGGGCCGGCAATTTTTTCCGAGAGCTAGTGTGATTAGAACGTTTTCAAAAGGATGCGAGCTGAATTTTTAAAGTTAAGTCGGGGGCGAAGCGCGTGTTCAAGTTTTTTTTTACGGCTTTTTAAATATGTTAGTAGGATATTTAGGGACTCCTTGGAAGTAATTTCGTGCTCTGCAGTCGTGAAAGGATATTTTACCCCGTTTATGTAGTTTCCAGGAAAACCGTCGGCAAACGCACTGCAAATTGCTTTTTGACTTCTAGCGGTGGTATATTTCAAAATTTCACAGTTGATTACACGACCTTTACCGGCCTAAAAGGAAAATTTTCTAAAGGATGAAAAGGCAAATTTATCTTTACGACTTTTGAACGCAGATTTAACCGTTATATTGGCTCGGAACGTCGTCGAACCCTCGCGAATTACAATATTTAAATTTAAAAGGTCGACGTGTCGAATTAGCACGTCGGCTCGAACGATCGAGATACAAAGTGCCTTGCAATTTAAATGCAAAAATACAAGCCCCGGCGAAGGATTCGAGGGCCAATCCACGCAGGGCTGCATAATTCATTTACTCATTACAGCCGAATCTCGGAGTGATGATTACCGAATCCCTCTGGACTGGGGAAAAACCTCCCCCCGTGAAAGTAATTAACTGTCGCAATTACCATAGCACTCGTTGTGTTTCAACGCGGAAACTCGCTCGGAGAGAGAGAGAGACACTCGGCTCGCAATTAATCTCGAATCCATTATAAAATTGACATTCTTGACCTCTCCCCCCCGTCCGCGACGAAAGCGGAGCTCGAACGAAATATATAGCTCCGGGGACTCTCGGCGATATTTGCATCCCCCCGTATAATAATCGGAAATCCTTAAAAGTGCCTCTCCCCGTCCGCGGTTATGAGAAACGGCGGCCCGATACGCGAACGGGAGGCAGTTCGATAATCGCGGCAGAATTTAATATCGCCGGAGTCTTTATACAAGACGTCTTAGCCGTTGTATTATACACAGCTTAAGATTTTACGTAATCGGCCCTCCGACGTTTCGACTCGTTTATACAGTTTGCGCTTGTATATATATACGTACATCGAGCGCGGCTGCGATTCGGGGCGTTTATTGCGCGAGAGGATGTCGCCTCTCTCGGCTTTGTCGCGCGGATTCGCATGATTTACAGGAGGGGGGAGGGGGGCGAGTTTACGGGGAAGCCCGGGGCTTCTCTCGAATTCCGCCGCTCGTTACGCCGCTGCCGGTGGCTTCGAGTTTTTGAACAATTTGCAATCATTAGCGAGGCCCGTAAATGCTGAACTTTGATGGGCCGCGCGGCGGGTTTACTTTGAAATAGGAGAGTTTCGGAGGGGGCATTATGTAACTTCGATTCTGCTTTGGCTTTTGTTGTTTAAATGATTGCGAGTTACGCTAATGTCCCCCTCGGATATGCGTTTAACGAGCTCGAATCTTTCTTTTAATACTTTTCGATCAACTACATCTTTATTTCGATTAACGAAGCTTTTATTTTAGCCGATGCTTTAAACAATTTCAGAAAATCGTCGAGATAAGTAAAGAAGCCCGATTAATTCCTGTAATATAAAGCGCGCCCGCCCGGTTACATCGAAGTAGATAAGTTCCGAGTACAGTCAGACGCGCGGTCTTATCGCGCTCGGCAACGATCTACTTACAGATTTTACTACGTACGCTTTTAAGATACGTCCCGATGAAAATGAAATTCGGGTTAATGCGGCTTTCTCCCCTAAAGTCTAGTTCTAAAAGTTTCTAACGAAATCGCCTTTAATTCCTGACCGCAAACATTTTTCGGCCAAGTTTTTCGGCTTCCCAGTCGTAAATTTACGATGGCCGTTCGAAGATAAATTTCAGTTTTAATAGCGCAAAAGTGGTATATCTGGACTCGGACTATCGGCCGCCGCTCGTATATACGGATACACAAAACCGCGTTATCTCGCGAAACCGTAATCGGGTTTTTCTCCAATTTTCACCGGACTAGGGGGGGGGGGGGGGGGGAGAAACCACTTTTTTAAATTAAAAGTCATTTCGCTCTTAAAAAAACGTCATAGAATTAATAGGTCTCCGCGGGGAGGGGCTGGAAAGCTTTTTTGTATTGAGTGAACGTACCTTTTGCTCTTGAATCATTCGCTTTGAGATCGGATACTGCGGAATCAATGGCGTTATTTATTTTGGTTTCATTTTCGACTATATGTATTTGCAGTGAAAAGGTTTTTTATTTTACATTTTTAGTTGGTTCGTCAAAAACATTGAATAAGCCCGTCGTTTTATTCGTTTTTACGGTGACTATTTCAATGACGTTGAAATAAAAATCAGAGAAATTGTTAAAATTGATTATTCATTAAATAAAAATTCGGATTTATAAATGTATATTAAAAGTGTTTGGGAATAAAGAGGGAATGCAAATGTTTTGATTTATTTTTAGAAACATACATTCTGAAGGATACCCGAGAAAAATAGCCGGATTTATGAAATTGGAATAAGAACTCTCTTCAGAGAGTTTATACAAACGAAGTCTCAGACGTAAAAGTCTCTCTTTTCCTCTGAAAGTTTTTTTCTTTTATTTTCACGCCAGTTCTTTTCAGGTAACTATCTCTCTTGACTGGTGTTATGTTTGTTTTCTTTCTGCTTATTCTCGTTTCTGTTGTTAGAAAAGTATAGAAGATTTTTAAAAATTCCAACACCATCATTGCTCTATTTTTCAGCAAATTTTGATAAATACATATTATTACGTGGTTTTTTTTCTAGTTTTATAACATTTTTGAATTTCTCACGTATCTCCGTAGAAAATATTTCATTACAATACATTAAAATACATTAGAATTTTTCTTCGACCTTAATTCCGGAATTCAACAAGATTCAGCTGAATTATTTATCATTCGCCTGAATATTATTATCAGCGCGGCGACACGGACTCGCACTTCGATGCACCAACACATGCATTCATCGAGAAAAAGTTCCCATCGCACAATTTAGCCCGGGGTTTATTTGCAAGTCGGAAATTTCCGGGACTCTGGAAATCTGGGTTGGGCGGAGTGATAAATTTTTCGAGGAGGCAGCAGTCCTACAAGCTGTAAACCCATTAAGAGGGTGGGATTAGCATTAGTCTTTATTGCTTATAGGTCAACGGGGTGGGGGTCGCCTTTCTATCTCGCTAACTCAAAAATGCCAAGCTTAAAACCTTAAGCCCCGCCGGATTGTAGAAAAAAAAAGCGTGAATTATGTAAGAAAAAACGGATAATTTCGAATGTAAATTCCGGCGGGAATCGCGAAATACACTGCGCTTCGTCGTCCGAGGCTTAAAGGTGTTTATCGGCACTGAAATATATAACCGGAAAGTTATTAAACGCGCTTACATCCTGAGCAGCGGCAGTTATACGTCGGAGTATAAAATGTTTCCTTTTTCAAAAGAGCGCGACGAAATGCATTGGCCTCGGCACTAAATCGCGGCATTTTCCGGAGCCGGACTACGTCCGCCTTGGAATATATCGGAAAGTCCCGCGCGCCCGAGGAGCATTACAAATTGTTATTAACCGATCTATTTTTCGTCGGGACGGCAAATATTCGGCCCCGGTCGTAAACCAGAGGACACGCGCGACTTCCGCGCCTTACCTGGAAGGTGTCAGGATTGCTGAGGTCGAACACGAGGACGTAGGCGGTGGCGCTGCGCAGCCCGTAGTAGCGGAAGTCGGTCCATTCCAGGTGGGAGCTCACCGGGAAGTAGGGGATCGTCGGCAGGTCCGTGATCTTGAGCTCGTACATGCGCTCGGCCAGCACGACGCTCGGGTAGTACGTCTCGCGGCGATCCGTCGGCTTGTACTCCTCCGTGAACTCGCTCCAGACGAATTGCTGAAAAATCGACCCCGGAAAGAGGTGATGGTTTATTGATTACTGGGCGCACGAGGGGTAGAGATCGGCGCTGCAGGTTATTCGGTCAAGTTCCTTTGTTTTAGTATCATTTATTTAGAAAAAGAAATTGTAATTTATTGTAAAAATCATCTTTACGTTGGTCAATTTTTTTCTTTTTATTCTTTTTTTCTTTATTTTCTTCTGCAATCTTTGATGATGAGTATTTGCAGAGTTTAATGTTTGATGGCAAATGTACCTCTAAGAATAATTAACTAGGAAATATTTGTATTTGCCGACTATTCAGTGTTGACTGAATACTCTGTAGATTTTGTGCTACCTAATGAATGATCGCGTAAACACGCAACGTTTGCATAGGCCCCAATCATTGAATCCAACATTTACCCACTTGAACATTCTAAAAAAACTATTTTAAAAAATACGCACTTTCCAACGTTCAAGCATCAAGCGATGAATCGTCTAATCTTACTTTTAATTTAACCTCGAGCCACGGAAAACCTGATAACCGCAGCTCCTTCATTGCAGCGGTCGCTTTTGTCAAACGGAAGTTGAAAAAAAGAATTTCTTTTTTTTTATTTCGCGCAAACGTCGCTCCCTATACGCGCGCTTTGACGCTTTTTCAGCGCTCTCTTCCTCTCTCCCCAGGCACAGCTTTCCAACAATAATTCAAAGTTACAATACCGCAGGAAGCACAATTTCCTAAAGAAAATAGCTTTCGAAGTGAAAAGAGCGCGAGGCTTTTCAGTTCACTGATTTTATCGCGGCCCGCGCGGAGCTCTCGAAAGAAAATATAGTAAAATACGCAATGAGAGCGGAAAGGGAAAAAAGAGTAGTACTTTGAAAATTTGAAAGTCTAAGCGCCTTTTTCGAACCTTTGTGTACGAAAGCTCGCGAAAATAAACTGCGATCTCCGCGCACTGAACTAAATGTTTTCATCCCGAAAGAGGGGCGAAACACTCGCTCGAGTCTAAAAGTTTTCATTTGCATTTGGCACCCTGAGATTCGGATTATCGCGATCAAAGTGTCAACGACCGCCTCGGAGAAAAATCAGGACCGTTCCGGATATTAAAGCCGGCGTCGCAGCCGGAGAATCAGTCAATCGAGCTTTTTAATTATCCGGAGATTAATTATCGCGAAAAGTTTTTCAATCGCCTCCCAGAATTCCTCTGGCCTCCGGCGATTTATTATTGGTTCTTTTTTTTTCGACGCCGATCCCCCAGATTTTCTCGACAAGCTTCGCACGCAAGTCGTTTAATTAACGTCGCACCGATCCCGATAACGCCTTCCCCGACTCGTTAAAAGGCCTTATTTTCCTAGCGAAAATCGAGATATCGGACCGACTGGCGGGGCCGGACAGAGGTCGGAAACGAGCCTCGGAGACGCGCGGAAGTCGTTGTTCGCACGTCGCGAAATGGATTTTCCCCTGTTTAGTCGGGGGTGTACGTATCCCTCCCGAAGTCTGCTCGCGCGCATAATCCCCGCGAGTTCTCGGAACGCGCGCGGAAAAACACTTTATCGAATTTTTCCGCCTCTCCTCCTCGTCGTTCCTCTTCTTTACGAGGTCGTTATCGCCGCGCGGCGCTTTCCGTTCCGCTGCAGATCGCGGCAGAGCGTTTTCCTTCTCGGCTCGCCCCATTCTCCGGAAAAACAGTCCGAATTCTCGCGGAAAACGCGGGGGGAAGGAAATCGCCGGGCCACGCGGTGCGCCGTGCGAGCGTAAAAAGCGCACCAGGTGTTTTTAACCGTCGACTCGTCGATTCCAGAGGCTTATTATTAAGGAGTTCGGCGTTTTATCGGCGCGAGAGCCGGCCGATCGTACTTTTTAGCGCTTGCCGCATCGTTAAATTTTTACGAGTTTTTCCATATGTATATTTCGGAGGAAATCTCCTTTGTTTTTTTTATACCGCGCGCGAAAAATTCATTACTGAATTTCCGCCTTTCCGCGTTCGCGCCTCTCTCTCTCTCTCTCTCTCTTTTTTTAAATCACCCCGCCGGCGTCGTATTTACCTTCCAGCTGCGTACGCGGCTCCGGTGTATGTCGCTCGGTAAAATTTATTAAAAAAGAAAAAATTTTACGAAAGAGCGCATATTTACCGAAACGCCGTTTCGAGCGTACATAAAGACTAGATTATATTCTATTTTTTTTAATTTGCTTGATGCACTCCGAATGGATATATCAGTTTGCTCGCTTCAACCGCAATTTTTCTAGGATCCTCGGGGCAGGCAGGGGTTAATATTTTTAATTAAAATTCTGCTTCTCTCTTTCCATCGGCAAACGGTGTTTAAACCGCGCGCGTCTCCTTTTCTTCAAAGGCCGATGAATAAATCTAAATCTAATTAAATTTACGCAACTGTTCGATCAAAAGAACTTTACAACTGCAACGTTCTTATACGACAAATGGTTATATATGTGTATATAAACTGTAATGCCAGGCCGAGGCTCTTTCACGTATACATAAAAAATAGCGCGAGAGAGAGAGAGCATATTTTTTCAAAGCTCCGCGACACGGAAGACACAAAGAAATCACTTCCTCCTCGAGGCAAACATTTTCGCATCCGTTACGAAAACTCCGGCGGCTCTCGGGCGAAGCTTCGCGGCGGTGGTATTTTCCATTTTAATCCCTCCGCCTCCCCCCCCCCCTATTCTCGCGGTGGTGGAAAAAGAAGAAAGCGAGCCCGGGAAGAGAGTCTGGCTAACGAGTGCTAATTACAGTAGCGCGCCTTTGTAAAAGTTTTCGAACCGGCGGTCACTATTATAATTAGTTCGCGAAGCGAAATTACATACGCGGGGAGAGGGGGGAGGCGGTGCGCGACCGAGAGGGCAACAAAGAGAAATTAAATTTATACCCGGAGCCTCGCGGAATTTCTCTCACCTCCCAAGTCCCGGAATCGCGCTTTTTATACCCGAACGTCGTTATACCGGCGCGTATAATTCTATTTCGGCCTTTATATTTTGCCTTCCTCCCTTCTCTCTCTCTCTCTCTCTTTCTCTCTCTCTCTCTCTTGTTTAATCCCCGGAGTATTTTAGCGCGCCTTTTTCCCGCAGCGCGCGCGGAAGCTGCTTTGTCTCCTTTTAAGTTCCTGACCGCCGGGTTCACTTGCGGCGGCGCGTGACGTTTCGTAATTAATTAAGCTCGGCCATTAAGTAGTTGCGATTTAAAGCCCGCCCGCTTTCGCGGCCGGAAAATTTATTGGTGTTATCGTTTGAGCCGGGAAAAAAGTGGGACACCGCGTCGTTTGTTCGAACGTTAATATTGAGGAAGCTATAGGTTTTTATTTATGCATACATTGATGTGTTTTTGGAAAGGCTTTTAGTGTAGCTTAATTCTGAGGTATTGTGCAGGATTCCTAAAAAAAAAAATGAACTTGCAAATTTCCGCGTAAATCTAAATCTTAAGCTGTTTTATCGACATTGTACTTTTTTGATCACTTATTTATTTACTTACTTTTATGTACAGTAAAAGTATGTTTATATATCGTATTAGCTTTTTTTCGTATTCCACATATTTCCCCCTTTATTTATGAAATATTCCATATTTATTTTATATTTTTTTAACTTTTTATAATCTGACTTACTCCTTCAATTTTTTATTAACACCTCTGATCAAGTTCTGATAGGGTAAGCGTCACAAACACTGATCAGTCCGGCGGATCAGGCTGTAACTACTGATTTCAAGTATAGATTTCGCTTGAACTGATTTCTACTGGAAGATATAAATTCTACATGATAGGAAAAGATGCAAATTATCTACTCGTATATCGCTTTTCAGTTATTTTAACACCCTTTAAAATTTTATGAATCTATTAATTAATGAACATTTTTCATTTACTAAAACCAGTATATGTTTTATATTTAATAAACATTATGTTTTATATTTAATAAAGATTTTAAGGTTATTTACAGTAAATACTTCAATAATTTATTATATATTGCAATGTTTTTAATCAAATCAGCATTTAATAAAAAAAAATTAATACCACCGCTATTAATATTAATAAATAATTGAAATTATTCAGTAAAATGATTTTGTTTTTCATTGCTTTACTCAAATACCCCAAGAAGCATTTACAAATTATCGGTAAATAATGTTTTTGTATACACGCATAAACAATTCCGCGCACAAAAGCAGTCGACTCTTCTTCCTTTTAACAATAGCAAAGAAAAAACAAAGACTATACATTTATCCGCGGAGATAAAAGGGAAACACATTCCGCTTTTTCTCCTTTCCAAAACAAAACGACTCCTCTCCATCTTTGTCGAAGAAACAAAAGTTGCTTTATTCAATAAAGAATCGATAATTTAAATGCACTTCAGCTCTCTGCTCGTTCAAGAAAAATACGCAGTTCCATACACAAACGAGTACTCTCGCACTTCTTCTTCATTCAATACCCATTTTCGCGACACATATTATGCAGCAAGAAACGATTCCGATGCCCAGCGATAAAGCTGATTACTTTTTAATACCCCCCGCGACGTAAATATCCACGAGAATTTTTATTTAAAAATTTAAATTTTACATTCACGAGGCCGGCGCGGAACAAGGTTAATTTTCCGGCAGGCGGCAGGTTATATATAGGCCGCACTCCGCCTGCCGATTCATCGCGCCCGGTAATAACATAATAACGCCGCTCTTATCAGCGCTACACGCGCCGTAATTTCATACCCGACGCCCATAAAGACTCCATTCGTTTTTTTCTTTGCACCCTCCAAAGTGTGCACTATGCTTCTATTAACGCTCTCCCGCTTAAATCTTCGCGAAAGCGCGGGAACCAAAAATCGCGGACTCGCGCGCTAATTGCTTTTAAATCCGCGAGGCGGAACGAGAGAGAGAGAGAGAAAGAGGACCCCGGCACGAGTATCGCGTGCATGGCGCAGCTGCGCGCGAGCTTGCGGGTAGTTTTCGTCAAAGGGGCTGTGCGGTTACCGTAGCACAGCCCCGGCCACGCGCAATTAGCGTCGTAATGCCCTCTTAATTTAATCGCGAGTAAAGCCGCCAAGGGACGGACGGACCGCCGAAGACGAGAGGATGCGAAATTCCCGTGTCTTCTTGCTCTGGGTTATATGGTTATTTAATAACCGAGGGCGGGTCCGAGGTGCGTCCGGGCGATCAATGGATGAGGTAACAAATCCACGCTGAACAAACGTTCCTCTGCCTTGCGAGAGGAACGTTGAGAATCCTCTCGATACTTAAGTCAGCGGAATTTCCATTTATAACAAAAGGAATACTATTTAAGTCAAAAATAAAATTATGGTTTTTTCAACTAAATAGAAATCCATGCGAGAAGAGCAGAATCTTTTTCTTATAAATTACAGATATTCGCTGAATTAAGAGGATCTTTCTCGTAAGGAGAGGAACTTTTTTTTTCAGTGCGCTGAGCCACCGACATATAAACTCGCAATTAAACTCTTCGGTCATGAATTATTTAAAGTTAGTAAAACAAGCTTCGCACGAGAGTGTGTGTCCGTTAAACGTTCAGCGGGCCTTTGGCGAGTCGAGAGCACAATCGACGAGATCACGCGCGGTCGATAATTCAAAGAAGGGAGACTACTGCAGGCGCTCCGTCCTTTCGACAAAGCGCACGGGAAATAAGGCTCTCTCTACCGCCGACTGCTTATTTCGCGGGTGTCACTCGGAAAATTACTTCGGTCCGTCGGCGGCGTCTCTCTCGCTTTCTCGTCTAATTTACTGCCGCGAACTCCCTCGCACTTTTCACGCCGTGCATATATATACACGGGTCCCCGAGTGCACGCCGCGCTCTCCGCCCTCTTAACGCTCCCCGTCGTCGTCTTCTTGGCCTGCTTTCGGAAGTGCGGTGGTACGCGCTGCTCTTTCGCCGCGCGCGGCGATTTCCTCTTCTTTCGACGGGGACTGGGGAACTTCCGAGCGCGGCTGCTTTGTAAGTTTACGATTTTTCTTCCCTTTTGTTGCTCTTTCGGTGGATGGATGCGGAGTTTTTTCGACGGAGCTTTTTGGGAAGTCGGTGCGTTTTTGGGGGAATGAAAGGTTTTTAAGGTTTAATAAATGATGAAGGGGAAAATGGATTTTAATAAATTTCAGAGTAAATAATTCGTGACAGTAACGGCAATTTGGGCATCGTCCAGTATTTTATGGAGGGAAATGTTTTACGCTGTGATATTCTTTAAAATATGTACGTTATGTCAAAGCAATTAACAGAACTTTACATTCTTTATTCGTTCCATCTTGATAAAAAGATGTAAAAGCAAATATGCTTTTAAGGAATTCGAAAGTTTTAAATTTCTTCACTTTTTAAATTTTCTTTTTCATTAGTTGCAAAGTTTGTACATTTTTAGTTTTTCTATTTCTGAAAAAAGTTAGTTTTTTTTTATTTTGAAATATTTTTAGTTTGATCTAGTTACAGATTTTCAAAAGACATTAAATTAAGTGCAAAAGTTTTTTAAGAATTTCGTAAATTTTAAAAATTGTAAAAAATCAAGCCTTTCGCATTATTCAAAATTCATTCCTAAATACAAGTTTTGAAAATTAAAATAATCTGAAAAGCTGCACTAAACTTAATTTATGAAAGTATTTTACGCCAGATATGTACGAAATACATGTACGAAAGATGAAGTGGCATGAACTACTGTAGAAGCTAAGCCATTCAAGTACTCCGAGTTCTGACTGCTTATTACTTTCGTGGTCTTATTATGCGATACTAATTCTATATAATGCATGTTGGTACACTTTTGCGCGCTGTGAAATTGTATGCAATCACGTATGGCTTTTAGACGTTTGCAGGAAGAATATCTTAAATTATTTTTGCACCAATTTTTTTTTTATTTTTTACTTTTCTCATTGTTGTACATATTTATTTAGTAGTAGTTTTGCTTTTTCAACGCGAGGAAATTCAGTTGTTTATAATTTTTACTAACTCAAGATGTCCAATCCATGAACTTTTTTCTTAAATATCAAAATACAACCATTTTAAGTCAGTATAACGCTGATTTCTCATTACATTATACCTGCGAAAACTTGTGCCTTATTACATTCGAGAATACGAACAAATCCAATTTAATTTCTGCAGAAAATTTAGCATTTGATAAGGGCATTTATGTACGAAGAAAAAAGGGGATGTTTTTTCAACACCGATTTAATCCCGAGGGAAGTAGTGCTTGCTTTCTCAAATGAAGACAAATTACAGACGGATGCAGCGTTAATGTAATTTACTGGGATACGCCAATTTGTACAATAAAGAGGATTCTAATAATTAAGGCCAAATAAGGAAAGTATTTGTTTCCTCGAATTAGTCAACAATAAATAAACTAATAAGATTATTACATTGCACTTTATAAAATCTTTTTAAATATATAATTTTTACGAATAATAAATAATAAATAACCAGCATTTATACAGGTCTAAAAATAATACGTTTGAAATGATAAATCAATTTTAAAATTCAGTAAAAACGATTCTGTTCAAAAATTAACAAATAAGTAAACTTAAATACAAAGTAAATTTCATTTCAATGTCCGTATATTTTCAATTCATTTTTCCAATTTGAATTTAAAAAAAACTTTCAAAGAATAAACAAATAAAAGCAGCGAACTCATTTTTCCAGAAAATACCAACTTGATATTTATCCATCGGGCACATATAAAACTATTACTTCGTAACTCCATTTCCCCGTTACTCCATTTCCGAAACAATCCCATTAAACAACGAAGATTTACTACGAAAGACAAAAAGATCATTACTTTTTTTATCCCCGGCGCCTTACTCCAATCTTCCCGGCGCGGGGATAACATCGACAATGTCTCCTCGCGCATCTGCAAGCGAATCGCGAAAACATCCGCTTGACTCCCTCGGTGCTCCTCGCGAACTCGGCGAAATCCCTGTATCAGTATAGGTATATATCGACGTAGGAGTCTTAAATACTCGCGCGTTATCTCGCCTCCTCTCCCGTCGCGATCCAATATCTCATTTCCGGCGCGCGGAGATTCGCGTCCTGCAGCTGCCGCGCTCGAAGACGGGGTGAGGCAGGGGGCGGGGTAGGGGACAAAACTTGGAGCTCCCTTACCCGAATAATGCTGGTCTTGCCGACGTTCGGCGCGCCGAGAAAGACGACCTTAACGCGCTCGAGGCTATCCGCCGGGCTATCCTCCTCCTTGCTGGTGGATCCGCTCGGGACTTCCGGCTCGGACCTGTCACCTCCGCGGCGCTCCAAGTAGTCGAGGTCTAGCTCTGCGAACAGAAAACCAAACCGGCGACGGGGATTATATAGCTTTCGCGTGTAAGATAGGGGGAGAAAAAGAGGAGGAGGAAAGTCAAAGGAACGCGTATAGGTATATACGTGTGTGGGGGGCTGCGCTAGAACTTTAATTAAATTGACGCTACTCCGCTTTGATCGGCTTGATTGTGATGTCGATTCCCTCTCGTTTGAGGATTTCGGGCACGTTTGATGCTCCGAACTTTCCGGCGACTAATCAAGTTTTGTTTGCTTAGGGCTTTGATATCACAATGGAGTTCGAGGAGTTCGGGCTTTTAGTCCTTTATTTTTTTTACTAAGCTTTTAATGGTCCCGGCCTGTCAAAGTCGATGGAATTCAGTTCCTTTTCAAAATAATGTTGTGCATTGTGTAATTGGATATTGATGTCTATTCTGTGGTTTGCTTCCGATGATATCAGTTTGACAGTCAGGACCAGAAAATTCTTAGCATTAAAAATTACTAATATTGCTTTCGATAGAGTAGAATTTTAATTAATTTTAACAATGTTTTTCATGAAGCTTCGTGAATGAATGGCCATTCTTTTTTTTCTTCAGAAAAGCAGCTAAAAATAAGGTTTGAATGAAGCCAGCAAAAGCCACGTTGAGGAAACTAATATGCTGGAAATTCTTGCCTGAAAATTGAACCCTCTGACGTACACATTTTCACCATATTTTGTTACAAAAATGTTTTTCAGAGTTTTTTTTTCAAGTGGATATAAGTATCCGCAGCAACAGAATATTGAGATATTGAGATCTTTGATAAATTGTAAGATCCCATTTACACGCTGTTTTCGTTATAGGATTGTTGATGTTTAGAATTTCGAAAATAAAACTTCCTGTGCTGCAAAACTCTATGTACGATTCTTTAGTAAAATATCAAATTTGTAAATTTTATTTTATTCCCCCTTCCGTTTTATTTCCCCGTATGTTGTAAATCAACAGCTGCGAGTTTAGTGGAAGGAGTGCAGCCGCCGTCCAAAGCGTACAACGTACTTAGCTCTTGAGAAATAGTAATGAAATTTATTTAGGACCAACTAAACGTGGCTGAGAGTTACGGGAAGACAGACATTAGAGCATTCGGTATACAAGTAATTACGGTGATGCAAACGATATTGTGAGTATAAACAAATTTTTATTCACTAAAAGTATATTTGTAATTATATTATTTTTGTATTTCTATTTTGAAAATTAGTTTAAGCGCTCGATTGTTTTTCGTCAAAAGTAAAATGAAGTAAACATGAAAATGTTGATACGTCATTAATCCTGCAAATTAAACGCTCGAACGATATATGAGAGCAGCATATATTTGTACATTATACGATTTTGGAATTATAATTTTAAATTACCATTTTACCTTTTCATAGCCAAAGAAAATAACTCAAAATGGCATTTTAAAAATTAAAATTTTTTGCATTTTCCCATCGAACAAAATAAGACCTCAAAATAGACTCAAACCGTACGGCAAATTCAGTCCTCGCGCAGGATTTAATCCGAACAGCCGTTCCGCCCGGCAACACGGCTAGCTATTTAAGCACAACCACCCGACGCCAAGCCATATTGCCTTATTTACGCGACGAGCCACAACTCGATACCTTAATAGATCTTTCCAACGGGGGGAAAATAGCACGCTGCAAAGGTGACTTTGACCCAAGTTCCTCGGTGCTGCCATCTGCATAATTACGCCCTTCGAACCTGCAATTATCTGCATTATTACTCCTCCGTCGCGACCTGTGATCGTAAACACTCTCTTCCAAAGGCAAAACTCCGACCAGGGCGAGGGAAATGTTCCTCTGCACGAGAGTTTAGCATGAGTAACCGTAAGCCGGTGGAAAGTCGGGCCGATGCGGCTCGCTCGAAAAAGAGTACGGTGGATCTATATTTTAGACGTCTGCCCGTAACAATGGGAAATAATTATCTCCCCATTCGGAGAAACCGCATACAGTACAACAATCGGACTCTCATTGTTTGCTACAGTGGAAGTACTTTTTGCCGGTCCATGCCGTTCGGAAAATGTAATCCTTTATTCCCTAATCGAGCAGAATCCGCTTATACGGGGAATTCGACTTTTAAGGGGGGTAGTTACAATTATCGACACAATGGGGATTGTTCATTGTAAAAGTATATAGCGAAAATACGTTTTCGTTTCCGGAATCTCTCTGGCATTCAACGGCGAATCAAGAGTTCCTTCACGAGCCAAACGGTCCGAGCTTCGAAATTAAAAACACCCCTTTCTCGGATTCCGCATCACGACGGAGAGGAAGAGTGAACGACACCGAATCAACACTATAGAAACTTTAATTTACCAAGCCAGCCCTGGAGATGCTTGCCTTCTTTCCCTTCAGTCGTCCGGAGGGAAACAGACGCGGCGAAGCAAGTGCAGGGCGCAAGAAGCATAAAGAATTGAATTTGAATAATAATTTTCCTTTCCTCGCGGATGGAAATGGAAAAATGCTTTCACTGACAATAAGTGCTCGCTCTTTAGCCTCGCTCCAAAGGGTAAGGAGAGAGAGAAAGATAGAGGGCAAAAAAAGCAAGTTCCCTCCCCGGAGTCGCGCCGCCGTTTCCGCCTCGGCGCTCTTCCGCCGCGTGTGAGCGAGGCTAACAAAGCTCCTCTTGATTATTTAGCGACCGCGGGAACAATGTGTTCCTCGCGCGATTGTTTTTGCTCGCCGATAAAGAAGAGAGAGCAAAAAACGAGAGAAAGAAAGGGAGGACGGAAGGGGTGGGGGGGGGGGAGGACAAACGACGCGACGCTCGTAAGCCGAGTCGACGGATAAGGGAAATTACCGTTCCTTTGTTCGAGGCGTTTTTCGATTTTCGAGAGAGGGAAAAAGACTCGGGGGGGATTAGTTCTGAAAAGCAAAACGAGAGAGAGAGAGAGAGAGAGAGAGAGAGAAACGGATAATAAGCGGATGAGGTAGGGGAACACAAAGCGGCCGCGCAAGGAGATTATTTGCGCGTACGCGGAGGCCGGAAGATTGTCAAACGCCGAGTTGGGAAAAATCACGAGAGTGCGGGAGTTGGAAATTAGGGCGGAGGAAGCTCCCTGCTTTTTTTGTTTTTCGGCTCCCGGATTAAGCGACGGATTTCCAGCTGCAAAACTGTCCCCGCGAGACTTTTCCCCGAATGCAGATTAGCCGGGAGCCGCGGGCGGTTTCTTTTAGTTTTCGGTCCGATCCGCGCGCGGCGTGCGCGTATTGTTCCGGATTGCGGAGGCTTTGCGAGAGAGCAATAACGCGGACGCCGTCGCCGCTCAAACTTCCGAACAAGCGCTTGTCAACGGGATGAAAATCCCCCCTGATTTGCTGCGAACGGGTAGGGCACCGAAAAAACAGTTGGGAGTGTACAGTCGCGTGGGAAACGTGCGTAGGAAAATCGGTCGCGGTAATCGCAAACTGAAACCGTCAGCGGGATGGACGGGAATGTATTCGAGACAATTATATTTCTCATTTATGGACGGGCGAACATTTTCATAAGGTGGCGGGGAAATTGAAAAATGGGGGTTGACAAAAAAAAAAAAAAAAATTGAATATTCGCGAAAACGTTGCAGAGCGAAAAATTAAATTTTGCGCGCCCTCGGTGTTTTTTTCGCAAATACGCGGTCGTTATACGGCGCGCGCTCGTATATTTTTTATGTTGATTGACGTTCGAGCAAAGTGGATGGCCATTAATTAATGGCCATCCCGGTAAATATTGCCGAAAAAAAAAAAAAGAAAAACACGTATTCTCTCATTACGCAACGTATTCGTCTCCCCTTTGATTACCTTCGTCACGCCACGCAATGACCGGAGCGATTCTTTTCGTACACCTCGCAATTAAACAAATCTCGGATATTCAGCACGCCGGAGCGGTTCATCAGAGCGCATGGAATTCCTCCATTATCTCGAAGACTACTCCGACGGTAGCCACCACCGCGCTCCGTCCCATCATCATCGGGCGTTTTATTAACCTGCGTGCGCGGCTTCAATTAGTCAAGTCGGGGGGAGAGTGCATCACCTGATGAAAACTGAATAGGCGAGCGAGAGCGTTGTCATTGGGGGCGCCGCCGCGTCGAAGTCTATTATTTTACCCGTTCCCGGGGATGTGTGTCCCTGCCTCGAGAACGGGAAAATAATGGGTATTGTGCCGGGGAGGCGCGCGCTGCGTGCGCCCGTAATTAGGAGGCGTTGGAAAATCAAGCTCTCTCGATGCGAAATCAAGGCTGCGCCTCGACCGCGGCGATTGACAAATATTGTCGAAGCTGAGGAGAGGATTTAATTAGCGATTGTTTAACGTATAAGCTGATCTACAAGGTTGAGATAGGAAAAACGCTAAAACAAAACAAAAAAAAAACATAATTAACGCAGAGTGTAACTCGTTAGATTCTTATCGCACAAAAATTAAGCTCCAAGATCCGTCTCTCCCGTCGACTCTCGCGACATCCGACACTTTAAGCCCCGGCTAAAAAAAAACCTCCCCCTCATAAACTCGCGCACGATTCCCCCGGCTTAGAACGCAAAAATCTGGCTCCGGGGTCGCTAATAATCCCTTTTTCCCCGGTTCTCGCCGGAGAGAGAGAGAGAGAGATATCCACTGTTTACTCTGCCAAACGGAGTCCCGCTCTCCTCCGTTTTTCGTGCCGGGCGCAGAAAGCAGCGAGGAGGAGGAGGGACGTAGCAAAAAAAGTTAAAGAGCGGGAGGACCGGTGCCGGTGCCTCCCGCCATTAATCTCTGGCGCGTCACTTTACCCAGGAGAGTCTTACTGGCGACGAGCTTTCGCGAAGCGGTCGGGGTGTCGCTGCTGCTCTTCTCGGCGAGGTGGTCGTCCATCCAGTGTCCATTCAATAATTCATTGGCCCGAGCGACGAACGAGAAGGACGAGAGGAACCACAGACTGGCGGACGGGCTGCTGCTACTGTCCCAGACGGCGGATTTTGCACTGTTAACAAACTGCCCGTCCGTTCCGACGACTTCAATCCTCCGAGCTCTCTTTCACGATTCTTTTTTTTTTTTTTGTTTTTTTGGACACCGAGTGATTTAGAAGGGGGTATTTTGCATTCGCGACTCGCGGAGCCGATACGCGTCGTTAACGAACGACTCGGCCTATTAATCTTTACAGGAGCGACTTCGCGAGCGATTCGCCATCGCAAGTTTTCCCTTTACCACCCGCGGCCGAGTCAATATTTGAGGCGTAAACGTAAACAAGCGCGTCCTTGCGGGGACATGTGTCAATTTGAGTTGCGAATTCGCTCCCGGAATCTTATTTGCTCGTGCCGGCTGATCAAACTTCACCGCTACTACTTGCTTTCCGCTAATTTTACTCGGGGAACTTTGCCGCTTTGCCGGTCGCGGATTTTTTCTTTTTTTTTTCTTCTCTTTCGTTTCGAAGAGTATTTAACGTACCGATACGGGCATTGTATTGCGCCGCGCTCGGAAAGACGTTTATCGGGAAAAAGAGTTCCCCGTTGCTGCGCAGGAGAAGATATTGCACGAAAGATCCCTCTCCCCGCTTCGTTTGAGAAAATATCATATTCGAGACGGAATGTATCTCAAGTTTCGCGTTTAATATTTCCGGCAGCCGAGCCGCCCGAACGACTTCCGAACAATATTCGATTTCGCGAGCGAACGAGCTCCGCATAAATAATTAATTGGCGGGAAATTAATGCCTCGTAAGAATTAACGGACAACAATGAGCATATTTCAAAAACTTGCCGCGCGTTATATAAACTTTCCGGGCCGCGCCGCGAATTTTCCCTCGCCTTATTTATTCGCCCCGATACGTCTATAAATTTCGCCGGAACTTTTTTTTCTTTTTTCAAAATAAAAGAAGCGTTTCCGCTGCAGCGCGCGGAACAACACCATCAAACTTTTCCGAATAATTTCGTCGCTCGTAAATATACCATTTTGCATAATATCCCACATCGTGGCACACCGGAGAGCACAAAACTTTTCTCAGACGGCTCGGGGCATTCTTAAAATCTCCAGCATCTCCCCTCGCGAAAGGAAAAAAAAAGGTATCAACACTGAAGAGAAAACGAAGACTCCGCGCCTCGAAGCATGTCTCGCGAGTTGAACAGCCAAAGGAGACAAAGACCGAGAGCGACAGAGAGACAGAGAGAGAGCACGGAGAACGAAGGAGCCGGTGGCGACCTTCGCGGCTGAGTTTCGCGGGTCGACTGACCCCCGGAATATGGAAACACTCGCGCTCGAGAGTTGTCCGCGCTCGCGAGCGGATGGCACACGACTCGAGGGCGAGAGAGAGAGAGAAAGCAGCGGCGGCACTCCCCTCTCCTCCGGCGCGCGTATCCGCACGTACGGCGCGCGCGCGAGGACGAGGAGCGCGAGGGAGCTTCGACCATTTCTATTGGATTACGCCGGCCGGGGGGGAAAGTTCAAGTCCTCCGAGTGTTTCTCTCTCCTATCTCTTTGACAGTCTCGGGGAGCTGCGACGCCGGCGTCTCGCGGTCTTCTTTTTTTCTCTGTCTCTATCTCTGCCTCTCTTTCTCTCTTCCCGGTCGGATCGAGTTTTACAAACGACGTTAATTAGCCGGATCTTTATCTCAACGACTTCGCGCTTTTTTCCGCGCGAAACTCCTTTTTTTTCCTGTTTTTTTTTTTTTTTTTTTACTTTCGACTTGCGACTGGCAGTTATGAGCCCCCGAGGCCTTTTTAACGGAGAGCCGGGCGGCCCTCTCTCGTGGGTTTTTAAGGGAGAAACGGGGATGGGACGGCGTTTGGAGAGTGTTAATGCATGCAAAATGTGGATTTAACTTTCGGCTTCGTGTCCTTTTTAATTGGCGGAAGATCCAGGGGGGTTTAGTCGGGAGGTGGGAGCCACTTGCGAGGGGGCGGAATTTTAAAATCGGTTGAAAGTGCAGACGCGGGGATTGAAAGGCGTGTTTACATCGCAGGAATAAGGAGATATTCGTCCGTAAATGTAGTTTTTTATTAATTAACGACATTACTTCAGCACTTACTTTTAAGCAGAGTGCATTTATTTGGGATTAGAGATTTTATTATCCTTTATAAATTATAAAATTGGCATTTAGATTTGCAGTCGTAAAATGGAATTTTAGATGACTTCAATTAAAAATGTCGGAGACTTTTTATTGCCTTTTTTAACTGCAAATGACATAATACTTTCGAATAAAAATGCACGGCAACTTGTTTGGAAAAGGTCTGTTTAAATTCAGTAGGTATTGCACAGTCAACCGGTGTACAGCGTCGAACGTAAACTCTATCGACGGAGTATATACGCGCATAAAAGTTGCACTCGATTGACATGACTTTTTTTTAAATTTTTCACAGGGCAAATAAAACTGCTTCGCAACTTAATCTAATTTTTAAGATTTGCAAGTACAAAAGTTTGCAAGTAAAGGAGACTTAAACCATAAAAATGATCCTTTAATTTAGCGATCGAGTATGTTTTCTCGTTAAAGCAAGTTTCTACCAATTTCGTTTTTGCGTATATGCCATTACATGCATTATTTACACGTATAATTTGAACTGAAAACTATTTAATGACGCTATCAAAATTTCTTAATTAAAACTCAAATTTCCCAAAACTTCGTTTCAATGCGAACTAAAATTGAAGATAAATGAAATTTAAACTTCCTTGCAATTAATACCTAATGATCTGGCTTGCATTAATGGATAAATTATCGACTGATCAGCGAACACGGAACGAATAACACCGATGATCCGAAATTTACGGAAGCGTTAAGTATTCGGCATTTTAAACTATTTCTTGTTAAAAGTTTAAAATTAGATAAATTTTAAAACTCAGTCGTGGGATCATTAAATTATAAGTTACTTTTAAACTCATGATTATATAAAAATTTTCTGCTGGAAATTCTGGGTAATTAAAATGAATATTTTATAAATTTAACTTTAATTTATCTTCAAAATTTTCTGCATTTTTCTATCAAAAGAGGAGAGTCGGATTTTTTTTCGCAGCTCGAATCTTGCTTTTCAATTTAAAGTAGGAGCTTACTATAGAAAATGCATCACTGGTCAACATTCGAGATCGAGAAACGAAAAATTCAGAGTTTTCCAGTAGTGTGATTTTTCAATTTCAAGAAAAACTTTCAATTTTTTAAACGCCGAATAAATTCTTCTTGACATTGTCGGATTTAGCTTTGAGCTTATAAATATTCTATTTCTAAAACTCGAATACGAGAGAAAACTGTACACATTTCTACTTTTGCTTTGAAATCTCTTTCAAATATAATATCTAGTCAACTATTTATTCAACATTTTTTAAATGTTTCAACAAAGAAACATTTTCACGGAATTACTTACATTTTTGTAGAAATTTTGATACGTTTCTCTATTCACCACAATTTTACTGTTCACGCTTTATTTTTCCACATTTCAAAGCCATTCCCGGCATTTCTCCGAAAAGCATCAGACGCACCGAAAAAAGTTTCTTTTTTTTAAATAAAATCATATTCCTTCATGATTGGCTGCGATTCGTTTCACTGATAACAACTCGATATAACTTCAGTCTAACGAAATGCACAAATAATTGGTTAACGAATCATTCATTTCAGCGATACGTTAAATAACAAAGTAAACGCCAATAAACAATATTTCCGTTGATGCCGTTTCTTGTTTCGGTAAATATCGCGAAAATACTGCCGCTCCTCGTACAGAAAGCTTCCAAACGACTGGCCTGTCTTTCTCCGGTCTATCAGCTCGGAATGCTACAATAAGTTCGATACGGCGAAATCGCACACGCATTTTAAAATCCCGCACTGGATTTCGGCGCTTCAAACGAAATTAAATTTCGAGCTCTCTCGCGGAGAGCGTTGTTACTTCGGTGATGTTTTAAATCGTTCGCGAGCGAGATGAAATAATTTAAACTTTTCTTTAGCTACTTTCGGCTGAATATTTAATTATCGGATTACTTATTGAACGCGCGCTCTCATCGCGTAAATTTAATTAAATCATTTATTTGAATGAAGAGTGATAAATCGTCAATTAATTTGCGGGCACACAGTCGAGTGATTGATTTTAGCATTAAGTTATAGGTGATTTTGACCAGCCTCTAAAATTAATTTAATTGTAGAGCACAAAAGTATAATAAGCTACTGCGAATTAATGTTATTTATCTATAAAAAAGCCAGATCATGTAAAAAGAAATATATAAAGATTTAAAAAAAGATATATAAATCGCTTTAAAGCTTTTTAGTATCATTTGATGAAATCGGTGTAAAAGAATGTCTTATATCCTTTCAAATACTTGTATCCGAAGCGATATATATATATATATATTTACGTTTCCTTTGCGGGGAAAAGAGGAGCGGAGTTGCAAAGATGGGATGTACCAGATAGACCGAGGCACAATCCTTTCATCCACGCCCTCGTTAAACAATCTCGCGGAAGTTTAAATCTCTCTAAGACCCGTAGTTCTTTCTAACCCACGAACTTCAAGTTGTAAATAAAAATCCATTAGTTCTCCGGACTCGTACAATTATATATATAAAAATACGGGAAAAATATTTTCGTTAACGAACGGTAAAGCCTGCCTTTAATCGAAATAAAGTACCCAACCCAACGATCGTCCCTCTTTAATATTCGGAATTTTCAGCAAAATTGAACCCGGTTTATACGGATGACGCTCGAGTGCATGTACAGCATCATCGCGTACGTAAGCTGAAGTAGGCTAATATGGGAGGATCGTATAACACGACTCTTGTTTGCCTGCGAAATGATCAGCAGCGGCGTACAACATTGTAACCGAAAGCGGTAACCGTTGTAACTGTTGCCAATGCGCGTTGCAGCGACGATCGCATCGTCGCGCGATCGCTTAAGGTTTCGAGATAACATCATTAGCCGAACGCGGTATCTCGATTCTCGGATGGTCGATGTATAAATTTTGTACCGCGCCGCGTGTTATATTATGATTCAGGTGCCGTTGGAATTCAATCGAGCGCGGGGAAGCACGAAAGGAATCCCTCAAATTTCAAAGCCGTTAAAAAGTTTCGAAGAGCTTTCGGAAGAATGTTCTCGCTGCGCTTAACAAAAGCATCGCGCTTTCCGCGAAAAAGAGAGTGCTGGAATATTTTCCAGATGCCGGTCAAAGCAACAGTAAACGCTTTTCGTATACAAACGATATCTGAGCTTATAGGATCGCCGTCGCCTTTTGAGATAAAATTCTCGCCAAGATTGAGTTGGAATTGAACGCGCTTTCACGCGATATTTTTCTTTTGCGCTCTTTAGGAATTGTTTTTTTTTCTGTTTTTTTTTTTTTTTTTTTTTTTTTGAACATTACAAAAATTCTTACGAAATACGTAAGCAAAGTGAAATAAAAATAAACAGCCGAGTCAAAGGAAAGCATATAAATTTCACAAAGATGCTATATAAGCAGCCTACCAGGACTCGGGAGCGTAAAGCGAATTTTCCCTGATTTTTTTCGACGCGTTTGACGAGCTTTGAAAAATCATCAAAGCAGATCCTCCGCTGAAGTTACCGCTGATACAGCTTGCCACTCCCTCGCGAGATTCGCGCAGCGCTATAAACTTCGAAAATCAGCCCGTCGAGAGAGCGCGAGGCTCTCGGATAAATGTATAAAAATTTCGAAGCACGTATTTAAAAATAAATAAAAACCGTCCGCGGAGAATGCGCGACGGAAGTTCGCTCAAAGAACTGGTTTGAATCTGCTTGATTAAAGTCCGCGAAATGAGGCCGCCGCCGAGAGCGGAGCTCTGTTTATGACAACTACTGGGAGAATATCCGCCTGCAGTACTATACGTATACATCACCCAGCAAAGCAGTCGAGCGTGGATGAGGCTAAGAAACATTATCTGGATTGAGCGTTGTCACTTTCTTTTTTTTTTTTTTTGTATATAAATCAATTTGGCTTTTTAAGGTCGTAATGAGGCTTGGGAGTCTGCAGTTTATTACATTTATATTCGATTCCGATAAATTTTACGAAATGATGTATACGCGAATGCGCTGCAATTGATCATCTTCCCGAACAATGCGTTTTCGCTATCGAGCGCCGGTGCAATTTTAAAATATGATATATCGCCTATACGAGGACATTATTATTTCTTCTGGAAATTATTATTGTATTAATGGGTGTGATTTATTAAAAATAAAGTCGCAAAAAGTTTAATTTCGTCCTAAATGCGAGATTTATTTGAATATTGTGGCCTGCATTTTCCCGATGCTCGAATATTAATTAAAGTAAAGTCAAACATAAATTAAATCAAATTGATGCTTGTAATGCAAAGGGCTTGAAAAATTTAATAATGTTGATATTGACGTTATCCAGATATTTGGTGACTTTTTAAGTAGCATCAGAATGAATTTATTGATTTTAGAGAAAGGCATTTCCAATCGAGGCGCTTTTTCAAACTCAATAACCGTAAAAAGATAAAATTCATTCCCGTTTCTAAAGAACTTGAAATCGTCGAGTGGATTTAAAAAAAAGATCGGATTGTAATACAAACGACTGGGGCCATTAAAATAAGCGGAGAACATAAACTAAGTGGCATTAAATAAACTTATCAGTGCCGCGTCGGCAACCAAACGGGATGAAGTCCTATAAAAGGATGAAGAAAAGCTCTCTTCGAGAGCAACTTTTGCCAAAGGCATCCGAGCGGAACATTAAATTAGTCAAGATACAGTCACAAATCGTCCGCCTGCATAAACTTCATTCGCGACTGAAGCCGTAAGATGCGAAATGTTCAGAAAAATTTTACGCCGTTGGAAAAGCACCGCCGAAATTTAAGAAGGAATTCTTATATTTTCCCAGACGTGTTCGCGGATATTTATGTAGAGCCGCGAGTGCGTTACGTGTTAGGAAATGACAGTTTCATGATAAAAGATCGTAGACTAACGAGAACGAAATCTGTGTTTCCGCACGCTTCCTTATATCGCGTGTACACCATACATTTTTGATGATTTATCGCTCGACACCGTTCTTTTATAAATCATCGCCTTCCGGAATCATGTTTTTAGTCCGAGGCAGAGAAAAAGTTTTAATTTAATTATCTTTGCACTTAAAGGATTGTTATTCGAATACTTTATTAAAAGTTTCGAAAATTTGAAGAATCCGTTTCGAATCAATAGTCCGTATCAGGCAATAAAAGAAGTACAGTATATAATCTTTAGTACATAGATTATCCATGTTTCTCTAGAGAGTATAAATTCTGCTTAAGTTTTAATTTATGTAATTGTCTTTCTAATTTATGGGTTTGAGAATTACGTTGTTACCTTATATAGAATTCTTATTCTTTAGAAATTTCATAATTAAATTCTTAGTTTCCTCTCAACAACAGACTATTAATTTTCCTCCAAGTAAAATTCCATTAATCAAAGTACAAAGGAATTCCCTAAACATTTTATAGTTTTTACCCAAGAAAAATAAAATTCCTCCCCCTTTTATATCATTATTATATAAAAAGTTGGATTCCACAAATTCTCAACGGCATATAGAAAAATATTGCACAATTCGATCCGTAAACTTTTCTCGCGCAAACTTCGGAAAAAGAGACGAAGGGGACAGTTTAGAATAATCTGTTTTTCTATTTATCAGCCCGACGGACCCGGGCATGTTTGTCTTCCGTCCTGTCACGGAACTTTCCCGCCCAAAGAGATTCGAGAAAGCTCGGAATTGAAATCCGAAACGTTCAGCCGTGAAAATCGAGAGCCGCGGAACGAAAAACTTTTGTAAAAGTAAATTCATACCCCAACAGCCCCGTTCCATTATTAAACTTACTTAACTTCGCGCGACGGAAAGGCGCTGCAGTCGTCGCCTTCCGAAATAACTCGAAGCCTCGTTTCGACGAAGCAAAAACCGGCGTAATACAGCGGCTCTTACGTCAGACGGCTAATCCGCGATAAATGTTTCTCGCGGCTCCCGGATGCCGGGATTGCACCGCGACGTAATCCCCGTGTACTCGAAACAAAAGGTAGGTAAACTCGAGGGGGTTGCCGCCGCTTTAGTCGTCCTCGCCACATATTGCCCCACATTCCCCTAATTAAGAACGTGTATGATCGCGCGCACAGGAGCAGAGAGAGAGAGAGAGAGGGAGAGCGTTACACATCGCCTTGTGCCCTCGCCTCGCGGTAAGAGACACCGCATCTCGTCGGAGTCTCCAAGGGGAACGGAGCGCGCGTCGAGCCAAACGGGAAACTCGTGTTCGTCAACATTGAACGGTGCGGCCCGGCACAGAGGAGTAGGCTCGCTGACCGTACAAAAGCAATCACGAGGCGATACGGCGCGCGTAACGAGCGCGTCGACTTGGCACGATCCGGAAATTAAGCCGCGACGCTAGCCGGTCTATTCCTCGGCCGGAAGCTCTACGAGTTGATTCAAACAATGCTCGATTCGCGGCTGCGGCTCGTCTCCGATCGCGGAGAGAGAGAGAGAGTGTCTTTCGACCGCCAACCCTCCCCCTCTTAGCTCTCCCGGGCGAAAGCTCCCTTTGTTCGGACGAGTGTCGAGTGCCAAGGCAGAGAGAGAGAGAGGGGGGGGGGTAGAGCCTCGGCACTCGTGAAACTGCGAAACTGCACTTTTAATGCGTTCGAACTTTTACCTGAGCGCGCGCGAGAGACTCGACCTGCCGCGAGCGAAACTTCCCGTGTTATCGGTGCGTGAAAGCTCGTCGAAGGGCTTTCGGCAATTATTCAAAAGCTTCGAGTGAGCGAAGCCGAGAGCGGGCGAGAGCTTGCGAGGGAGCCGCTGCGCCGTTCGCTGTAAGAGAATATACACCTTCCGTAGAAAAATCTTGCAGTCGAATTTCGAAAATTTACGGTAAAAATTTTACATTTTACCAGTGCTAAATCGCGCGCAATGTTTAAGTGCACGATTCTGAGGTGCATGATGAACATTTCGCAATTTCTCTCGGTGTAATTTATCTCCCGATCTGCCTCGTAAACACTTTATGCGAAATTTGATGAAAGAAACGAGAGAGAGGGACTAGACTTTAGCCGGAGCGAAATTAACGATGCGTAATGTTTACGAGAATATTTTTACTGTTAATTTCTGACGACTTATTGAGCGTCGCGAGCAGCGGCAGTAAATTTCGGTCTTAAACGGTTTCCGAAGAGTTATAACTTCGCGGATTATGAAAAAATAAATATTTTTTATAATAAAACGACTGAGATAACAGCAGAAATAAGAGGATAATTTAAAAAAAAAATTTTTTTGAATTATTCTTGTCAAAAACAAATTAAAAAACCTCTTTTAAAAAAAGTAAAAAGTAAAAAGTAAAAATGTAGGAAATTAACGCTTCTTCTGTAACTCGCTGTCGAAAGGGTGCAGTGCTTTTAACGAAATGCCCCCCCTCCCCCTCTCGCTTCAGAAAAATACAAAAGAACGAATTTTCCTTTCCTTTACTAGAAAGTAGAATCAGCCTTTTTACAGGTTACTCGTATTTTCTCTCTGAAAGAGTTAAAAGTCGCTATATATACCTCACTCCCCCCGGTAGAGAGCCCGACCCTCCGGGACATGTTTTTCGATCAGCTCCGTCGAAGTGTTTTCCGCGACTAAAAAGCGGGAATCTACGTCCGGACGTAGATCTGATCTGATAACAATGCAATTTTTAAAAGCGCCCGCGCCGTCGGTTGAATTGAAAAATAAGAATAACAGACGCGAACGCTTCCGTAGAAAATAGTATGAATAAAAGTTAGTTAAACGCTGCAGCGCCTTCAAAGGAAATTGTTTTTTTCTTCCTCGCGAGAAACTGCACGTTTTAGCGGGATAATTTCGCTTTAACTGGCCGTCGGCACTGTTAATATAAGCGACAGACAGCTACTGCAAACGAGCAAACGGTGACGCGGACGAGAGGAGCCGAAGCGGTGGGTTAAGTAGGGATTTAAATTTTCCGAGGATATAAAATCTTAACTTGCGGTGTAAATAGCTCGAGCGCACTTGTTTGTCCGAAAGTTACACGAGGACCTTTTCCAAGTTTTTGTAGTAAACTGCCGCCCGGCCTCTACTTCCCTGCGATCGTCGTTAAATGTTTTTACCGCGCGCGGCTTCCATTCGCGCGTTTTTTCATTCGCTCTCGCGTGATCTATATGCTAGATTCTTATTTGTTTTTTTGCGCAGTTATTTTTCATTTTGTTTTGATTTGCGTGAATTTAATAATATTTGTGTTTTTTGTTTTCAATTTAAATCAGTCGCTGTGGATTCGAATTAAAGCAACGAAGAGCTGCGCAATATTCTTATTATATAATATTGTTAATTTTATTTTAATAAATCTTCCTTATTTTTTGTTTAAATGAAAATAATATTGTTAATAATTTGACGATAGAAAAAAGTGGTCTGAATCGTCTGAATTGTCTGTTTAATCGTGATTATAAGAAATAATGTGAAACTTGAAATAGCCTCATCGATTTTTTTCAAGGAGGTATAATATAGACTGCGAAATTCGACTAAAATGGTGAAAATTTCGCATTGCTATACTAAGTACATTAAAGTGGATAGTTGAAAAATTACTTTTTTTTGCACGGAAACGAAATTATTTAGCCTTTTTGATTGCGATAAAAAACAGAATTTTCGAGGCAGAAGCTTTCAATTCCAGTTTTAAATTTCGAAAGACTTTTTTCCCCATTTATTTAGTGACATCTATATAAAAAAAAACTATTCTGTGAACAATTTCAATATTGCGCATAAAATTAAAATTTATAATTTGTTCTTTCCCGCTAATTTGACTAAATAACCAATTTTACACGAATTTAAGCAAAAAATTTTGAAATCCTTAAGCTTCCTTTTTAATTGTACGCAAATAAAGGCAGGCTTATAACTTCAAGCGGCGGGTTAATGAACTTTCTTAATTCAATGACCAGAGCTAATTAACACGCGAAAGGAAAGTGGAAAAGAAGATTATAGAGAAAGGACAATTTCGGCAGTGCCTTAACAGCAAGATATTCCGACCGAGAATACTCGCCCTGCAGTTTAAAGGGGATCAAGGCCTCCAATTGATAAGAGATCTCGGCCTTCCTACTTGTCTTTCTCCATCTCTCTCCCACTGGACTTTATGCAAATTGCCGGTTTGAGATTGATATTCGGCTACAGGTAATTTTAGGCGTTTGAATTAGAAGCCCTTTGAGGAATACCGAGTCTAGCGTGCGTCTACGTGCCGCTGAAGTAGCACTTAGCACGGAAACTGTTTTGCGCAAGTTCGATGGTTGTAATGTAATGGAGTTTCATAATTACTTTTCGTGCGGTGTGTGTTCCGTTATCAATTGCCGGACTCGGACGATGATTCGAATTTTGTTTAAAGCAGTAATTTCAGGAAGTTGGCGTGACTGAGTTAATGACGGGAACTCGCCGGGAATTACTGCATTATGCCTGCACTTTAGGACGTTCCGATTCTGCTTCTGCTGATATTTCAATTTCATGCGCAGGAATTGAAGTTTGCCTGCAGAGAACTTTGTACTCTGCTTTTTCAACGTAAATTGCCTTCCGATGAAATTTAGCATAATGATAATCGCAGAAATTTTAAGAAAGGCTTTTATATGGAAAATTAATTAATTAATTTAAAAGCAAAATCGTATTTGAGAAATGAAATTATTCGAACGAAATAGTGCAGCTGCATTTCAATATCATCATCAACAATTTAATTAACCGATTCAGTACATACATTCAGTAAAATCTATGTACAAAACGTCTGGATTCTGCGTAATTGTCACCGCTCAAAGGATTGTCCTATTTATTTTGAAATTAAATTTCTTCAATTTCCTCGTGCAGTACCTGCTGATGTGCAAGGGAAATTGAAAAATGAATGTTAAAAATTCAATTAATTAAGTATCTGGTTAAAAAAAAATAGAGCGAAAGATTATTTCATTATTGTCGGTATCAAATCGTGGAATGCGAAATGCAGGAGGACTGAAAAATGTCATAAACGTGGAATCCGTTACATTATACTTTTAAATTTGCAGTTTATTAAATGAAATCGGTTTTCTTCCCGTTATATAGAATTTAAATGGCCTATAAAATGGGCTTTTATTCATTTTATACAGAAATAGGAAAAAGCATAATTGGTTTTTTAAGTACGGCTCTGCTTCCCGATATCCAGTTCGACGCAATTCTAATTATAGTAAAAGTTCACTTTCATTTTAATAATGTATTATAAATGAATAAATTTTGTTGGAATTATAAATATTCACATTCATACTAATAAAGACCAAATGAATAATTCGTATAAAATTATTCAAGCATGGAGTTTTTTTTACAAACACGTAAAAAGTCGTCTCCCGAAATTCATGAAGAAGTAGATTTATTAAAAATAGGACCAGCGTTTGTCAGCGTTTTGACGAGTTATGTAACGAATCGATGCTCAACTCGGGAACTCTTATTGGCATCAATCCATAACTCATCATTCAAAACTGCGAAAACTTGGCTCCTTGTTCGGAGAATGATACTATGTTTCGAAGAGTATCGCAGTCATTCAAGAACATCCTTCTATTTATTATCCTTGTCGTATCTCGCGAATCTATGAATAAGTTTTGCATGTATTATTTTCGATACACCATCGCTGCTTCCTCTACGCGACTGCATTACGGACGTAACTTTATTCGTTTACTCGCGAAAAACAGGTACTTCCTCGAGATAAAATTAAGAATTGGATAACAATCAAACGTCGTTTGTCACCACCCAAACATTCCTCAATCAGTTAACGGCGCCTCGCAACTGCTATAATCAACGAATCAATGAAAAAGAGTTAAAAGCATCCAGCAATCAGGGCAATAAAAGTGTGAAAGGACGGAAACAGCCAGTAGAACGTTGCGTAACGAGCCTATAAACAAAGCTCGAAAGTTTTCCAATCTCAGCGGCAGCAGCAGCAGCAGCGGCAGCTTGCACTCCCCCCACCCCATCATCGGCATTCCCTCGCGCAAATCTCAAACGCCACATGCACGTATACTATACCCTTATACACGCGGCCGAGCATTATAACGCGGAGAGCGTTCAATTATAATTACTCACGGCATTGTCTGAGCGGCGGGAGGCTTTTCCTCCTCCTGCCGCTTGCGGCTTTCGTCCCTATGGTGACTGCTTGGCTGGAGTCGGGCCCCCCAGCGATCCGGAGGAATGAGCTCCCCGCATTCGCCAGGCGCCGGCGTCTGCGTCTCTCCGTGTGAGTGTGCGCGCGCGCGCGTGTCCGCTTGCCAGGTCCGAGTGTCGTGTCTCTGGGTTTTTTAATCAGCCCTGGCGAGCTTCGGGGCTCTTTCCACTTTCAGCCGCCATCTGTCGATGATGATGATGATGCTGCCGTTGCTCTCACCTTTTTTTTTCTGCGCTTTCTTCGGGAATTAGATTATTGTTTGTACCTTCGTTTGCTGCGGGCTCCTTCTTGTTTACTCTTTTCTCTCTCTCGTCGCTTCTTGGCACTGGGTAGTAGTTTATTGCTTCCTTCGCATGTACGAGGGACGTAACGGTGAAACGTCAATATTGTCTTCGGAAAATCTCTCTAATAATAACAACAACAACGTGCGCGGGAGGCTCGGACTTGTTTCTCATGTTTCGACATACACTTCTCCGTCGAGATCCGCGGGCAGGCTGCCTCCCTCACCGGTAGACTCTCTCTTTCTCTCGGCCAACAACAACAAGAAGTAGAAACGGAGGAGGAAAATAAAGGGGCGCTCGCAGCCTTCATCCCTCGGAGCACGTATTCATGTATGACTCCGTCTTCTTCGGCTCGTCAGCGTGTCGGAGATCCAACGTAGAGAGCGAGAGAGAAACAGAGAGAGAGCAGGCACACACATCAGAGGCATTAACGGCGCCCTGAAGAGGGAGAGCGAGAGCGAGACAGAGAGCGAGAGTGATAGTGAGAGAGAGAGAGTGCCAGTGCCTCGGCCAGGTTACCGACGACGACGACGACTTTGACGGCGTGTCAGAGCACTGGACGGCCCTCGGGCCACTCGACGCCCCAGTGGCCGCCGCCGGGGCTCATTTTGCACCACTGCCGCCGCGTAGACCTTTCACGCACTCGTCGCGCACCCGGAGGAGCAGCAGCAGCCTCGTCCTCGCCTCCGTCGTCATTCGAAGCTTCGACTCGCCGTCGCCGAGACGATGAGGCTTTACGCGCGCGCCTTCGGGAAAGAGAGAGAGGAACACGAGGTTAAGCCTCCCCCGTGTGTGTCTCGTTCGCGGGATCAAAGGGGAGGCAGGGGCGGACGGCGGGGGGGGGGGAAGAGAGGCGGCCAACCCCCGAGACGATCGAAGCTCCCCCGCCGCCGCCGAGCGGCGCATGCGCCGCGGCGGGAGAGAGATGCTGCGAGCTGTCTCTCTCTCTGCCCCTTTCGGAATTTCAATGTTTCAGGGCTGCGAGAGATCGATCGGAAGATCGAGGCTCTCCGGGCTCCTCTGGAATTTCGGAGACGCCTGCGATGCGGCTCATTTTCTACCGCGGTAATGAAGTCCCGTTTATCGGGCCGGATTGATTGTCTCCCTCTTTTAATCGGGACACCCGCCGTCGAAGATAAAAATTGCAGCCTGCTCTCCTTTTTTTCTTCCAGTTTCCGTCTGGCCTTTTTCCCGTTTCAGTCTTCTTAGTCGCAATTGCCCGTACAGCGGGAGCAGATAGCGCGTGCCTCGTAATGTAACTCCAATTATCTAATTGTGTATTGTAACGGAAACGTGCTGCGTTTGCGGACCACTTCGCGACGCGTATTACACGAATTTGCTCTCTCGTGTAACGACGGTACTTATTAGCTCTCCGGGCAATAACGACGTCTGGAATTGCGAGCCGAATTTTGTATTTTGGTTTATAATGCTATACAACTAATGCGATCGGATAACACCCTCGTTAAAGCACAATGGTTTCTCGAGAAATACTAAAAAAAGACGCTCAAAACGTATATATACATCACGCTTTGCCTTAAAATATCATTCTTCAGTGGCTCGAGGCATTCGCGCGTCAAGAACTCGGCGTAAAAATCGACGGTTCTTCCTTCGGTTAGACTCGTGCTGTCCTGTTTTCTCGTCCTGCTTTCTCTCTCTCCTCTCGAGTCGCGCAAGTTTTATTAGAAAACTTCCGCGAGCCTTCTGAAACCGAGAGTATAGGGGCTCTTTTTCTCGTATATATGCTTTTAGATCATGTATACACTTTGAAATTCAGGAGGATAAATGAAGCTTGCCCCATTGTGCGAAGCGAAAGGAGCGCCGACTTGCACGGATACATCCTGCGAGAAGCATCTTTATTCATCCGTGAAAATGAAAGAAATGGAAATGCTGCCTTTGCATTAAATCTTCATGTGCCGCGTAAGTTCCTTTTTCAGATTTTACGCCGAGAGTTCGCGAATAACGTTTTTTCTAAAAAATCTGTTTCGAGATTATACGTAAATAATTGGCTCTGATGCGTATTCGAAAGTACGCCGAAGGGCGAAGTTAATTTTGGCTTCGAAAAAAATGGTCTAAGTAGTAACGAAAAGGCTTAGTCAGACAGCTGTCTTTTAAATTGGATCGGATGGATTCATAAAACTTTTATCCTTCTCTCGTAAAGCATCCAAAGCCCATTTTTAGGCTCATGCTTTTGTCATTTTATACCGGGGTGGTAAATTTTTATTGAATTTGTAGCGGAGAATCGATGCTGATCTATTTTTAAAATCGTCCTCGGAACGAAAGGAGGTATATAAGCGTAAGAAAATTTGTTTTTTTCTTCGTGGCATTTTATTAAAGAAATATAATACAGTTTTACAGAATTTTACAGTGAAAAGTTATTCTTTATATTATTGAAAATACAGATTATGAATTAAACAAACCGTCACATTAATTAATTAATCTTAAACGTTATTGCATGAGCAGGGTTATTATTTACTTTAGCCCCAAACTACCCTTCAAGGCTCCACGCGTGTAAAAATACTTTGGTATATCGTTTGTTTAAATAAATTAGATTTGAACTGTATATATACGCTGTACTCGAGGAGGGAGAAAAAATTGTGAGTATCTTGCAAAACCATTCGATGTTCCATTTTCTTACAAAAAACTTTCTTCAAACTATGCAAGCACTTTGGTTCTTGTAACAAAATTATATATCTATATATGTTGAAGAGGGAATGAAAAAGAGTGAGATCAAACGTCGGTAAACAATTTCGTACTTCGTGTGATCACAGATATTTTGTTCCAACGTAATTATCTATTAACTACATTGATTGGTTTCCTCGTTCTTTTCATACGAATATTTTATATCCTTTACAATATAATTATTCGAGTTGCATTGTATTATACATGTACACATTGCGCGATTTATAATATACAAACTAAATTTTATGAGATAGAGATTATTATGTTCATTTTCTTTTTATCTAACTCTGATAATTGCACTTTCACAGAATTAAGCAAATTTGTTATAGATAAAAACTTATGATATTAAAACTATTTGTTCATAGAGAAATGTGACTAAAGAAACAGACAGGCCACCAAAAATAGAAAGCATTGTATTTACAGTTTTTATGTATTAAAATAATGTTTTATTAATTAATTAATGATAAAAAATGCTCTTAAAATATATAATAAAGAAATAGATCACTGAAAAAAAAAAGAGATTTTAAATCTTAGACTTCATTTTTGTTGGCCAGTCTAAATTTAAGTAGTAAAAAGATTTAGAAAATGCTTAATTACTACTTTGGTTAAATTTCTTTTACTAAATTTTGCAATTCCGGCCTTTGGTTCTATAGTTTTACTTCCTTTGGTATAATGTATTGTCAACAGTTAACATTGATAAGATAATATACAAATAATATTTCTTCAATATACAATTAATTATTCACTTATTAAATAATTAGGTAAGTATTCATTTATGTTTAGCGTATTATTTCCCCTGTAGCTCAGCATCTACCGTAGAAATGAAGCTTCTAAACAAAATCCGATTAACCGGTAACACGTATTTATAATAATGAAAATAAAAAAAATATAAATAAATAAATCGAGTACGCGTGTAAATAAATATATTCAGATAAAGCGTTAGAACAGTAAATAAACAATGACTGCAAGGTTCTTGGAAAGCTTTGAAAAAACTCTAAGTAAAAATATATATATCGATAGATCGAGGAACTTTTAGTTTGACGAGTCGTGCCTTGAAGCAATCTACAAAGCCAAAAAAGAATTTTTCCCTCCGAAATTCCGAAAGCTATCCAAAGCACATCAGCGCGAATCCGAGTGGTTTTAAGATAAGACCGAACGCGGCCCTCTCCGAAATGTATTCGCCGGAATAATCATGCGAAACTCGCGGAAAGAGAGCTCGCGCGGGAGAGAGATAGAGAAAGAAGGAAAGAGGGAAAGAGGGACGGAGAAAGAGAGAGAGAGATAGAAGAAGTAGTGCTCTCTCTTCTGGGCTGCGCAATCTCCAAATAACAAAGTTCGAGCTTTCCTTTCGTCCGGGAGGAGAGGCAGGCGGTATATAGGCGGCTGGGATTTTTGCTTTCCCGAAGATCGCGCAAGGAAAGTTCCAGATGGAAGCCAGCCCATCGCGGAGAATGACGTTTTGCGTACAGGGTAGCTTCCCCCGGCGTTTACTTCAGCTGCACCAACACCATGAAGTACGTCACCACGGCTCCCAGTACCTGCGGACGTCAATGTCGTTAGTTTTGTAATTTGCTTCCTCTCCGCCGTTGCCCGGCGTTTCACGCTGCCTGTGTATATAACGAGCCCCGCGCGAAACGCCTGCGGACCAATTTTCGGGGTGGGGCTTCTTTCTCACCGAGGCGAACAGATCGAGGGACACCGTGAAGAACTTGGCTCCCGATATGGACATCGCTTTCTGACACTGCTGACAGACGATCTGGACGAAGGTCTTGGCCTCCTCGGAGCCGTCGTACCAGTGGCAGGAGTACGCGGCTTCCATCACCGACGAGCTCTGTTGGATTATCGTGGATTTTATGCATTTTGTCTTTTCCGGAGGGAAGGGATTAATTAAGGGATTAATTCCATTGTCCATCGCACACTCACCTCTTCGATCAGCCGATTTCCGAAGATGCAGAACAAGAACACTTGGCCGAGGGTGTAGAGCAAGTAGCCGACTACCGTCGCCGCGTAGACGTTCACTCCGTTCACCTGGAAATTGGCGAAATGAGCTTTCGAGAATTTACTTCTCTTCTTTTTTTACAATCTTTTGGCGCGAGTTTTACGTACTTTTGTGGCTTGATAGGCGAGCAAGGTCAAAGTGATGGTGGTCGTTAACATGTGAAGCAGCAGCGCGACACCGTAAGCGTCTCCGACGGAAGTTACCAGTCTGTAATTAAGAGGTTTTTTTTTCTTTGTAATTTTTTTAATATTGCGATGAACATAGATCAGAATTTTTTTTCCATTTTTATTTCATGCTTTATGTTTCATAATTCTTTACTACGTACGAATAAGTAATGTGTTATTATATACACGAACAAAACTGTTTTACTTCATTATTACAGGTATGACTAAAGTTATGACGTCTCAAACGTAGCTAAAATTAAAAAATTACTATAAGCAGTGTTGCCTTTTAATATTGATCCCAACTGTACTAACAACGCACATTAGCTTCCTTAAAAAAGAGTCGCACTCCCAATCCCGTCTTCTTTAAACCTTACCCAAAGAAAAATCAATCCCCCGGTTCTTCAAACTAGCATCCCCTCAAACGACGAGCAACGACGTTAATCGTCGAAGGCAGATCCGCGATTAACGAACGACCATTAAAGTTCGAGCCAGCATTATTTAGCAAAGAGACGAGCGTTAGGACCTTCCGCAGACGTTCGGCTAATCGATATGAAATACGACATTCAAAGGAGAGAGAGAGAGAGAGATAGAGAGGTCTAGAGGTTCTCGCCCGTAATAACGGAAAATGCAGGGAGGTATAGCCGCGGCGTGGGCGGAGGAGGCGCTTCGCTCGAGGGGTCGGAGAGCGGAAGGTAAGCAAGTATACGAATCGCCCGGCCGATTGATTGCCACTTGTGCGCCGATGTGTAGAGGCTTCGATGCACGCCCATTACCGAGCGCCGGGTTAAACAGATGGGATGTTGCTGCTTCCGCTCGCGCCGGAAGCCCTTCGAATTTACGAGCATTTTTCGTCCCTCGCCCCTCCCCCCCGTTTTTTTTTTTATTTACTGAACGTTTTATGGGCTGAGAGATGGCGGTATTTCGGGAATCTCGGACTTTCTTTTATTTAATTTGAGTTAGTCGATTGAGTAATATTATAGGATTTTGAATAAATCGTATATTGTAGAAAATTCATAAAAATTTTTATCATTCGATTAGTCTTACAATATAATAAAGTATTATTTGTATTATTACTTTTTATACGGGAAGCAACGAAGTATTTTACTATTTACTCATTGGGCGCCATTAATTATATTGCAGAACGGCAAACTGTTACTGTAAAAAGAATATCTTTAAGAAAAACATTAAAAAGAAATCGTGATTTAATTACATATTTTTTTATTTTTTTTTCAACGCAAAATTTTGATTTTTTTTTTATTAAAATTTTTTTAACGCGCACAGCTACAAAACAGCCAAAACCAGTTTCTCCTCTTTACTCGCTACTAATTTTCACTCGCAAAGCTATACGAAAGCAGTAAGCCCTCCCGAACAGCTTCTCGAGCAAGGCGGCAATTCGCGAAAAGTCTCTCTCGCCTCGCGATAAAACGCGATCCTCTCCTTTGCGATCGACCGTAGGCTCCTCTCTCTCTCTTTCTCTTCCAGCGGCGGCTTGTCTACAGCCCTGTGAATATTTGAACGCGCGAGGGTCGCCGAGAAATAAAAGAGAGAAGCTCGCACGCACACACCAGTTGCGCGGGAGAAAGGGAGAGAGAGAGAAAGAACGGTCAATATGCGTACGCTGGATTAATAGTTTAACAGCGCGGGAGAATACCCGAGCTCTTTCTTCCAGCGAATCTCGATCGGCGCGGACGAACTTTTTAATTTATGGCGGCTTACCCTCCCTCCGCCGAGGCTGGAGCTTTCTTTCCCGCCAAGTGCGATGAACTCGAACTTGTCGAGAATTTCTCCTAGGCGAGCTTCTGTTTTTTTTTTTTCCCCGAGGGTGCTGATCGACGCGCGGATCTTACGCGATGTTCAAGTGATCTTTTATCTTCGGGAGAAGTCGTATGGTTTCGAGAGAGAGAAAAGGTGGACGCTGCTCGCGCAACTTTATTTCAAGTCGCTAATTGTAAAGCTGTTCCTTAATTCCTTCGAGAATAATTTTCCCCGACTTTCTCTTGCTCGTATTAAACTCTCGCAGCCAGAATTCAGCCGTGCAATTACAACGAGGTAATTTCATAAATGAACCCCACTCACGAGATTAATCCCAGTATACCCCGGCAACTTTATTCCTAATCAAGGAAATTCCACTCCAGCATTCGAGGCGGTAAAGCTTCTCGAAAAACGGCGAGGGATTCGCGAGGGTCTTCGCGCAAACTCGTGTATACATTGTTGGATTGGCCACTACAATTATGGACGGGGGAGACTACACGCGCAGCGACAAGGTTTTCTTTACCCTTGAGATAAACGCGTTTCGGTGGCCCTTTCGGCTCGGCTGCTACATAATTGGATCGTGCGTTTATTTGTACACTGTCCTCTCACGGAAACAAGCTCGACGTCTCGAAGAAGGTGACAATGGAACCGGGTGCGCTCACGCGCGCTTAATTATCGATCGCGAGTATCACCGAAAAAAAAAAGAACTCCTTCTCGAGGCATCATTAGAAAGCGATTTGGTCGTCATCAAGGAGCTCGCAAAGTACCCCTGGGGAAAGAGTGCTCCGCCCGCGGCGATCGTGTAAATATTGACCCCCCTATTCAAACTCGTCAAGCCGGAGAAATGCCTTCTCCCCCGAAATCTATTAACCTTAATCGGACGAAAAGAGCGGCCCTCTCTCACAATTACCGCGTCTGGCATTAAACGGCGCGTCATTAGCGTTTCGCCGTTGATAAGCGCGCTTTCCTCGCCTCTCCGCGGCGCGCGTCGATATATCGGGGGGCGGGGCGGGGCGAGGAGAGAGCGAACCGAATCCAATGAAAAACACGGCGGGCATAAATTATATCCCGCCGGCACGCACAGCTGCCGCTGTGCCTCCCCCACCCCCCTTGCCGTCGAGGAGCACGTGACTACGGAGAGAGAGAGCTGCCCCTATAGCTGCCTTTCCTCCTCTCGGCTATCGGCGCTCTCTCCTCGGCGACGCGGCTCGAGGCCGCAATGAAGAGAGAAAACGATATATCGCTGTATATGCATTCCTCGCCGCACGGCGCGCGGACGACGGCGGCGGATCGATCTGTAAGTGCGCGACTATTATCTTCGAGAAGGTGTGTAGCGCCCTCCCCGCCGACGATGGCTTTCTTTTCCGCGCCGGGAGAGAGAGAGAGAGAGAGAGAGGCGAGAGAGCGAGCGAGCGACGGGAATTTCGAATTCCGAGAAAATATAAGCGCGAGCCGAGAACGAGCGAGTCGAGCGGGGGCTTCCTTGACGAGTTTAACGGTGTGTGCGAGACTGGAAGCTTTTTTTACCTTCTTTTTTTTGTTATACGTTTTCTTTAGCGAGATGTCGGATGATCCGGGCGAGTTTCAAGTTTGGTGGTCGTTAGAGGTTTTTTTTGGGTATTTAATTGTTCAGGAGCAGTGTGCGTTATATTTACAGACCGATGGTACAGACAAACAAAGCGCGAAAAAGTGTCCGCAACTATTTCCTCAGTTTCAAACTGGCTCGCGAAAATAGAAACCGTTTTCCCCTTTGTTCGGGGGAAGTCCCGAGTCAATTGCTTCATTCGGCGCAGTAGTAAAAGGCGCGCTTTAGTCAGACTCGGATACCTTTATCCGACCTTTGTCCGGCAACCTCCGACAAACAACGGCGGTTGACACCCCAATTAAAATTAAAGCCTTACACACTGTGTGTGTGCACCTCCATTGCCGTGTCCCCCGATAAATATCGCTAACGGACAAAAATAAGCTCGCCGACAACATCGTATAAAACGCAAGTTTCCGCAGTCGTCAATTACAGTTTCGCTTCCACGTCGAGTCCGCTTAAATAATTAACCCCGGCAAGTCGGGACGGCATTGACGAAACGACCCTTGAACAATCGCGTCCTCGAGCCTCGGCCTCTTGCCAGCCGGCCGAGAACTGGCGAGCTTATCTTTGAGGCCCTTAACTCTCGGCGCCAAGATCGCCGAGATATCGATGATTCATGTCGAGTCGAGGAGGTTCGTTTGCACCGCTTTTTTTTATGCGCTCGCCGCCGGGGAAATTAATAACTTCCGAATACCGACTCGGCTGAGTTTGTTTTACGCGAGAAATGAGACCAATTCCGACGCCGTGGGCTTGCCGAGCGCTTTCTCTCTCTCTCTCTTTGCATGCAGTGCTTCGCGAGGGAATAAGTCTGCGTCGGGTAAATAATGTTAAGCGCGAGTCGCCGCTTGAATTTTGTCGCGATTCTTATGAAGTATCTTAGCAATTTCGCGATGCTCAAAGTGCCGGTAAATTGCGAGCTTCGAAATTTCGTGGAGAATAAATTACGAAGGAGCGAACGTTTTTTATATATACGCAAGTTCGCGTTTACGGGAGTTCCTTATAGCTTCGTTTTTACGAGCTTTTAAAGTAATGAAGCTTAAGAAACGAAATATTTGTTTTCATAAAAGTTTTACGGCGTATATATCGCTGAATACTTGATTATGCTAAAAACAATGTCTTTCCTCCCAACTTTTTTCCTAGTTTATTTCATTAAATGTTTATTCGAAAATGTACATTAGACTTTCAAGGAGCACGGAAACTACACTCTTATTTGGCAAAGACAAAAACGTCACTACACTATACTTCTGTAATACGTTTCAAGCTCAAACTACTTTAATTATACGCTAAAGTTTCCGTAAAGAAACTAAGCGACACCGCCAAATCCGTAATCATAGTAAGGTCAGCTCATAGAATTTCCGTTCAAAACGATCCTCGTCGGTCGGCAGCAAAGGGGAACAAAAAAAAAAAAAAAATAGAGGCAGCAGTCCGACTGTCAAACGTCTAAATAATCTACAGCTCGCGGAAAATGGAATCAAAACGCATCCGCGCCGAGTCACCCAGATATCGGACGGACTGCTTCGCAATGCGCGTTTTGCGCGTTTCTCGTCTTTGTTACTGACAGAGGGAGAGAGAGAGGGAGAATTCATGATTATTTTAGAAGCGCGAGCTCGAGCTCCACTTTTCACCGTGAGGGCGCCGTAATTTATGCCCGCACTCTCCGCGCGAGCGCGGAAATCTGCCAGTCAGAATCGAGAATTTTCCCGGGGCAATTTTTCGGGCGATGCTTGATTTATGATTGCGGGCTTGAAAGGGCGGCCGCGCGGATATGTATGTATAATCGTATTTTGCGCGGAATTTACGAATGTAGTGGCGCGGATTCGCTTTATTTTCCCGTGCGGTACCTTGAGGTACCCAAGCTTTTTCGACCGTATTTATATATTTCATTCGAAAGCATTAATTTACATTTTGAGAATTACGACTTTTGCTTTTCTTGGTATTCCGCCTATTAAAAGCGTAACATCCCCCTTTTCGGATTTCACGCTCAAACGGAATTTTAATAAGATACTTTATCAATTTCAAAACCAACGATTCTCTAATCATCGAAAATCCTTCCAAAAAACCTCACCTGACGACGTGCTTGTGCCTCTCGACCCAGTACTTGATGGCGCTGCGCACGAGCATCTCCTGCTTCTTGGTAAGGCCGTTGGGCCCGACGCCGCCGATGAACGTCGTCCCGGCGGTCGGTCGGAAGGTCGCCGTGAAGTCCTGCCGATTGCTGTATATGCCCCGGACGTCGACGTCGAGGACGTTGTCGCCGTTGCTGCTCGGCTGGATGCCCTGCGAGTCCCTCAGGTGGTCCGCGCTGCCCGCCTGCAAAGGAGTAAGCCGGGCGCCGTTATATCGTAGCGGGAAAGTAAAAGAGAGAGTGCAGTTGGGGGCTTCGTTTTATCTGCTGGCGAACGGCGTGTTTGGTTAAAAAATAAAGTCGTTGATTTTTTTTTAGTCAAAGGTAAACACGATGGGTAATGCTCGGTTATAGGCGTATCATGGCATCGGTAAGTTTCCGCGGATCGATACTCGGCTAATTATGAGTAATAATAGAAGAAGGACCTCGTTATCTTGAATTTTTAGTCATGGTCAGTAGTTAAAGTCAAATATTTATCGAGCACTTCCGCGAACGTTTATCAATTAAGCTTGAATCGAATCCAAAGCTATATTCCAGAGCTAATTTACCGCGAAAATTTACTGACTCTTATCAGCTCGAGCCTGTACTTCGCGAACCACCCCTAAACAGCGAAAGAAAGCTAAAGATCAGCGCGAATCGATGCGAAAAAAACAGAGACTCCGTTCCGTCGTATAACAAAAAGGCAGAGCGACGAAACAAAAGCCCAGGTACGAGGAAAGGAAAAAAGAAAAAAAAAAGAGCGCATCAAACGACGTACCTTGAAGAGCTCTCCGCTGTTGGGCACGACGGTGTCGAGGGTCGCGCTGAGCTCCATGAGCGGCTTCATGATCGCCTTGAGATGCTGGAGCTGCTCGCAGGCGAACAGCAGCCACGAGCAGAACAGCACGTCCAGGGAGTTCGAGATCGACATCGCGATGAGGAGGTAGTAGAACTGGTAGATGAAGGAGAATACGTGACCGGCCCCGTTCATCGCGTTCCACGGGTAGAACGTGCGGATCATCAGTCTTGGAATCTGGAGTTTAAAAGAGGCGCGGAGAGGAACGCTCCTTTAGTGTAATCAGCTCTCTCTCTCTCTCTCTCGGTGCTCGTCGATTAAAACATTCTTTAAATACTCGAGCTCTTAGTAATATAAGTGCTTCGTATCTTGGGAATAAGGCGGATCGATGGCTGGAGTGACGCTTCTATTTTAATTATCAGAGCGCGCAAAAACATGATGCTATCTCGAGTGCATTTACCGTAATAATATTATTTCGAACCAATTGTGTTCCAAGAGTTTTGTACAAATACCCGTGATTTTGGATAAAAAAAAAAAAAATAAAAAAAAAGGTGCTTCGGTCGAGAAGAAGGTACTCACAGGAATGACGGTGGTCTCGTTGGTCTCGACGTCGATGACCCTCTTGACGGACTCGTCCATGAACGTGATCCCCGTCCAGGAGACGACGGAGAGGATGGTGGCGGCGGCCACGCAGAACAGCAGCCGCCTGAGCTTCGTCACGGCGAGGGCGTGGAAGCGGGCGTTGCTCTCGGCGAAGAGCGGATGGCTGTTGGGGTTGTTCCAGATGGCGAGGGTCCTGTAGAATATCTTGCTGCGCACCGGGAAGTAGATTATCTTCACCAGCGGATGCAGGAAGAAGAGCATCGTGATCGTGTTAGCCGTGAGGTCGTCGACGTCGTCGCTCTCCATCAGCAGGTTCACCGCCATCATGCCGTACTGCATCAGCATCAGCAGCAACGTCACCTGAGGAGTTTAACCCCGAAATTATGTAGGAGAGGCTCCCTTTTTGGCCGGTTCGGGTTGACTGCTACTTACGACGCAGTAGATTCTGTGGGGGAACTTTTTCCCTTCGCTGTAGTAGTTGAACATGAAGTGGCCCACGCACTGCATCACCCTGATGTTCGGTAGCAGGTCTGCTACCAGACCCTGTTGCTTCATTTTCATCATCTGTTCGGCAAATGTTACGGTGTTAGAATTCTTTGTTAATGCTTCTATAATAACCGTGATGGGATAATTTTACTTGTTATAATTCATTTTTAATGATAATATTCCGTACTGTTTAATAGTCTGTAATTAAAATACGCATGTAAATAACCATTTTAATTATTAACGAGAACGTTATTTTTACAACTCCTTAATATACAACATAAAACAAAATTATTTTAAAATAATGTTCATTTGCCGCGAAAGGCTGTATTTCATTTTTAAACCATCAAATTTCTGTCAGAGTTTGAGTTTATCAAATTAAACAACTAATGAAATAAGAAATGCAAAACTGTTATTTCGGCTTCAATCTGTTTCAAAGTGTCAAATTGAAAAATTCGCTTTTTCATCATTCTCCATTGTATACGATGGGATAAAAATTTACATCCGACAAGCTTTTTCGTAACGCAACGTTCGTACACAAATCGGTTTTACGTACCGAAACGTTTCGCAGCATCTAACCATAGGCAGTAAGTGTATGAACTCGAACGTTCGCGAAAGACCGCCAACAATGAATCTCTAGATTCTTTAGCTTTCGCTTCGAAGAATCAATCATCACGAAGCATAATACGACATCGATTTCGAATTACTGACGGTAATTACGAATTCTCAATGAGAACATTTCATTTTCGTGCGTAATAAAAACTTATTCGAGTTGACCCTCGTAACATAAAGTTAACAATTAACAAATCGCCGAGGGACTATTCTCTACGTCGTCGTTTTGTTTTTTATCGGCGAGATTTTATTATTTCGCTTTTTTAAACGAGCGAACTTTTTCGAAAGGTACGCGGAAAATCGTCAATTATTGAACACCTCGGAAAACTATTTGACGTTGTGCATGAAAACTGTGTTTAACCTTTGAATGACTGGTATCATAGTCCTTGGTGAACTTTGGGGTATAAGTATGCTCAACTTCCTTTAAAGTATGTATGTAGCTTTGTAAACGATCGAACTTTAGACTTGGGATTTCAAGTGTTCGTGCATTTCCTGGATATTCGTTTTAATTAAATACATAATAGTTATAATACTGTTTTAGAGCGATTTTATTCAAATTAAGACTAAATATCTACAATAGTGTTTTAATTTAATCTTTTAATTATTGATTTTCGAAAATCTAATTATTATTAATCAAAATTTAGTTCGTAAGTAATTTTAAATATTTAAGACTGAACGTAGCATTTTTAGCTTTCTTGTCACTAAACAATAAAAAGAAGATCTTAATTATTTCAATTAATAATTTCTTAGTATTGCGCAACAAAATAAAAAAAAATTCTTTATTTGCATCGCAATTAGAATTCATTTTTCCTGAATTTGAAAAAGACGACCATTACTGTTTATTTATTGTTAGTTCATTTAATTAAATATTTAAATATATAGTAAGCAATGGTTAAAGAGTAAAAATATAGAAAATACATATTTTCAAAATTATGCAATCGAGTGCATCATTTGAAAAACTCATCAGAATTTTGATCTATATTTATTACCAATTCAAATATAAACGTCAAGTACTACTGAAACACTGTCAATTCCCCACAAACTTTTCATCTCCAACGACCTTCATTCGTTTGAAACTTCCACTCGTCCGCAATAAAACTATCCGTCCTATTCGAACGGCCGATCTCCGCCGTTCGCGCTGCTTGAAAACCGCGAGCTTTCGCCCGTTCCAGCGACCAAAAACCGCGCACGACCCCCATCGCACACAAAACGAGAGAGCACATCACCAAACAAAAAAGAAAAAGAAAAAACAAAAGATCACTTTCGCCTCCGGGAGCAACAGGTACACGAGAGCAGAGGCGATCTCCTGCCTCCTCCTACCTTGAAAGGCTGTCGGTCGTCGGCGGCGGCGTCGGAGAAATAATAAATATCGCGCGAGAGCCTGAGCTTCGCGACGACACTCGGCGCTCACTCGGCCCCTGCGTGTCTACGTCTGAGTCGCGCTCGAGACCCCTCCTGGATAGGGGCTGCTCTCTACCTTACCGCCGGCTCGGCCGCTACTCTATGCCGAACCAAACGTGGACCAATCGTCGGGCTGGAACCGGCACGCGCGCCGCCGTCGCCGCAGCCGCTACGCGCGCGAGCGGCTGCGACGACTCAATTATTCATGGTACCGCGAGGCAGCGGCGATACCACCACCTGCCCGAGGGGAGAGCACCGAGGCTATAGAGAGAGAGAGAGGGAGAGAGAGTACCGAGGGGAGAAGACGGGAGAGAGAGAGAGAGACCCGAGGAGTAGAGGCCGATTTCCGCCGCGCCGATTGGCTGTGTATATTTGTTTGTGTTTTTTTTTTCATTCCCTTCTCCGCGGGGGAGGGGGAGGGGGTGCTGGCGTTTTTTTCTTTATGCTCATCGGCGAGGGTAGCAATGACCTTTTTGCGGCGGGTGCAAACACCTCCGGTGTCGCGAGCGCGCTTTTTAGAGACCCTCGGGGGATCTTCCGCTTCCGGGCGATGATCAAGTTCGAGATATAGATTTTTTTTAAGAGAATAGTTTGGATTCTAGTAGGAAATAATAGCTGTTTCGCGGAAGCGTAGCGGATAATTATATGCTAACTGTTAAAAAAAATGTCTTTTTCCTTTAGGAAACTGGGGTACAAAGTAAGTTCATGATAATTACAGCTTGCGGGGGAACGGAACTTGAATATTCTTATGTGAACGATGCATTTCTTTGGCAACCGCTACTGCTTGGTTATGCGGGACCTTAAGCTATACTAAAGTGCCGACTTGTTGGTCAATTTATTGTTGAATGCTACGAGGACCTTGAAATTTTGTTCGAAAACTTATAATGTAGAAACAATTATAAATAAATAATTTGTTCTTGTAAAATTATAGCTTTTGCGGTGTTTGTTCACGTAAATTAACTTTCTTGAACGCCGTCTCATACATTTCGAATTCCCGATTCGATGGTAAAAATTACATTCAACAAGTGCCGAGTAAGCATTCTTATCGCGATGAAACGTCATATCATACTCGAGGGTCCTCGCTAAAGTATGTTCAAGAGATTCTCCGAGTAATCTGTACAAACTATTCATTTGTATAATAAACAATAAATTGTTATAAAGGCGCGGATAAACGAAAAAACAAATTAAGCATAAAAATAAATTAATAATTAACAATTATTGCCGCTCTATTCTAAAACATTTTAGGAGTCGTCCATAAAAGAATTCTTAGAGAAAATATTTAAAAACTAATATTTCTATATTGCGACAAAAGGCTCGTCAGTCGCAATTTAGATTTCACGATCCGACAGATCAACTTACGATATAAATGATATGCGCAATTAACAGCTCCAAAAACAAGATCGTGAAAAAACAATAAGACATTAGCGACTCTTAATTTAAATAATCCGCAAAAAGCTGCGAGATCTATCAAGCAACAAAAACAAAACAAATTTTAAAGAGTGCGAGTCGCGAAGTGGGTGTTAATTAAATGCGCGCGCGATAACCCGGCCGCGGCCGCGGGGAATTAATGGAAAAACCGCGTTTAAATAATTTACACATCTAAACGCCGGCGAGAAATAAGCGTTTTGCAATTAAATTAAGCATCGGCGCCGGTAATCGAGAATCGTCGATCTAAACGATAAATAATTAATTGCGTTGCAGCTGCGTACAACAGCTCGGCGCGGTGTTCTTCGTGACGTCGCGTCAACCGCGACGTTGAACTTGGATGAGAATACGTCGCCAAGGGCCGCTCGCTGCGTCGTGTAACGATGCTCGAAAGATTAGAGGTGACGCGATTTCTTATCTTCGGCGGTATTTAAAGCATTAAACTAATTAGACAACAGTTAATTAGCCTGAGGCACTTGAGCCGAGGCGGGGGCACCGTGAATAAATATATATATTTGTTGCTCGAGAACTCGGTGGAAAGTCGCGTAAGAGAAAACGGCTCGCAACAAGACCTTAGAATCCCTTGAGAACGCTATAGATAGATTGTTGATAGATTGTTTGTTTTAATCCTTTTACTGCAATAAGAGCATATATTTATACATGTTATGCCATATATTTTTATACATATGTAAAGTGTTCATCCAATTACACTGAGAAAAATGTTGTACTAAAAATTACAAACTTGCATTATCCTAAAATTTATTACACTGTATACTAAAATTTAATATAATTGTAGTAAAATTTGATATAGTCCTATTAAATTTTAGTATCTAGCATTGATTGCATACACATTGTATGTACCAAACAGGGATGAACGTACTTCAAATCAGTTCCTGATCCGGATTACGGATCCGTGTACACGAACGAATCGTGATGCTTTTCTTATCACTTTCTTGATTTACTATCCTTACGTTGTGTCAAAGTTGAAAATTTGATTATCAGAATAATAAAAAGGCGATATGAACTATTAGATTTAATAACATTATAAAGTAAATATGCTTTTTATTATATTAGATAAAATTAATTATCATTTAATTTATCGCACTGCCACGATTACGCCGAGACAATTATATATTTGTAAATAAATTATCATCGTTAACAAATTAACGATTAATAAAATGAATTCCATATCAGTGCACTCAGCGCGGCGTCGCGCGGAAAAGAAAGCGCAAAGCGGAGCGAACCGCGGCCGAATAATTGTACACCGAAGCGACGCGTAAGGCCGAAACCTTCTCGAAATAGAGCGCGCCGATATATCCGTTTCACGACGAAACGACCTGTGTGGACAATTGTAAAGGGGCCGCGACTCGATGTATCGATCAACGAATTCTTAAATACCCCCATTTCTAAACACGCGCATAAGTAAACCGACCCGCGTCGAGAGGGTTCTTATCCGCGTTCTCGTCAAAGTTTAATGCCTGTGTCAATATACCCGTTCGAAACCCGCCGAAACTTGGGGGGATAATTGGATTTGCTATGCTAACGAGCACGTCACTTAGGCCTCCCTAAACTCCGGCACGACCAATCAATCGATTCGTCGGGGTGGCGATTAATTTTTAATTGAGTGTAGACGCTGTTTCCGGTTGTTAAAAAGTAACTTTTCGAATAATTCGATGGCGGCGAAAACTTTTTTTTTGTGTTCTACGCGTTCTTTCGTGTTCTTTTGTTTGATCTTGCTAAGCAGCTTCATTGCGATGGAAGTTTATTTTTCGTGGCGCTATTTTTCGTAGCGGCGGGTTTTTGCTTTTGCTTTTGCGAAAGTCTCAACTTAACGTTGCAAATAAAAATGAGACTAAAAGACATTTTTTTGTTCGCCAGTTTATTCAGTAAAATGTCGATTAGCCTGGGATTCGCGGCTAACCGAACTGGTAAGAGAAAAAAAAAACTATTGCGATTCGCGTCGCAAATTTATCATAATTGCTTTTGATCCATTTCAGAATGGGACGCGATTCCGCAATTAAATCTGAAAATGCCAGTGGAAGTTTTAATGAAAGAAGTCAAAAGTACGGTAATTGACGACGTACACGGAACTTCAGAAAAGAAGAAGCCATTAGGATACGAGACGGCGTCGCCAATTAAAAATCCTTTGCTCGAGAGAAGGTTAGAGTTTACATCGTTACACTAATTGCACGCGAAAAGTAACTGTAAAAGGCGCATCCTGTCTCAGAACTTCAAAGAAACGCATTTTCAAAGCAACGCGTTTAAAAAACAAAAAAAAAAAAAATTCGAAATTTCGCTTCCAGGGATCTCATGGCGCAAGATCCCTTCAATCTAAGACTCGATCCGAAGCCGCTGCAGTACTGGCGATCGAAAATCTCGGCGGCGCGCGACAAGCGCAAGGAAACGGGTCCGCTGAACGTAATTCTACTGCTGATCGACGGCTTCGAGCAATTAGACCAGCGCGTCCGAGCGGAGCTCGAGGACCCGAAAGCGTACCCGGTCCAAGGAGTCCTTCAGGTCGGTGTCCGCGTGTCTCGAGTGTCTCTCGAGCGAAAAACCCTCGACGATTATTATTGACCCGAGCCCGAAAATTTCGCAGACCTGCTCGAACTCCGGAACGGTCGACGGGCTCCGTTACGCCTCTCCGAATTCCGGCTGCGACTGCAACGATCTGCTGAGGTACAACGTCGTCTCGCTGCTGTCCTGGGCGCACCACATAAAGGAGATGTCGACGAGTAAGACGATCTGTGTAGAAAGAGGTTGTATCGAGGAAATATTTACGCGCGATGTGTATTCGCAGGCACTTTGTACGAGATGCCGCCGGTCTACTCGAGGGGAGTGGAAATAGATACCCGGAGCTTCATGAGCCCTCAAGTGCGCCGAATCGATCGTCAGCTTCGCGGGCCTTGGCAATCCAGCTACGGAAGAAAGAGCAAACGCTCGGAGTCGCCGACCGCTCCGATCGGTGAGATTCGAGGCTTTTTCCTTGCGAAGATTGGGAATGAATAATGGACTTTGCTCCTCTTGATTATCAAATGATCGAACGAGGATAGAAAATTTGTATGTTAAATGTTTTTGATATGTTCTCAGCTTAAGAAAAAGCAAAGATAACTCGACAAAACTCGAATTTTCTGATTAAATAAGAATTTCGAAGAGTTTCGCGGTACTTTCAAAACTTCATTCCAAAATTCATCAATTCCTCGTCTTCGTTCATTATTCTTCCGAATTCGCCTCTGAATCACTGAAAATCAAGCAAACCCAACGCGTTCACGTTCCATTTCGCCCTTAATTTCGCCCAGAGCCGCCGAGCGACTTCCAGCCGAGCAAAGACGTCGCCCGACATCATCAGCAGCCGAGCCTGTGGCGGGTGACGGACATGCTGGCGCGCCTGCGGGAGGCCTTCTTCCGCACTCTGCTCGACAGCCTGAGCGGCGTCCGCACCGACCGGGAGGAGGAGCAGCAGCAGCGGCCGGACTCGCGGCAGCGGTCCCACCTCAGGCGCGGCGGCTTCCGCGAGCACGCCGCCCGGCTGCTCGACGAGATCGACCTGCTGCCCAACGACAACGGCTTCGTCCTCGTCGCGACGGCCGCCGCTGAACAGACGGAGGACGCGCTGAGGCTCCTCGGGCCTTACGTGAGTTGTTTCTTGCTGTTTTGGGATGTTGAGGGAGGTTTTGTTAGTGGTTTGGGAGAAGGGTCGGATCGTTTTTGAATAGGTTTTGGGTTGTTTGAGGATGTTTCTTGCGTTAAACTAAAGAATAGGACGAGACTATTCGTTGCATTAAAATATGATTGTATTAGGATTATATTCAGAATGAGAATTCTCAGAAAATGTATACGTTACAATTAACAATTATATGTCGAATGGAAAAAAAACGGGAGAACGGAATAATCTCTTCTATCGAAATACCGACTTTCTCTTCTACATTGAAGTTAGCTCCCAAATCCAATGTCGCAACGAACGATCAGTGAAGGTCTCGTTTTTATAATCAAATTCATACATTCGACAAAGTCACGTAAAAGAAAGTGCTTCCAACGCTCGCGTATCAAATCACAAAAAAAAAAACGCCCCGACATTTTCCACACACACACACGCCAACCGCCAAAAAAAAAACCAATAATCCCCCCACCGGGAATTTCGCCAATTCGGCAGTCCTCCCGATCGAACAGCCTGCTGATCGTGACGAGCACGTGCGCCCACGACCAGTCGAAGGCGGCGTTCTTCGCCCGGGGCCCCGGCTCCGAGCAGCTGCTCGCCCCCAGCCTGCGGTACGTCTTCGAGGTGCCGACCGTCGTTCGCGGCGTGATCGACAGGCACGACTGCCGCGAGTGCGACAACGCCAGCGAGGAGACACGGGAGCCGACTCTGATGAGCTTCGACGAGCCCGTGCTGCTCTTCGAGGAGCCGGAGTCGACGCGGCTCAGAGTCGCGAGGGAGGAGCAAAAGAAGACTGGCGAGAAGGGCAAGGTGAGCTTTTTGGGCTCGGCGGGTTGATTCTTTTTAGGAATAGGAGCCGAGATGAAATGCGTGTTATTTTGTAAGTAACTTCGAATGTGGTATTGTTTTTCTTTAAAATTAGTCAACGATCAGATTTAGGTTCTCTCTAAAGTAGAATAAGTGAAAATTCACTTATTCGAAGTATATATGTACTTATTCGTCATGACAAAAGTCTTTCACGTGCGGCGGGTTGAATCTTTTTGGGAATAGGAGCCGAGATGAAATGCGTGTTATTTTGTAAGTAACTTCGAATGTGGTATTGTTTTTCTTATAAAATTAGTCAATGATCAGATTTAGGTTCTCTCTAAAGTAGAATAAGTGAAAATTCACTTATTCGAAGTGTATATGTACTTATTCGTCATGACAAAAGTCTTCCACGTGCAATGAGTGAATATGCATTTATTATGTAAGTGAAAATCATGTAAGGGCTGAGAAAATTCAAAATTTTCGCTTATAAAAAGGTTATTTTTCACTTATAAAAAGTGAATTTTCAAGTGCTTAATTTTCAAAATAATATTTTCACTTATTTATGCGTGAAAACTATAATCACTTCCAAAATAAATGAAAATTTCACTTATTCGACTTTAGAGAGTTCCATCGGTGTATTAGAATATGTGCGCAACTTTTACTTGGGTAAATTTAAAGGATGTGGTAACTCCAAATTTGAAAATTTTCAGGATGAAAAACCCAAAGAAGTACCCGAATCCAAGACAATGAAGGGTAATGATACGGACCCTCCCGTTGCATTCAGCGAGAATCATCCCGAAGAAATGAGCTCCCAAGAAAAGAATTCATACTCAACCACACTTTTAGCGTCCACAACAATGTTCGCCATAACTTATTCCATTCGTTTCTAATCAACCTATTTAGTCCTTATCCATCCTTTGTCTTTCGAAAAATAAAAAAAAAAAATAAATAAATAAAACAGATACTCCTTAATCTACGCATCACCCGAATAAAAAAAAGCTGTTATATAATCTCTCCAATAAAATAAAGCACTCGTAACGTAGAAAACGCGGCTCTTTAAACAATCCCCGCTTTCCCAACGCGCGGCGCACCGCCGAACTCTACGTACGCGCGCTTACAAATTGCCGTTGCACAGGCGCTTTAACCAAACGCGGCCGTTAATCGGTTTTGCACCGCTGCCTCTCCGATTCGTGGACTCCTCTCCGTTTGGCTCTGTTTGGCAAACGAGAATCGATTACTTTCCTCGAATTTACCGCTGGCGCAAGAAAATTTTTAAGCTCTCGAATCCGAGCTCGCCGCGCACAATCCGATTGATGGAATCTCTTTGCCGTTTCCCCGATTTCTAAAGTGTGCAATATACCACTGTTTTATCGTTATTCTTCCTCGAGGAGAAATTTTATTTGTTTTCTAATGAGCACAATATAGAATCATGTGTTACGGTTTTATTGTATTATTTTGAAATTTTTGTAATTCCATTGGAATATAAAGTGTTTCGTAAAACGTGGTAATTATCAATTTTTAAAATTACCCTAAAATTATTCAATTGCTTACAAAAGTCCAAGGCCCTCCTCAAGAAACCGAAACAGTCGATAACAAGCGCAAAAAGGCTTTTTATCCGCGCTCGCGCCGCGAACAACAAAACGATTCGAATTCCCGCTCTAAGCAGCTCGTTATTAATAACGTTATAATTGCCAGAGCGGCTCCGCTCGGGCGAACGTTAATCGCGCGAGGGACACACACATATAACATTTTTGAGCAACTGCACGAGCCGCGGAGCGAATTAGAAAATGCAATTTAGCCTCCGGTAATTACAAAATATTGCACCGGCGCGGTTTGCGCGACGAACTGTGACGAGCGCCGGCTCTCGCATATATATATAAATATATCGCGCGCACGCGATATTCTCCTTTCGCAACTTTTGAACCCGCCGAGTCAGCGGAATGCCGGGGGAGACGAGCTGTGTACGAGCGCCTAATTGTGTTGTATACTGTTTTTCGATGATAAAAGAAACGGGCGAACAGCGGTAAAGCCGAGCGCCGCAAGAGTTTTTTTTTTTTGGGCTGTCGAGAGAAAAGGAGGAAAGTTTGGGCTGTTGCTCGTTTTATGGAGCGTCTTAGTTGCCGGAGGGTTGCTTAATTGAACGGCGAGTGCGAAAAAGAAGATTCTCGTTTTTTTGCAGCGTTGAATTGAAAATAGCTTCTATGGATTGTTTTATTTTGATTGGCGAGAAGATGATCAGGGGATTCATTAGGCACTTTTTCCGTGTTTGACTTTGTAATCGAAGTGGGGAAAAAAAACGTTTTTACGACGGCAAAAACTTATTTGAAAATGTAATGTAATTGGATGGATAATCCGGATGATAAAAGTAACGAGTTCTTTTTATTAAGCGATCGGATCTCTTTAAAACAATACTACGTAATTTAAGAAAAAGTTTGACAAATAAAAGTTAAATTTACATGGCTTTTTTAATACAAAGTAATTTGAAGAATTTACATTTACTTGAATAAATCGTTAAAAATTTTTTATTCCACAAATTAAAATAAAAAATGAACAAATATAAATATAAAAACCAATAGAAAAAAATGTGATGCACAGCTTTTTTCCTCGAGAAGATATTTATTTTAATCTTGCCGATGAATAAAAAAAAAAATTTATACCTTTCGATATTTAAAAGCTATATATAAATTTTATCTTCCAGGAAACATCACACTTACGTTAATGTCCTTTAATCTCAATTGACGCACTACACACGTATTCAAAAATTGTATAACACCCGGTATCTTCAAAATGTTTACCAAATTTCAACGTTCAACGGCGAGAGGCGCGATTGAAATCTATCCCGAAAGGTCTAAAAGTTGAAACGGAAAAAGAAAAAAGGAAAATATTGATGCAGCAACGCATAAAAAGAAACTTTCCCTACCCGTAATGAAAAGCAGCCGTGGCGCATAGCGCAATTAACAAAAAAATTACGCAGCACGGTATAAACGATTTACTCGAAAATCCGTGTGTGCACACCGTTACTGTCTCGCGTGACTCATACCTCTTTAACAGGTCCACTTTTTACCTCCGACTAAAAACCACGATCCCCGTGAAAAAAAAGAAAAGGAACGACAACTCGTCGCAAGAAAAGTTCGTTCCCTCCCGATCTCCGCTCGAAAACAAAGAGCCGAATTTGAGGAAGCAAAAAAAAGCCGCCGATTAATAAAATCCGAGGGAATTCCATCGAAAAAAGAAAAAGGACCCGTACCAACTCTCGCGCGCGCATCACGACCGAGTCCCATACGGCGCGTATACACAAAAAGCTGCGGCGCGGACGGCGATTGGTCCCGGCCGCGCGGACGAAAGTGCAAAGTCGTCGACGGTTCGTTCGGCGGTGGGGGTCGCGGCCGAGATATAAAGAAAGAACCGGTCCACGCGCTTTCCCACTCTCGGGGTCCGAGCCGCGAGTTTTCGAGTTTTTCCCCGATTCGCCGGCCGCCGGTCCACCAGTTCGCGTCCGTTCGTGTCCCGCAGAGCACCCGCAGGCTGGCCCACCACACACTCTGCTCGAGTAATACCCTCCGGAGAAACGGACACCCAGTCAGCTGGCGAGGAGAGAGCGCTGCTCCGCTGAAATCGAAAGTATATCGCGTGTATCCCCCCAAGAGCGGTCAAGGTGAGTTCCCGGCGAGAAAGTGCGCGCGCGCGCGCTTTTATTATATATGTGTATACGCGCGCCGTTGATGTAAGAGCGAGGCGATATTTTTGGGTCAGTGTGACTGGCCTGCAGGTTTTGCAGGTTTCCCGCGGCGGGAATGCCGCCGGGATCGTTGTTGCGATCGGACGACTCGTTTGGCGATCAAGTTTGCACTTTTTTTGTGACTTAAAAAATTCGGGAAAACGGACGACGGTGCTTTTTTTTATTGACGAAAAAACCACGTGGATAATAATGATTCGAGGGTATATTTAGTCGAAAGGAAAACGGCTAATAACGAGCAAAAAATGATGTACTGTTTATTATTACGAACGGGAATAAAAAATCAAAAAGTGTATGAATAAATAATGAAGTTGGCGCAAAAAATATATTTATTCCACGGTCGAATTCCGGTAACGAGTGTGACATTTATTAAAAGTTTTTGGGTCAGTGGATAGCGCGTTACGAGAGTGCAGTTTAACACTGGCGAAATTCAGAAATTCATTTGAAATACATTTAAATATGTGACTATATTTACAGAAAATATGTAAAACTATAGATTTTTTTAAATTTATTCACGTACAAAACTATAATAATTTAAAAGTTATAAAAGTTATTTTAAAATTATTGAAACTCGCACCTTCGAATTCTCGTTTTAATAACGTAAAGTAACTTGATTAAAAATTACTTCAACATAATTACTGGCAAACAAAAGGACTACTCCAAACAAAAGGATACCGACTATTTATTCATTCAGCCTCCACATCTAGAATATTTGCATTGCATGAGACAAATTAACAATTGAAAAATCCCCGACGGTGAATTATTCATTAAAAAAGAAAAAAAAAAAAAAAATAGGAAGCGAACGCGAAGTAATGAACGACTCCCGGCCTAAAAGATTCACGAGGCTCTCGCGAGAGCCTTCGAAAAATTCGAATCCGCGGAAAATGTGTAATAGTTACGCAAAAAGCACAAGGAACACATCTCGCATGAGATTAAAGGCTTCCTTGATTGTCCACCCAAGACTGACACTTAAAACGCGCTTGAAAATATGGTAGCTGCAGCACCGGCGAAGACGCGACGTGCCTGGTGTAATGATAACGCGTAACGAGCGTGTACCACGTAATAACGGCCGCGGAGTGAATTTTCGATACGGACAACGTGTATATATTCTCTTTTCGAGGTGCCCCCCGATTGATTAGGGTACGCAAAGTACGTTTCAGTTCGGCGTTATATCACTGGTTGTCGTTGGCATCTGCGAATTGCGATAATTGCCCGGGTGGCGCGAATTATCGCCGCTAATGTTTTGGATTAATGCCATGTGCGGATGCGCGTCGAGGAGGAGCGCGAGATTTTCGTTCGTTTGATAGGCACGTTCGCGAAGAAAACTTTGGCGGGATTTCCCGAAGTTTTGAGAATTGGCGGGAAAGGAACGATTTGCAAAATTACGCGAAAAACGTTTACGAAATTTAGTGTACCGTAATGCTTTTTAAGGTTTCGTTGAAATTCTTGTGATTTGTCTTTTAATAAACATTATTATGAATCTTGAAAGGCTGCATGTCTCTTCGGTTAAGTGTTTTATGTATAAGGTACATATATTTTGTAACAACAATATTGAGTTTGAAGCGCACGAAATAAATATTTTATTAATTTCGTAGTAGAGTAAAAAGAAACCGAATACATTTCAATAAATAAGTACCAGTCCTCACGAAAGCAGGAACTAACGAAATGAAACGACACGAAATAATTAGTAAGAAGAAGTAATGGCATTGTTCATCGAATTACACCTTTAGTTTTACGCGGCGAGCGCCATACAAAATGAAAGTACGGTATAATCAATCGCGTCCATAAATAATTACGTAATAAGTGAGGCGCGCGTTAGAGCAGCCTTACAAGAAAGTAGCCGCCAACATCGTTCCGCGTCTGGAGATAGTCCACATATATACTAAAATAAAAGAAAGCCCAGCAAAAATCCCCCGAACCCGGCTTTTCAAGAGGCGAGAATTATCGTCAGCCGTCGCGGGCGAAAGCCCGACGACGACTTTTCGCGAAACAATGATGACGATTTTCACGGGTCTCTTAACGAACGGCTCCACGAGAGAGAGAGAAGCTGGCCGACGAGCGGAGGAGAAAGTCGCGTGAGGCAACGGCGAGTATCTGGTCACCGTGGCGCATTAAATCCTCACAAAAGTCCAAAGTAATATCGCGCGATCCGCCGAGCGCAGAGGTGTACGCGTACGTGTGTGCCCGCCTTATGCAACGACACGGCTCTCGCCGCCGCGTCTGCGTCCGCGCGCGGAGCACGAGAAGCCAGGTTCACTGCGTTTTCGACACACGATTCCGTAGATTGTAAATTTATTTTTTTTTTTATCCAGATATTGGGCAACTGGCTAGGAAAGGTTTGTGAAATTCCACCCGGAGTGCGCAAGTTTTATTGAAGGCGATCTTTTTTTTTATTTTGACGGGTATATCGCGGGGCAGTGATGTAATTTCGCGGGTTCCTTTGGCCGCGCATTAATATATTATGTCGATTGCGTTTTGAAAGAGCGAGAAATAATGCGCAGGTTAAATTGAACGGTACGAGCGGAAATTTAGATTTCTTTTTTTTTTGCCGTCTTAAATGCGGGCTTTCCTCGCAAGTGTGTTTTGCTCGGCAGTTTATAACGTTTAGAAAGATTGCCCGTAATGCTTGCTTCTGCCTAAAAATAAGCAGTAAATTTAAAAAAAAATTACTATCACAATGCTTCCTCTAGGAGGAAGCAGTTGTTAAAAGAACTTTTGCCTTTTGTTACTAAATTGAAATAGTTCTTATTTGGCTTTGATTTAGGATTCAAACAATAACATTTTTTATAACTATAAAGCACGAATTCGGTTTTTAATATCTTACGAAATTTCTACGAAAAAGTAAGAGTAACAAATTTTATAGAATTCCGTAGTACACAATCAAGTTTCAAAAGAACGGCGAAGCACCTCAAGGTTTCCTGATGATTAGCGACAAATTGATGAGCTCTGCGTGAAAGGTCTAACCCATTTCGACTGCATGCGCCAAAGAAATATCAAGGTCCCCGGATAAATCACGAATTCGCCTATTTTCATTGCGCAACGACGACAATTATCGAGCGTTATAATGAACTCTTCGAAAAAAAAAATGAAAACAATCGATCGCAACGCCAAAAAAAGCTTCTCCGAATCATTATCGTAAAAGTTCATTTTTGTTCCGTATACCATTAAGAGACTCAACAGCTTTTTTTCTCGATATAAACATTCGCGTGATCGTCGCAGCAGCCGAATCCGAAAGACAAATCAAAATGCCGCTTCTCATCAAGACTTTTTGACAAAAGCGCCGCTTGGAAAAAAGGCACCTCGGGAATGAAAGTTGCGCGAGGAGGGCGGCAAGATCGTCTATAAGTAGTTTAGAAACTGGATAATGTACAGGCAGGGTCAAGCATAAAGATCGTCGGCGCGTGACGTCACTGGTTAATGTCAACTTTTTATATTTGCGCACTATAATGCGCCTATAATTTATTTACACTCCATCGATTCCCGCTTTTTACCCGCTCATTCAATGATGCGCGAGCTTAAATACGTTAACTTTAAAATTATAGTGCTTCGCTTGACATTTCAATGTCAACATGCCGAATATTTATGCGGCGTCATAAACAGTCGATAACTGTGCGGCTCTGCATTTTTTTTTTTTTTATTAAACCCTTTGATTTATTTTGGTAATGTCCCGAAAGAAGATTATTGCCGATTAAATTGCGGGGTTTAATTTCGGTTGCGTTAAGAGCGGAATCGTAAATCAGACAGCGGAATGCTTGACAGTTTCCGAACTTTGGACGCATTGTAATTGAATTCTGCAATTTCAGATGCTGTTGATTCAACCGTCAGAGGAAATGTCCAAATTAATTCGCGTGGAGCTCAACGAGAATGTTGACACGCGTGAAAAAGACGTCGAATACATCAAAGACTGGCTTTCCAAACAACCGCATTTACCGAAATTCGAAGGTAATTCAATAAATCATTATTAAGCTGAATAATGCTTTTAAAAGAACCTGATTCCTATCCTAATGAAAACTTTATTATCTTGACGAATTTTTGCATAATTTTATAGAGTCATTTAATAATTACACGTTTATTTTACTAATGTTTTCCAACATTTAAATTCGAAGTCAGTGCAATTATTGACATATCATTAAAAACCCAAATGCGTCTCCAAAAATCAGCAAACATTGAGCAGTTTTTAACATTTTTCTCTTTATGCTTTTATACTGTCTTCATACTTTAATATACTTTTTAATAAGAAAAAAAAGAAAAAGGTGTCGGAAGAATATTTAAAAAGTAATAACCACCGGATTATTTTTTTTGCAGACGACTACAGGATTACGACCTTCCTCCGCGGATGCAAATTCTCGCTGGAGAAATGCAAGAGGAAACTGGACATGTATTTCACAATGCGAGCTCTCGTTCCAGAGTTTTTCGCTAATCGCGACGTGACCAGGCCCGAGATGAGAGAGATCACAAGCATTGTGTAAGCATAAAGAGCTCCATTTCGAGTGTAATTTTTATAGGGACTTTCGAAATGAAGAAAGAAACTCGACTCTATGAGTCCTATATTGTATAATGCTTTATATTATATAAGAAGAAAGGTTTGTTTAAGAGAAATTTTCATTCGGGATGTATTATATACAGTTTTTTAAAGACCTTAAAATTTTCAAGTTAAGTTTTAATAGTTTGTGTAATTAGGATTAAGGACACGCTGATATTTAAAATTCTTAATTAAGCAGCTGAGCTATTAAAAAAATTGTGAGTACATAAACAATGACAATGACTAAGCGCATGGAAATCAATATAAGTAGCTATAAAAGCTATAAAGAGATAGCTGGTTCATTACCGCAAAAAAAAACTGTAATAAAATTTTATAAATTATCCAAATTTGAATATTAATTGCGTCAGATTTCAAAATTACAGTGAAAATTTAATTTCAAATCATTGTCGCTAGATTTTTTTTTCATAAAATTTACATAGCATTGGCTATTATTGTTCTAAGAATGATTTCAACACGATGACGCAAAGTATCAATTAAACACACTCTTCGAAAAGAAAAAGTGTCATTACGATAAGCGAATACAGTATTTCAAGAAACAAAATGAAAAAAGGCCAGCTTTGATCTTTAATCGTTCTTTCGTCACAATCGCGTATATAACGTCACAGCCGATCCTCAAAACTTTCGATCGCAATCTATACGCGTCTGAATAAATAACCCGACAGTTTTAAGCTATTAATTTTCAGCCAAAAGAAACAAACGAATACTAAATCCATCCGAAATCTCTTTTAGGCAAGTCCCGCCGCTGCCGGGCCTGACGAAGAACGGCCGCCGCGTGATCGTGATGCGCGGCATCGACAAGAACCTGCCCACCCCGAACGTCGCCGAGGCGATGAAGATGGTCCTGATGATCGGCGACATCCGTCTGAAGGAGGAGCTCGTCGGCGTCGCCGGCGACGTCTACGTGCTGGACGCGAGCGTCGCCACCCCGGCCCACTTCTCCAAGTTCACCCCCGCCCTGGTCAAGAAGTTCCTCGTCTGCGTCCAGGAGGCCTATCCGGTCAAGCTCAAGGAGGTACACGTGATCAACGTCAGTCCCCTCGTCGACACGATCATCAACTTCGTCAAGCCCTTCCTCAAGGAGAAGATCAAGAACAGGATATTCGTGCACAGCAACGTGGAGAAGCTGTACGAGTACATACCGAGGGAGATGCTGCCCGAGGAGTACGGCGGAAAGGCTGGGCCTATTCAGGCTATTCACGGTACTTTTTTCGATGGAGAATGAGTCGAGGGTTTTTTCAGTTTTGAGGAATAGGCTTTTTTTTCTTTAAATGCCAAGGGCAGCAGTTGGAAAGGGTTTTGGACAGAGTTTTGAGGATAGCATTCGTGTTTGGAAGTCGGAGTTTGGAGATGCGCTAGGCAAAAAAAAAACTAATTAATAGAATTATTGAGGAAATTTTCTAAAATGTTAAATAATTATATTACTTGTTTTTAGTACATATATTTAGTTTTTAACTTAAATTGAGAAAATAAAGTCTCACATTTTTATGTTTCATTCTTATCTCTTTAAAACTTATAATAAGTATATAGATATATAAAGCACAACATAAAACTTTCCAATAACTTGTTCAAGCAATAGTAGGCGTGCTAACTTCGACAACGTTGTAAAGAGTAATCTGTAGAATAAATCGAAGTATAGAATTCTACAAATACTATGACAGAAGAAGTTGAAACATTACTTAAAGATACAAAAGACTGCAAGGAAAGAGACTTATTGTTAGTTTTGCAGTAATGAAAAAAATTGTCATTGTAATTAAAATTTAAGAAGAACCACTTTATGATTTTTCTTAAATTTTAATTAAAATCTTAAATTAAATTATTGTCTGCAATTAGTTTAGAGTCGACTAATGCATAATAAATAATAGAGTAACAAGTATATACTTTCACGAAATTGAAGTAGCGATTCTTAATTCATATTAAAAATGGCAAAGAGTGCAAATGTAAAATGTCTATGATTTGAATTAAGGATTCAAAAAAGCAAGTTTGTTATACCAGCAAGTTCATACAGCCAGTTAAAATATGTAATTTGCTTTCCAGAGTTGTATCAAAATTTAAATATCAAAGTTCTAACACACACAATGTATTTAATGTCTGCATCTATATTTATCATAGAATGTTATTCACAATATTATAATTCTAATATTAAAACATCAATTTCAGGAAATTTTAATATTAAAACATCAATTTCAGGAAAGTACAATTTATTTATAATGTTGATGTGCCCTGAAGCTTTATTTAGAATTGCAAATGCGTTAAACAAATAAGATTTAAATTTAAACAATAATTACATTACAATGGATGATGAAGTATTTGTCTGCATTATCCAACATTATTGTTTATAATGCATCGAAATTATAAAATTTATACACGTGCCTGTGTACCATAAATTGATACTCAATCTGTTGTTTGTGCTTTGAAATGACTTCAATCAGAATAGCGTCGGGCTAAAAAAAATTTTGATTAAGCGCCCATTTAGTCGAAAAAAGCCAGGTTTATCAAACTGATGAATATTTATACAGAAATCAAACACTTTTCCAACTGACGCCGACTGGATTCGCATAAAAACTCACGACAACCCTTTCCTCTTTCACGTCTCCATTACATTTAACTGTTACTTTTACTTTCAGAGACCTGGATTAAGAAGCTGGAGGAATACGGGCCCTGGTTCAAGGAGCAGGAGTCCGTAAAAACGAACGAGGCACTTCGGCCGGGCAAACCAAAAACCCACGATGACATCTTCGGTCTGGAGGGATCATTCAGGCAATTGGCCATCGACTAGACGGGATCGAGTTTCCGGGGACGAGACGACTTCCTCGAGGATCTTTCATTTATGCATAATTTTAGTTACGTCCGGCTTGAAAGGTGTAGACAGTAGGAAGTGATTGTTGTGTTTTTTTTTTTGTTTTATTTTGTAATTTTTATTGTATTTTTGACGATTACACCTTTCGAAGCGGATCGTTCTCTCTCTCTTTTTTCTTTTTATAAAGTTTCATGTACAAAAACATCTTATTGAGCGCACAAACTTTGGTATAGTTCATTGTTATCATCACCGACTATTTCATCGTTTGTTTTTCATCTAGATAATTTTATATACTACGTTGAATAAAAAAGTTGGCGGGAAAATTTTTATATTTTAAAAAAATATTTGCCTCATTTATCATTCCAAAAAAAAAAAAAAAAAAAATACGCACAACTTTAAATACATATAATAACTTCCGAATAAAATTCCCCTCGCATAAAATAAATTTCACAATAGGAATGCTGAACTTTCAGCGAATGATATGTAACCCCGCACCGTTCCCGTTCGACATCTCGAATGCCCGCGGAAAATTATGGAATATAATAAATTCCGCCTTTTTTCGCGCCGCGTTCACCTGAATTTCGCAAGCTCCGGTCTATTAGCCACTGACCATTACCCAACTATTCCGCGCGGACCTCAGCGCTCCGGCCAGCCGATATTACCGATCGAAATTCCAACGTGTGTGGCCCCTGACGCTTTTTGTGTGTCTGTGCGAGCGCTGCACCGTCCGCTGAATTCACTGCAATTCGCCCGGCCGAGCCGTTTAAGTATCGTAATCGTTCGAGGCGGTTACGAATTCAAAGCAAAAGAGTTCTGCGCGCCTCGGCGGAAAAACAGTCGCGTTACAGGAGAGAATTGTACTGCGGCGGACAATGTACGTGTACATAGGCCTCTCGGGTGAAAGTGGAGGCTCTAACGAAGTAAGAGCGCGGCTGAGTTTACGTTTCCGTTCGAGTTTACGTGCGCGGCGCGGGATGTTGGCGCGCTCTCTCGCGCTCATGCGCGGCTTACGTAACGAGAGTGTATATCCCGGGTCGTCATTTTATTTTATACGCGCCATTATGTCACCATTGTCTCTCGCGGGCAGCGTTTTTCTCGCGGAATAAACGCTCGATTCCTCTTATACGCCACACGGGCCGCTCCGCTCGATCGTTGCGCAACGCGAGAGGCGTTGGCTCTACTTTCCTCTCGGCATTCTCACGTCGAATTTCGAGGCGTCGATTTTTCGACTCTTGGTAACAGCCGAGCGAGAGATAATGCGGTTAAACGGGTGAGTCAGCGAGCGGGACGCCGCCGCGCGCTGATTATTTACGCGACGGCGTTTCGCAATTTTCGCTTATCTCAAAAACCGGCGGGGCGAATAATGCCGCGCGCTCTTTCGAAAAGCTATTCCCGATGCGTTCGGAATTTAGTTTTCGAAATTGGAAAGTATATATATATACGTTCGGGGACTAAATCCATTCGGTCGCGGACGCGCGAAAAAGTTTTCGGGAAATAAGTCCGGAGAGTCGAAAGGTTTTTCCAAAGAGTTTCACTGCGTTCCTGCGAGGTGAATCACGCGAAGTATCTAATAATAAATTCTTACGCGTTTGTAAAAAGCAATCGTTCGATTTGCGCATTACGCCGAACTTTATTTATTAATAATATTCCGATTCGCATTTATAAATTCTTCTTCGCAGATCCGGTAGGTCCGTTTTCCGCGCTTACACGCCGCTTCGCCGTCGGAAAATCCATTCCCCAAAAAACGGCAACGACTCACTGCAGCCTCCGACTCGGTATCACCTTGCGAGAGTGACACAATTGCAACCGGCTGGCAGCCCCAACTAATCCAGCCTTCTCGCTTAACTCGCCAAAGGGATCGGAAACCGCGGGAGCGCGCACGTACATCAGGGCCGCGGAGGCGAAAGATTCTTCGACGCTGCATAATCGCATCGGATTAATCCGACGCAATAATCGGAGCGCTCTCGAGCCGAACTTGGCGCTCGTCGGCCGGCCCCGCGGGAAACTTGCGCTGTACTTAATCCTAGGTAACGAGTTCGGTCAGCGTTTAACGCCCGCTGATGTATAATAACGCGCGCCCGGGCCGAAAGTAGCCGAGTGATTTCGTTCGCTGTTATTAATATAAGCGCGAGAAGGCTCGAGGGGGAGTATAACGTAATACAGTTTACGGAATTGGGTCGAATTGTTATTGGCATAGCTCGGTTATTGGTTATTGTTTTGCGGCAGCGGGCCGGGACTCGGGATTTATTCGGGGTTTATAATCGTCGGAATTGTATTTCATTTTAGTTACGGAATATGTAGAGGGAAAGGCATTTGTTAAGAAATAAACTTACGAAACGGTTGCGGCTTTTAATTTTAATGGTATATATGCGCATACGGTTGTAAAGTTACAGCCGGTCAATAGCGTTTATTAAGCATTATTTTATCGAAAATACGCGATCGAAGGTGAAATATATACGGTTCGTAAAATATATTATTTCCCATTGCGAAATAAAAAAAATGAAAGTAATAATTCCATCCCGAAACGTTCATTGTCCAAACAAACTGAAAACAGTAAAGATACAGAAGTCTTTTAATAGCGAGAATTATCAAAGACCACAGACATAATATACAACGGCACACAATGTCTATATATTAGCACAAACTCCGCGCCCGCTCAAAAAAAAAAAAAAAAAGATTCCCCGCGACGATAAAGAGAGCGAGGAGCGCGCGCGGCGAACGATCAAACTGTTTATCAACAAGCGCGTCCAGCGAGTGCACCCATTATATCTCTCTCCCGACGTCCGCCGCGACGGACGGGCCGCGCGGCATTATTATATATACACGGCTGCCGCTCAGCGAGAAAGAGCGAGAGACGGACGGCTCTCCGATCGGCAGCCAGCGACACGATCCCCACCTCCTCCTCCTCCGACTCGCGGCGGCCGAAGCTCCGCCGTCGCGGCGCGTGTTCTCTCTCTCCCACAGTCGAGCTCCTCCGTTCGGTGTTCTCCAGTCCGTACACACACCGTATAATATCGCGGCGAGTTGCGCGCCGGCCGCCAAAGCAGCCGGGGGCCAGAGCCTTTTATATCGATCTCGCTTATCGATCAGGCGGCGGTGGCAGCGGCAGCAGCAGCAGTGAAGTGTGCGAGAGCGGATCGGGAGGCGGACGGAGAGGCAGCAGCAGGAATTCGCCGGCCGGCTCTTCTCTTCTCTCCTCTGTTCTTCGTACGGGCACGCATCGAGTGAGCGAACACTTGCTGGATTTATTATTCGCGACGCGCGTCGCGTGCCGTGCCTTATATATATGCGTTTTATGTATATATAAAGCCGCGCGCAAGCGTCAACTTTCCTCGGAGCCCGTCGCGAGTTTATTCTCCATTGTGCTGAAGTCGATGCGTTATTTTTGCGCTCAGCTGGGAATCGAGTCGCGCGCGCGCGCGAGCCTTCGCCGGTCGGAGTTGCGAAAAATTCGCGGCTGATTTCGGAAACCTGCCGCGAGATCGATCATATTTGGCGTGGAAAAGTGTCGCGGCTCTCGGCGCTGAGATGCGAATCTCGTCTGTATTTGCAAACGCAATTTGACGAGCGCGTCGCGCTGCTAAATTCATTACTGAACGCATAACGCGCGTACATCGCATTACGCCGCGAGACTGCAACGCGCGCGCGTTTTTTTTTCTTTTTTTTTTCATTTCACGTTCCGTTTCGCGGAATAATGAAAAGGTTGCTCACGTTAATTCCCGGTCGCTGCATCACTCCTCTAAAAATAGCCGCGCAATTGCCGCGGCGGCTTTACATTTACTTTCATTAACGCCAAAAGGAATTTTCCAAAATGTTATACACCAAGGACGCGCGGGGGGAGACTTCTTTTTTCCTTAAGCAGCTCGGATTTTCCAAGTCGTCGGCTTGCTCAATCCGGCGCGCGGAGAGTTTCTCCCGCCGAGGGTATATATATATATATATATATATATATATAAGGTTCGTGCAAAAATGCGGGGAAAATGCGCGAGCGCGCGTCGAACGAGTTTTGTTATACGTACGCTAATTCGTTTGGGTCGCGAATGTCGCGGCTGTATAACGAGGAGAAGCCCGGGCTTCGATTGGGACGCGCGGCCCCGACGAACCTCGATTAGGAACCGCGAGTTTTTGTTGTAAATTATGAATGCCGCGGTGGCGGTTCTATACGTGAGCGGGTTGGCAAAGCAGGAATATAGAAAAGAACATTTCGAACGTACTTCCTGCCGAATGTATGTGTATAACTCTCTTGTATTCGAGAGATAATGTTGATTGTATATATATTCGCCTGAATAATAAAAGTTTGTAATTCGGCTCGAAGTTTCATTCGAAGCTCTCGTTCGCTCTCGAGTGATTTAAAAATACGCGGAGAGATATAGAGGAGGCCGATAGATTTTGAGTGCCTTCTCGCTTTATACTTCGCGGAAAAAGAATGCTTGTAAATGCTGGTGCAGTTTTTTTTTAACGCGGATTCGCTAGTCTTCTTTGTCTCTCGCGAATGAAGTCATCTGGTAACGGGTTGAGGCTCGTTTTTGCAATGATTTTTATTTCTGCGCCGAGACTCGCCGAGCTTGATGATTGCGTTCTTAGGAAAATCTCGTGGCGTTTTAGAGGAACGAGGAAAAATTCTTCACCATCGGGTCGATTCCATTCATTATCTCGACCTCGAAAAGATCCATTTAACCAATTTGACATTAACACTCGAGAATTACGAGAAAATACAGAGTAACCGTTCTGCACTTCTTGGGAAACTGTTGTGCGTTTGAAAAATATTAAACCGGAGGCTTTAAATTTAAAGGATCGTTAAATTTTTAATGGCACTCATAATCTCTCGAGCGTATTTCTAAAGTGAGATATCGTTCCGACTTATCAATTAATCCTTTTTATTTTTACGAGGTCTAGACTAAAGATTTGATCAATTTTCGTGATTTTCATTCGATTTCAAAGTAGTTTACTAGAAGCTTCAATTTTAAAATCACCTTCCCGATAATTCCGACTGTTAAGCATTTTCTCCCACCGAATAATAAAAAATCTCCTGTAAACGGCCGCTGGCAGGTCGAGTTAGGAAGACACTGTCAATTTCAGCCGTAATAGAAAACGTATATGCGCCGCGGCTGCTGTGCGCGAGGCATAAATCTATATCGAACTATCGAAGCATATAGCGAATTGACAACTAGAATATCAATTCATCTTGTTCAGAGAGCCACGTACAACCTCTGATAAATGCAAATCCTATAACGCTAAGCACAGTCTGCCGATATTCGCCGAAGAACAAATGGACGGTTATTATATTTACGGTTTATTTGAATGCGCCATTGTTTTGTTGAATAAATGGAACAAATAGAAGACCTCTGTTTCTTTGACTTTTCTGTAAAATTTAAGTTGCAGCTAATGCCACGTTAATGGTATAATAATAATAATAATAAATATGTTAATACTTATTTTTTGAAAGGAAGTACGTTTCACTGTTATTAGAGAATTCTCATGCTACGACTGTCAAGAACTCCTTCACCGAAAGCATTATATCACTCTTAAAACGTTAAAGCTGCACTCTCCTTACAAAGTAGATAGAGAAAACGTAAAATCTGAATTATAGGTATCGCACAGAGAAGCACAAAAAAGTAATAATTTATTAATAGCTCCTTCACAAAAACTTTCGCGGCAACTGCCTTCAATGACTAGTAAATTTTTCTTCTGCCTTTCCGAGAAATGATAACAGTTTCCAGTGTAGAAATTGAAAAATAAATGGTTACTATATTTCCAACGGGATATTGTGCAACGATGTATTTTCACGTAAAAGATCTTTATTAACCAATCCTATTTTCAGAAGAATTAAAGTCAAATTAAAGCGCTTTCCGTAAGAGGCGCCGTTAGTCAAAATTGACAGTGGCCCGAAGTAAAAGATTAAAGCACACACCTTTCCTCGGAAAGTAAATAAAGTCCCAGATAAAAGTCCCTCCCGCTTCCTCGAGCATTTCCGGAAAAGCAGACAGCGCACGAAACTCGAATCGAAGCTTCAGCCCGACAGGCTCCTTTGTCAAAATTTTCCAGCAACTTTCGCGCTCTCTACCTCCCCGCCACCCACCACCTCCTCCTCGAAAAGAAACTTGGTTCGCTCTCTCTAACTCTTTCCCCTCTCGTTCCATGTCACGGCGGCGTCCAAAAACTCTTGCGTCGACAGAGGCCGAGAAAGAATCGGTGAGAGATGCGCCTGCCGAGGACGACGAGCTGGTCAGCGGCTAAGGAAGCGGCAGAAGAAGAAGTGGCGGCGCAGCTAAGGGACGCTGCTGCAGTCGGGATCAGCGCCTGAAACCTCAGCGGAGCAAGAGAAAAGGAAAAAAAAAAGAAAAGGGACAGCAATGAGGGCCTTCGTCACGTGCGTCACGGTGAGTTTGTTCCGCTGCCTGGGATTCGATTCCGGGGGAATAGTTTATGCGCGAGATAAAGCTTCGCCGGCGAGATTGCTTTTTCCAGCTTCTCTCGCTCTCCGGCCGATGGGAGTCGTTTTTTTTTTTTTTGTTTTTGCTCACCGCCGATGACGCGGAAAATTTGCAAACTCGAGCCGTTAACGCGTCGCTTATGTATATCTTGGAGACCGCTTCGTTAGAGATTATTTTGAAACAGTTCGCCGACTTATTACCGCGGCGCGGAAAACTTTCCCAAATTGTTTAATGAGGGAAGTAGGCGAAGCGCGATTAACGCTGATTATTTCGTCGGCGGAAAATTCGCGAGCAACTTGTCGGCAATTAGGCTGGGGAAAATATTATGGCGCGTTTATACTTTTTCGATCGGAAGCGTAATTTTTTTTTAATTTGCGAAGTAAATTTGGATTTTTTTTTTTTTCGACGTAAAGCATCTTAATTTGAAGTCCAATGAACAGAATCATATTAGTCCCCGTCAAATTTTGCCCTTCTTCAACAGTTTCATTCCAATCCTAAATCACCCGTAATGCGAAACTCGTTATATAAAATCAGAGCGCAACGCCAACGGCGTTGGAGTAACTCTTTATCTCGGCAGAATTCAAAAGCTAAATTCTCGGCTCGCCGCGACGATTGATTCGGCGGCGAATGACGATCGGCCGTTAGTCAGCTCCTCCGGTATAGTGCAACGTCATTTGTTCAAAGGCAATAAAAGTGTAACACGCGCCGCGACTGGGAAACGAAACGATCGGGGGCTCGTCGTGCATCGCCGATGGGGGTTGCGAGAAAGGAGCGGAGCAAAAAAAAAAGGGAAAATCCAACGGCATGACTCGGCCGATGATGACGAGCGATAAAAAAGTCCGCGCGAAAATGGCCTCCGACTGTGAAATTACCCCGGATTGATATAAAGCCTCTTTTCGCCCGCTCGAAATCGATTATATTGCCTATTATTTTCCGATGACGACGGGGCGGAATGAACAACGAGAGGACGGGAATTTTGTGAAAAAAAGATCGCGCGAGGGAAATTAATTTATATAATACTGAGTTTCGCGGTGGAATATCGGCGTCTCGGTTGACACGTAAGCTCCGAAGAAGCGAACTCCTTATCGCGGATCTTTTATGCCGGGAATCTTCGCCTCGGCGAAGATACGGGGGGAAACTTCATAACGGAATGTATTGACGCAAGTCGGCGGTATACAGTGTGCGAACGAGTACAAAAGATGTTAGCCGAAGGTTGTCGTACTCTCTCCGCCGCCGGTTTCCCGTTGTCATCGGCGCTGGTTATACTTATATGTATACTACATCGGTGCGCTCGCCTGCAAAAGAGTAATACAACGTTACGCAACCGAATCGCGATGAAAATGTAGGATGTGACATTTTTAAAGCGCACAATTAAATTCTTAATTTAGCTTTTGCTGAGAAACGTTAAAATGTGCCTTTCATCTCTTCTTGCATTCGAAGGTACGGAGGGATTTTCTCGAACTTGCACCAATTCCGGTAAGACTATAAGAAACAGTTTGTATTTATCTCCCCACCCGGTCAGTATTAAAATATGCACCAAACAAAGCTAATACCTCCAGGAGGCAAATTTGATTAAAGCTCGAAATCTCGTTTTATAGATACCCAAGCAAAAGCAATCTCCTCGATAGCGAAGCAGGAGAATAACTCTCCCCGCCGTGGGGGAGGGGGAACATTTGCCGCTAATAAAATCGCCGGCGGCTCGGGGGCCGACAATTGAAAAACAATCGCGCGAAACCCTCTCGAAATAAAAAAAAAAAAAAAACAAGAAAAAGGCCGACTTCGGGGCCGAAGCGGCGACTCTCTCTCTTTTTTCGCCCCTTCCGAGCTTTCCGAGAAAATCAGCGAGTCGTTCCGCGGCGATCCCTGTGTGACAAGCGCCAATACACTGCGCAAACACTCCCCGGGCTCTCTCTCTCTCTCTCTCTCTCTCTCTCGCATTATGCCGGCCGCCGCTCGGTGTATACACACCGAAGCCGAGGCTCCTTTTAATCTCTCAGCGGGCGGCTTTTACGCGCGCCCACGGCAAACAGCACCCCCCCCCCCTCGTTTTATTACCGACGGGGTACCATTGCGTGTACACGGTTTAGGCGCTCGTTTCCTTGCTCGCTGGTGAGATTTTTTTTCTCTCTTTTTTTTTGCACGAGCCGATGACACGCGCGTGGACGAGGAACGTTCAGGAATTCGTTTGCGGAGACTGCGATACGGCTGGGAAATGCGGATTATCGGCACCGGCGCACCGGATAAACGAAGCGAGCGGCCGCGCGCGCGTGTTCGCCGGGAGATTCTTTTTTTTTTATTTGGAATTTTAATGCTCCGAGTTTTAAGAGCTGGATTTCAGAGGCGCAATACGGCCGGAGATAATTCTGTATTGCCTTGAAAAATAAATTGCGATAACCTACGTATAGAATGTAGGATATGATGATGGCTTCGTCGGCAGTCGGATGGATATGTTTGTAATCTGTTGAGCCGGTTTGAGTCCTAATCTATGATGGACGTATAAGCTCAATTGCAAAATGACGCGTGCTGTACAGTTTACTAAAACTTGATTTAACCCCAATAGAGATCGAAGCGTATGACGATGTTTCAGAGATAAAGTGCATGAGTTACTTAATATTGTCGAATTTATTTTTCTGAACTTTTTGCGATATGAAAATAAACTGAATCTTCTTGATATTCATACGCAGGGCAGATAATACCGAGTTATTCTTGTCACGTATTATAAATCAACGAAAATTACATACGTGATTTAAGATATTTGAGATTATTACATGATTGCCGCTATACCTTGGATAATAATTCAATTTGATTTTTTATTATTACTACGAAGTATAAAGTGTATTACATGGACATAGGAAAATTTAACTGTTCACTTTAGTTATAAATTGCGTAGTTAGGAGCCATATTTTTGTTTTAATTCCCTTGCAAATACAGAATTATGGCTCTGCATTGTGACGTAGTAAATTAAAGTATTTTTTTCTCGAAAACTGATTTAGATTTGTTATACTGCTACTTTCATAATATTCGACAGTTCAAAACTATATATAACTTAAAACTTTATTTAAGAACCTTCCCGCTTTTTCAACTCCGCGATCCTATTTAAAAAAAAAAAAATTCTCATAAGCGCTTATAATATTTAGTCCACTTTGAGAGAAGAAAGCAAGAAGTAAGCGGGCGCGGAGATGAAAGCAAGACGAACGAGGTCAAAGTAGATGCATGCCAAGTGTAGTCAGACGGAGTGCATGCATAAAGATATTTGACAATATCGTCTGCCTCGCGACTTTTTCGACTATTATTTCTAGCTCTCAGAGATCGCATACATTTTTAATATCGACGTCGTCCGCGTGTCTCTTTTGTTTTTTTTAAATAATCAATAATTCAACAATTCCGAGTTTCCGTAAGACAAACATTCGCCGGGAGATTTAGCACTCCAGTCCAAAGAAAAGTACGCGGAAAGACGTTCTGTACGAAAAAGCTTTAAGACTCGTCGTAAAATTTCAATATTGTCCGCTCGAGCATTCACCCGCTGCCAAAAGCGAAAAGTCACCGTACCCCTTTGTCCGCTTTGCTTTCGCTAAAATATCTACCCCCGAATCTCGCTGGAAGCATTGCGATTTACTTTATGATTCTTACGAAAAAAAAACAAAATCCTTGCAGTTCCTCGTGGTAACGGCGCCAGCCGCGGTGGACAGGCACGCGGCGATGGCGACCCCGGCCTACCTGTACGTCCGCCCGATCGAGGAGGAGAACGACTACGCGAGGGTCCTCGAGCTCTCGCTGCTGTTCTACGAGGCTCAGCGATCCGGCAGGCTGGGCCCGGACAACAGGGTCGCCTGGCGCGGCGATTCCGCGCTCAACGACCGCGGCGACAACGGGGAGGACCTCACCGGCGGCTACTACGACGGTATGTATATATATGCGGCCGTAAATTCGCTCTTGATCCCCCCAACCCAAAAGATGAGGATACGCGGGCGTAAAACTCGGCGTGCGCGCGTTTATATTGCTTATTGACCGGCCGGATTAGCGGGTGGAGTTATCGCGGTTTCGGCGCCCCGTTCGACGTTTATTGTTAATGAGAGCTCTGCGAGCGCTTGATTTATTTGTGTATCGCTCGGTTTGCGGTCTGCCCGCACGGGTATTCGGATTCCGGGCGATTTTAATGGCCCTTTTCTTTTTTGGTTCCGCGTAAAAATTATAAGATATTTAGAATCGCGCGGTGACATTTTCGTTTTATATATAAATGTATAAATGTGTATGAAAGCGCGGAGCTTAAATTTTGAAATTCTTACCTCCTGCGAACCGTTTCGAAAGGGGGAACGGAGAGAAAAGCGCACAATGCTTTTACCGAGTGAAATATAACGCATTTCCGCAGACACACTTATCTTGGGAGGAAACGTGACGTATATCCGTAAAATACTTCGAATAAACTGGATTACTCCCACCATTTCCATTTATTAAATTAGCGGATCCATTTTACGCCGGAAAATGTGTTAGCTTTGTACCGGAAAAAAAGCATTCCACCTTGTCTCGGTGCGAAATAGATGAAAGAAGATTTAAATCCCCATTCTCACACCGAACTGTAAAATAAAAACGAATTCAGAGAAAATAAAAGATTTATTTAAGTTTGTGGCGTTTGACGTGTTTGAAGCCAAATATTCGTACTGTTCTTTCATAATATTTGGCAAAGTCAAAAGTGATGGAAAAGCTGACTATATTTTCTGCTTATAATTTAATCCTACGCAATTCATACTTTTTTTCTACCCGAAGAAAACCACCTTTACAACAAACCCAATTCAAACACATAAATCTCTCCAATTAACAATCGAAAACGTTTCCCGCCCAGTCCTCCTTCCTCCTCGATCCTCGCCAATAGATTTATTCGCCGCTCGACTCCTCGATCGTCGAGCGCGCAATAAATACAAAGGCAAATGGGTACACGGGCCATCGGCCCTCCGCTCGAAACGACCTATACATCAACCTGTTTTGCAGCGGGCGACTTCGTCAAGTTCGGCTTCACGATGGCCTCGACAACGACGCTGCTGGCCTGGGGCGCCGTCAGCTGGCCGGAGGCTTACGCCGCTGCGGGACAGCTGGAGGCGATTCGCGGCGCCGTCAAGTGGGCGACCGACTACTTCGTCAAGTGTCACGTGAGCGAGTCCGTGCTTTACGGGCAGGTCGGCGACTTCGGCGTCGATCACGCCTACTGGGGCCGGCCCGAGGACCTCAACACCACCAGGCCCGCTTATAAAATCGATCCGGAGCATCCCGGTGAGCGAGATTTGTTCGTTTCGGGTTTTCAATTTCGAGATTATCTCGAAAAGATTTTTCGATTACGGACGGTGGAGGAATGGCGAATGGTTAATTCGCAATTGTAAATTGATAATTTGATTCATTTGCCTGGATGTATTTAGAGTTTTTACGAGTTAGATCATCGAATAATTTGCAATATCCACGCTGCAAGCTCGGATTTTATCCTTTAATAAAGTTGTTTATTGAACAATTTGGATTATAATTTGATAACAGTTACTTTACTACCTATATAAAAGCATTTATTCTACATAAAATCTAATAAAAATGTTAGTAGATATTTAATACACATATATACATTAAACGCGCATTAAATATAGAAAACCTTGAATGGTTACCCTCATATTTAAGTTAAATTAAAAGTATTAGTTGCAATCCCAATCAATATATCCACCAAAAGTTAAGCCTTGCACTTCTTATCAACTACTCCATACACAGCCCACAAAATACCGAATACGAAAGTACGACGCAAACACCTGTTTTCCGCTTAACCGACACCCGGCACCAACATCGAGCAAAACTCCCAGCCAGCCATGGCCAAATTCCCCGACAATCCAACGAAATTCCTCGGAAAAGCGGGCGATCTTGCCGCACTTGTATACACATATACACTCACTCGCAACTGTGTTTCTCCAGGCTCGGACCTGTCGGGCGAAACCGCGGCCGCCCTCGCGGCGGCGAGTCTGCTCTTCCGGGCGAGCGAGCCCGAGTACAGCGGCGAGCTGCTGCGGCACTCCCGCGAGCTCTACAACTTCGCGAACCGGCACCGGGGACTGTACCACGAGGCGATCAAGGGCGCGGCCCAGTTCTACGAGAGCACCGACTACGGGGACGAGCTCGCCTGGGCGGCGGCCTGGCTGTTCAAGGCCACCAACGAGTCCAGGTACCTCGAGGACGCCGAGCATCACTACCAGCACTTTCATCTGAGGGAGAGGCCCAACGAGTTCTTCTACAATAAGAAGGTCGCCGGGGTGCAGGTACGGCTGGGGAACTGCGGTCATATATATACACAGACAAAAATTTCTATTCAAAATTACCATGAAAACCATGATAATCGTGGGGCAGAACTTCCTTCTTAAAAAAATTATTTGAAATCAGATTAAATTTTAACGTGAACAGTACGGTAAAAATCCTAGTAATGTCAAAATCGTGTTTATTTATTCAAAATCGAATTAAATACAGTAAATTTTCAAATTAGTGTTAATAAAAT
>JAWWML010000032.1:2053689-2209637 GCA_035047165.1 Ormyrus rosae | reverse complement strand
CAATTAAAAATTTAAATACGACAACCTCGCCCCGAGATTATCATCATTTTTACGGTAATTTTAAATAGAAAATTTTGCCTGTGTAATGAAAGCATTCGTTTCTCAAGCGGCAAATTCAGCATCCAAAAACAGTCCTCTCATTCATCAAAGCCACGATCCTCTCTAAAAAAAAAAAAAATCTGCTCCCAAAATCGCAGGTCGCAGCTTCGTGGTCGGCTGGGGCCACGACCCGCCGACGCAGCCGTACCACGCCGCCTCCTCCTGCCCGGACCGTCCGGGCAGCTGCGGCTGGCCGGAGTACTACCGCAACGCGCCGAATCCCCAGGTGCTGTACGGGGCGCTGGTCTCCGGGCCGGACGAGGCCGACCGCTTCCACGACCGGCGCGAGGACTACGTCTACACCGAGGTCACCCTCGACTACAATGCCGGATTCACCTCCGCCCTCGCCGGGCTCCTGCAGCTGCAGGTCAAGGCCACTCAGTGACGGGGGACGAGTTTGTTTTTCAAGATGCGTTTTTCGAGCGGGGAAAGGGTATTTTGCGTTATTGACGCGTGAGAGGGATTTGAGCGAGTGGTCGTTGTTGGAGTAAACGAATCGGAGATCGGTGCGTTGACAGTATTTTGGAGGAAAGTTGAATTTCTACGCTTGTAAAGGGAAGGTATGGTGATTTAATGTGCCGAATTTCCGAGAGGAGAGAATAAATTATTTTTAAGAAAGCGACAAAAATTGTATAACATTTGAAATGCCATTGTACGCATCACAGAACGTAGAGTAGTGATGAAAGACTGAAGCGACCGTGAGTAAAGATAAAAAAGAAAATTCAAATCGTCCGTACGTCTGTCAGCGTCAAACTTTCCTCTATCAGGGCCGCGCGAACGAAACGTGTCAGAAATTTCCCCGACGACTTTTAGACTCTTCGCGTTTTACGAAAATATTGCGCACAACCGCAATTACTCGCGACCGCGAAAATCGATGTATCCGGATTATCATACGTAAAGGAATTCGCGCCGCGCGTTATACTATATTGTCTTCGTCCTTATCCCGCGAGTCCACGCCCGTAGTTGCGCACAGCAATATTAATCGCCGAGATTACGGTTTAGCTCGAGAGATTAAAGGACACCCCTCGGCGCGGCGTCTTACTCGGGGAAGAGCTTACGCGGAAAGGCCGATAGAATCGCCGAGAGGGCGAGAGAGTTTCAAGAGCGAGTAGGGAAGTGATTTCTTTTTCGGGGCGCGCGCGGGGGGGCGACTCGAATTTGAATTTTTCAACTCCGCGTTGCCGAGTCCGCGCACGTTCCGCGCGATTCCCGGAGAGAATTTCCCACGGGTCCATCGGTCGAACGAGAGAGCTGCGCGCGGAGAGAGAGAGAGAGATTCCGCTCTTTTGACGAGATGTATATTCGGTGTGTGCGCGAAATTGGCGCTTTTAGGATTTCGCTCTCGTCGCTGTGGAAGTTTCCGAGGCTTCGCGCGGCTTCGTTATTATTATAGTTTGGATTAGGATCGCGGTGAAATATTTCGACGAGGGCGAATCGCGATTGTTTATAGGTTATTTACGGTGCCAAAGTATTTAGGAAAACGGTCTTGATAATGTTGTTTAAGATTATTGCCGACGCGGTGGGCAATTTTTAGGCGGAGAGAGGCAACAGTTTTTTTTGTGCTTGTTTATTACTTACATACTGCGATTTGTACGTGATAATTAATTATTAGGGCAATCGGTTGAATCAAATTCTTCGATGGCTATATATATATGCAATTATGTAACTTTAATGTTTGATATGATTTGCTTAGGTGTAGCTTATCTTAATGTTAAGGAACGTCAATTTTTAAAAACGAATCGCTCGAACAAAGGCGAGTATTGTGTACGTAAGCAAATTTATGCGAGAAAATGTAATACATAAAATGTTATCGACTAGTTTTATATATATTTTAATGTATGTGAACGTAAATTCACAATAAATCTGTCGGCGCAAATTGTATAAAGAAAATAAAATAGGTTCATCTATCGAACAAGTCTGTTTTTAATCTACCGATGTATAATTTCACGCGTGGATGTAATAGATTGCAGTCGAGTCACATTCGAATGCAATAAAATTCAAAAGTTATGCGTTCTTAGGAAATGTGCATGGACGAGAAAATGGAGAAACTTAAGAGAAATAAAATATTGAAAATGCAGAGATTGAAGGGGAAAAATGTACACTTTGCCCCGGTAGGAAAAGTGGACGCTTGAACATTCGAAAATTGAAAATCCACTTTTGCACTCTAAAAATATTGACTGTTATTCCGACGATTTAGCAGATACAAATTTGATTTTTTTGTAATAAAAAGTCTGCGCACGATTTTTACAGAACGGTTGTAGATTCAAAAATTGCCTAAATTTTCGGGTGCTTTTTTTATTTATTTTGCGTTTCAAAAACACCCGAATCCGCAGAAAACTGCGGTTTTTTCTTCAACAATTCGCGCTTTTCACTTTCGTCGGTTTAATTTAAGTCAAATATTTCGTTTTTTCAATTTATCTGTAGTACCATTTTTACGAAAAGTACTCAACGAAATTAGCGCGGCAATATAAACTCTCCAAAAGTTCGGTAAACTCCTCGAAAAAACATTCTGCTCCAATATTCGCCGACAATGGAACAAGCGCATTTCAGAATTAATTCGAAAGCAAATGGAATACCCGCTCTAAAGATAAGGCTCATAACTCATTCGACCAGCTGTTGACACTACACAGGCTATACACCGTCCAGCGGAGAAATCCGATCCGCTTGGAATTCCTGCTCGGCTCGTCACTCGGGCTCATCAACTCGCCTCGCGGGTAATCGATCGCCGAGGCCGCCGAGTAACAGCGATTTTTTTTTTTTGTTTTACGAGCCCCAATACGCCGCCAGTCGCGAGTGAGTGAACGAGTGCAGCGGGCAACAGCCGGATTTGACGCGGGGAGAGAGCACCAAAAAAAAAAAAAAGGATGCGGAAGCGCGGCTTAGTCGGACGTTAGGCTTTTCACGGGGAGCGTCGACAATGCATTTGAAATCACGGCGGCTATCATCGGAAGTACGATATACCCCCTGGACGGCGGTGCTGACGCTGCTCCTCTTTGTCTCCTGGTGGATGCAGTTTTTCGCGGTAAATCCGTATGTCGCCGGTGAGTTTTTGGAGTGCTGCCAGTGCACGGAATACAATATCCGTATAATTGGATCGAACGCCGTGTAATACAGTTGTCGCGAACAGAGAGAATATAAAGCAATGCGGGTAACGGAATTTTGAATTTAATCCGCGGAATATGAAAGACTGGGGGATTTTTAAACGATGTCGTTTTCGTGACTCGATTTTTCGGCTTCGCGGTGAACGAAAAATGATATTTTCGAATTGGTGGAGTGACTTATTATTTTTAATAAACAGGATATACGAGATAGTTTCAATTTAGTTATTTAAAATTGGAAAAAAGGTTTTTATTTTATTGTCGAAGTAAACGAGTTGACGCAAAGAATAGCGTTTTGAAATTTAATAAGAGTGCCGAGGTCCCTTTTAACGATTGTTTCTTCAAGTATTCTTTGAAAAGAAATAACAAATCATCTTGATTTATTTTTTAATTTTTTTTATTAATTTATTCAACGTTTCGAAAACAACCTAATTACGAGAATGTTTGTTATTACATTAGTTTTACAAAATAATCAATAATCATAATTACGATCAAATATTCCAAGCATTTCATTCAAATATTTATAACATTTTACCATTCGAAATTTTCGCATTTAAATCGTAAAATAACGTCGGAAAACGTTAAGTGGCCCTCGAAATTTTTGAAGAACCATTTTCAACGAGTTCCATTCTTCCAGCGTATATACTCTCCCCTTTTTCTCTTTCGCATGGTTTCCGTAACTACCGCATTCTTTTGCTAACCACCTCTAGTTACCATTTCGCAACGAATCGTACGCTTTCCACAATCATACCGTATGCAACCATGCAAATGCAAACGCCATGAATTGTCGTCGTTCGGAAATCAAATCTAATTCGTAATGCAAACGCGGGATCGGAACTAGAAATGCGTCAAAACAGATATAATCGGATTATTGCATCTCGTGGCGCCTCTTCCGCTCTTATAGAATATTCCACGTCATTAGAATAAGTAATGCAGTTTTTTCTTACGATAAAAGCGGCAACTCCTGGCTGCGAAAATTTGACGTGCAGATTAGGGCAGCAGTGTGTAAATAGAAAGTTTTGGTGCAATTATACGCCCTGTCCGAACATGGTTTATTGCTCCAAAGATAGAAAAGGTTTGAAAATCAATTTTAATTTCGCTTTTTTTTTCTCTCAGCTATAACGAAACGTTGTTTTATCTTAAAATTATGTTACGATAACTTTTTCAGAGTCGTTGAAGGGACCCGAATCTTGCGAAACAGTCTTGTGTCCCACCGGATTCAAATGTCTGGTGCGTCTTCGTGATTGTAAATGGAATCAAAGTGAGCATTTATTTCTTAATCTACTTAATCATATCCATCCATATGCCAAAACAATTCATCATGAAGCGTCAAAAAAACGAATTTCGTCTCCTCTCGCCACTCCGAAGATCCAAGGAAAAAGTGAAAGTAGAGTTTCGAAACTACATATATATCTCGAATTTTACTTCTCCCCCCCATTCATCTTCCCTCCCTCCTCCCGCCATCACGGCTCTTCCGCCTGCAATTAGCCTTCTCTCTGTTCTCGGCTCGCAGACTGCAAGCTCCACACGGCGCGCTGCGTCACCGAGCGCGAGTACCACGACGAGCCGTCCACCTGCGCCGACGTCGTCTGTCCCAAGGGCCATCGCTGCGTCCTCCGGGAGACCTATTGTCCCGAGCCGCCGTGCAAGCTCACCAAGAGCTGCGCTCGCACCGCAGGTTCGCAGAGGCGAGACGACCGCCCCTTTTTTCTTTCGAAGGGAGCTCAAAGGAAACGAGGCTGATGGGCTAATGGGGGGCAGAAGCGAGCTGCGCTCCTCGGTGCTGGAGCCGAACCAATTTTTTGTCTGAAAGGATTGGATTCCCTTTTCTTTTTCGAGAGATGCGTTTGTTTGCTTGTTCGGAGAAGGCAGATTTTTTTTTGTTTGTTTTTCAGTTTAATAATCGAATTTATGATTTTTAAAGAAAATGGGGCGGATAAATATTTTTAATTGGAGAAATGTGGGTTTATTGATTTTTTTTTTATCTGCACTTCCGCCTTTCATGGCTAATTCAATTCTCCCAGTGTGCAAATACGAAGCCAATCAGCCTCGAAGAAAAGAATAAATAAAGCGCTATACAAGCCGATTTCAACGAAACGAAGTTAAAAATTACATAAAAGCTTGCTTTTGCTCTTTTGTTGATATTTAATCTTCCGATATAAAATGTAAACTACAATTCTATGCAAAATCACCGCATTCTCTTCTTGCAGACGTTTTTATATGGTACGAGAGATGCAGGGAAATCGGCTGCCGCTCCGAGCACGACTGTTTTCTGCGGAGACCCGCGATGTGCAGCTCGCCGCCTTGCTACCACGAGCCCGACTGTTTAGCGAAATTTGATTTTTGTAAGTGAGACGCGGTACAGTCACTTTGCAACGAATCGCTCGACGTTGTATAACCAAACGGCGCGCAGTCGGAGAAATATTTGAACTTTCGTTGAATGCGGCTGTTAATTATTAGTCTGCCGAGTTTTGCATCGGAAAATTGAGAGAAACTTAATAACGTTTTGATTCACGCGCGTCCATTATTTACGAATTTTATATGCGTTAAAGCTGAGATGCGAGTAACGGGAGACGTTTCATTTCCTTTTAAAATAAACCGACACCCGTCGCACCTCTAATCAATGCAGGTAAAATTCAATTTCAATATATTTTCAATTAGCATTAAATCTCCGATCCAAGCCTTCGAAAAATTCTGACCAGCCAATATATTGAAAAAAAAAGGGAAAAAAAACACCAGCGATCCATCCATCACTCAATTTGCCCGACAGTTTGACGTACTAAAACTTTTATTAAAATAGAAGAAAAAAAAACCAGTTTTCCACCCCACAAATCCCCTCGCGCCCCAAAGAGCCCGAAGAAAGGAAACTAGACCGAGTTCCGCCGGGCGGAGGTGCCCGAATATCTCCCAGTGGTCGCCTGACCATAAATTCCCTCGCTTCCGCAGACGACGAGGAGTCGACCCTGGACGAGTACTGCTACGGCTGGATCTGCCCGGCGGATCAGGAGTGCTCGGCGCACGCCGAGGCGCCCTGCAAGCACGGCAACTGCCGCATCATCCGGTCCTGCCACGAGCCCCTCCTGCCGCCGCTGCTGCTCGCGAGCAACGCCACGCTGCGCCGCTACGATCAGGTGAGCAGAGCGACGAGAGTCAGTCGCCGCCGGGGGGAGAGGGTGGAGAGGCAACGCTGTCGCGGCTGCTGTCGAGGATTACTTTCGGAAATATCGGAGGGCTGTCGAGTACTTCGCCGGGTAACGGGAGATAATTAACTAGTCGAGCGCAAACGTTCCGAAAATTCGCGGCGCGCAGTTCTGGAGCTGGTCGCTGCCCGGGATTCGCGAAAAGGACACGAGAGTAGAGATAGAGAGAGAATGGGGAATATTCGGACGGGTGCAAAATTTTGGGTCAAATTCGTAGTATGGCATGTATGTTCCTTCAGGTGGTTAATGTTGAAAATTTTATTAACATAATAATAATAATAGCCTTAGTGACAATCTATTATCAATATCTAAGACTTAACAGATGTTTCCTGTGGAAATGGGAAAAAATGCGTGAAAACATTTTTCGCCGACTTATGAAACGCTTTTTCGAAAAATCGAGTAAATTCTGAAATATTTTGGCGGAGAAAATATATGAATACGGACGACAGCTACGGAATACAAAATAGGGAATATTCCTTATTTATATGATAATTACATTTGTATTATGCGGAATATTTCGTATAATTATACGGAATAATACGGAGTTCCGTAACTACGTAATAATATATGTACTATATATATTGTATACATGATAATACATCGACTTTACGATTAAAGGCTACTTCGTATTCTTTTACAGCCTGAAGCTGTTTTAGGTCCACGAGCAACCCTGTCGGATATTGAGAAAGAAACGTTTCTCGATGAGCAGCGAAGGCTACTTTCCAAAGTGGTAAAATTCATGCGAACCGCATTCGCCTCACACTCACCTCTAATGCTCGATAAATCTTTTTTTCAGGGAAGGGACACTCAAATCAAGGAATTCTAGTAAGTTTTTTTAAGAGAAAAAGAAAGAGTTATGAAATTAACGTTTCGTTTTCAGAATTAAGTATCCCCCAATTTCCGCTCGATAAAAGCTGTGTAAAGTCGCGATATAATGTAACGCTTGAAAAAATAACAATCCGCACGTAATAGATTGAAAAAAAAAAAAAATGTCGATTCCCAACGGATCCCCCCCTGCGAACGACGATCCAATTCTGATAAATATACGCGTGGAATAATATGCACTGAACAGCAGCGGACTCGGCGCGTCGCCTTACAAAAATCCGGACCAAGCGTCGGTGAAGTCGAAGCGCGTGACGACGATCCCGAACTTGCGGGGCGCACCGGACGAGTCGCCCTGGTTGACCTATTTGAAGCGTAAAGCCGGAGCGGAGGCCGTTCAATATTGGATGGACAAGGCGAAGAAGGACGGCGACTACGAGGTATGGAAGCTTTTGACAAAAAAAAAAAGAAACAAAAAAAAAAAAAAACGGCCGCGTTACGCGCCTTTAGTAATTAGGTGTTCGGTTGGGCCTCTCTGCTGCTGGTAATTAAATTCTTTACGGGATTGTTGTTGGGGGAGTTGCTCGAGTTTCAAAGGTAATTAGAGATAATTCTGTAAGTACTGAGAGCCGGCTGTAAATTAATTAAAAAATTTTATTTAATCAATGGGATAAAAACTTTTAATTAAATGTATTTGATGAAGAGGACGAAACTGAATATCCTTCAAAGAATTCATAAGACTTATTTTCAACTCGATTTCACTCAAATTCATTCGTATTCTATATGGCAGGCCTTCAATTTCGTTGTTAATCCCGTCCAAATTAACGTTGTTTCCTTTTTTATTGTACAAAAACAACTAGAATGACTAAAAATTAAATAAAAATAACCAGAACTCAAAAAGGGTCATAAAATTTTATTTATGCGGTAATGGAAGACAAATATCTAGTGGAACCAACCAGTATTTTACGCTTAATCTCTATTTCAAAATTTAATATGCCAAGTAATAAAACGCGAGTAAAACTTATGACACGACTGCTTTCTGAGTCAATATTATTGTCCAAACGTAAATTCATAATTGGTTCGTTTAATTAAACCACTCCAAGAACAATCCTCCGAAGCGCAGCTAATTTCCCTTCAAAAAGCAAACTTCGCAAAACCAACTCAATAAAAAAAAAACCGCACGACCCCGAAACTTTCCCTCAATATCCCATCTCCATCTCTTCTAAATCTCTCTCGTTCTCCGTCCAGGAATTCGTGAAGTGGCTGGAGTCGGTGGCGGGCCTGTTGGGCCCGGAGACGTACCAGCAGTGGCTGCACGAGGTCGCTCTCGCGAGCGCTCACGTCCCGGAGTTCCAGTCGTGGATCTCGCCGTGGAATCGGAGCGCCCATCGCTCGGGGCTTTCCCCTCGCCAGCCAAACCTGGCCGTCGCCGCCAGCCGATCGAGCTTCGATAACGCCGAGGAAGCCGAGGCGGCCCGAGAGCCGCTTCCGGGTTCGCTGATCCAGCGCGCGAAAGCTCCCTACTTCGGCCAGCAGGCGGTGAGTGATCGGCCCCGCTGCCGCGGAAATTGGCTCGGGCGCCTGGAATGCCCGCCGATTGCGGAGGCAGAGGGGCTATTCGCGGACTCGGGGGAGGAGAGCAGCGCCGAGAGGCATGAATTTTGTATTTACTCCGGGGGCCAGCTTACGGAATGCGCGATTGAAATGATAATTTTTAGATGTACTTTTGCCCAAGTTTTCCGGCGCGATGCTAATTTTGGAGAGCTAAAGAGCTTTCGGACGAAGTAGCGATTTTCCGAGTTTGTTAAATGTTTAATAGCCCGCGCTGCTCGGCCTGTTACATAAGCAGTTTTCTGCGATCGCAACGACTTTGAAACTTCAATACTCTTTTGTAGGTACTTTTCGCAAGGGACGTTATTTTATCAAAATATTCAATCGCGCGATAGTCTTTTTTTTTTTTTAAAGCTGTTTGCCACCCTCGTAAAGTCAGCTTCCTTATATAAAAATGTAAGTTAAAAAAAAAAAACAAATTTTCCTCCGACAATTTCACCCGCGGGACACCGAAGCTTTTAGAATTTCTCAATTTATTAAACAGTTAGCGCGTTCATAAACAGCGAGGATAATCGAAAGCCACAACTCCCGGCGTTCTCCGCGCCTCTCGCGCACTTCAATAAATTGCAGAATATAGTGCATATCTGCTTATCCCGTTCTTCGCGCCTCCCCTCCCCAAAATTGCTTACACCATCCGCTGCGCAAGCTAATTCTCGTTTCTTGCGCGCGCACGCAGGAGGGGCTTTTAAACTCGTCCGATCGAAATTGCGGATTACCCCCGCGGTCCTCAAAGGAAAAACAAGTGGCCGCGTGATCGTCGAGGGCCGCCGACATGCAGCACTGGCCGCGCGCGTCCGTCCAATTTCAAATTCAATGAAGCCCGGCCGAATCGACGTCGGGACCTCGGAAGCGCGGCTCCCTCCTCCCCCTCCTCCTCCCGCCCGTCCATATCTCGAGATTGCACATCGACGAGCAGAGGCAGGATTTGCCGATCGTCGGCCGCGCGGCGAGCATTCGATTTAACTGCGTTTTCCCGAGGTATCGACTGCACCACCGGACCGAGAGAGCAAAAAACTTTTACGATAATTGCGAGCGAGGTGGGAAGAGGGGAGAGGCGGCGGAAAAATCGACGCTGTCCCGGTCTTTTTTTTATTTTTTTTTGCTACTCCCCGCCGCGCTTTGCATACTACTTCGCCATTCCGCTGCGGATGCGCCCTTTTCGAGGCGGCCCGGGGTTATTTTCGCTCCGGAGAATGCTGGCATAAGTGGATTTTTGTATTAAAACTATAGGCTTAATTGTTTTTTAAAGCACTGGATTACCGCGGGTAAGCCACCGTTCGCTCGTTCGCGCTTAAAACCTTGCAAGCGCGAGTAGCGTCAATGAATACGCGGATAATCAAGAGTTCCAGAAGGGCAGGTGAAAAGCAAACTTTTTTAATCGTTTGTTAAAATTGAATTTAACTCGCTTAAGGTGAAAACGGCCAATTCATTCGAATTATTTGCACCCGTTCAGGAGTACAGTCTAAAATTTGATTTGTAAACGCTTGCAAAACAGTATAAGCGATGGCCCTCGACTCGAAATTTAGTTACCGGCGTTCTTCGCTCTTAATGAGCTCTCGGAGCATTCGTTCGACCCAATTTCCGGCGCCTCTCCATCCCCCTCGACTCTTCCCAAAACTTCGTACAAAACTTTCCAGGCTGTCCCGTCGCAGGCGCAAGAGCTGCTCGACAGCGTGAAGAATTCGTGGCAGCCCTGGGAGGTGCGCTATCCAGCTCCGCCGGCCGATCCGCCCAGGCAGCAGCAGCAGCAGCAGCCGCAGATCTTTTTCCCCGACGGCCCGAACTCCGGCTTCCCGAAGGCACCGCCGCTTCAGACCCGCTCGAATCAATGGCCCGGAGGAGCTCGGCCCGACGGCCTGCCAATACACGCCGCAAACCTCTTCGCCGCCCAGAGCGGACCCCCCGGATACGGACGGGCCGTCGTGGATTCCGCGCCGGAGGAATTCAAGTCGATGCTCGGACAAATTACAGGTGAAAACTTCGATTCGTGCGCGCCCGCTTTCGCCGGGGAAGGGGGACTCCGATTATTTTCTCTCGAGATTATAATATCCAATTGGGTCTCGAACTTTGGTTTCGGAGTGAAACCCGTCCTTTTTTTCAGTGCAGGCCTGCAGCAGCAGTTTCCTCAGATACCGAGCATCTTGAAGATGGACTCGTCGCGGATGCCGAATCCGCCGCGCAACAACGACGGCGAGATAGCCTCGAATTTCCTGGTCTTCTTTCCGCCGCCCTTGAATTTCGTCATTTACTATCAGAATCAGAGCACCGTCAACAGCAACAACAACGTGTCACAAATAACAGCGTCCGACCAGCATCAGGAGCACGAGACGCGCCTGAGCAGCTTCGCGAACGAGAATATAAGCGCGGACAGTAGAAATAAAAATTATAAGATTGACAATCACATGACTCAGATGCCGATTGGCGCGAGCAACGCGGGACCGAGGAACAACGGTTCGTTCGAGAGACCGGGAAAAGTGGAGGGAACGACTGGTAATGAGCAATTTGACAAAAGGAAAGAACTTCAATACGTGAGAAAAGTCATCAAGGAGCTGCTGAATTATTGGGACAGCGAGGAAAGTAGAAGAGAAAAGAACGAGTTTGTCGATACTACGCCGACAAATGCAGAGATGCCCACTGAACGACAGCAAGAGGACGCTAATAAAGATATAACTTTTGCTGAATTTGTAAAATGGCTGAAGAATAATAAAGATAATTTGACGTCCTTCGTAAGTAACGTGTATACTTTATTACAATAAAAAACTAAACGATAACTAAAACAATCACGTCGTTTTTAGGAACAGAGTCGTCACCAAATAAAACCGCTGCATTCGACTCCCGAGAAAAAAGGAATCTCGGTAAATTCAAACAGCGTCCGAGTTCTCATAGACGTAGACAAGAATCCGGAATTATTAGAAGCTTTATTGGAAAGAAGCAAGTCCAATTCCAGAAACAGATTCAACGACGGCCAGCAGATTTCCGTGGATCTAAAGGACTTCGTGGATCCTCAAGAGGAGGACATAGTATCGCGAAAACTGATGGACATAGCAAAGAATCACCTGCACAGAAATTTAACGGAAAGCCAAATGATACCGAAGACTCTGTGGGTATTTCCGATTTACAACGAGGCGGAGAATAATACTTTGATTTCCAAAATGGGAAATGTAAACGAAGAGATTACCGCGACAACTACTACTACCATGAGAGTGATATACAAAAACATTGAAGAAACGACCGTTTCCGCGAAAGAGCATCCTCGAACTACATACAAATATCGTAAATACAATCGCAACAAAAAAGAAAGGGCTCCTCCAACTGTTCGCAGAACGCCAGTAAATATGTTGTTTCGTCATTTTTTTTTTCAGTTTACTTACTAATTTCATTATGCTAAAATTTTCTTTTTAGAAACCAAAAAGAAAAAGAATAACGACTACGACGGCTGATTATCGAGACGAGTACGATGAAAATGATGAACCCGAAGATCAAGAAGAAGACGAAGACGAAGACGAAGAGATGGAAGAGGAAGAAAAGCAAGAAAAAGAAAAGGAAGTACGCAACGAGTACGAAGACGAAGATGACTACGAAGAGACAGATGATACCAGTTGAGCGACTCGCGGAAGAAAAAAGATCAATGACTCTCTGATAAAGCTAATATAAGTCAGTCAACAGATTCGAACAAGTCTGAGTGAGCATAATTATCGACGGCAACGCATTTTATATTTTTGTAAAAAACTTTTTATAAAGAAATGCAACTGTACAGTTTTAACATACAATATTTAACTATATTCCCGCAGAATAATAAACGAGGACCCGTAATCAAATACACGAGTTATATATTATATTTTGCATCGACGTTGCTTACAGCCCGTTGGTTACGGTAATCATAATATTGCAAAGTACCCGGGAGAAAGAGAAACCCGGGATAAAAAGAAAGCATGTTTTTCACTGATTTCTAAATGGTCAACGAAAGGCATTCTCACGTAACTGCCCGGCATCGAAGGATCCAATTTCGATTTCGTTTGTTTTTCTTTGTCAATTCGACGAAACAAGGAATTCCGCGCTAAAAGTCTCTTTACTGCCATCCTCTCCCGACTCCTAATTTAATTACCTCCCCTTTGTTAACTCCAAGCTAATGTAATATCGATTCGGGGGATTATACCGAACCCATATTACCCCTATGCGCCCGCATTAAAATAGTTATTGAATCCGGATCGAATAACCAGCAGGTGTAATCCAAACATTCGGCCGAACCGACTGAATTTATATGAAACATCCAGCCGAGCGAAAACGCGAATAATCCCATATCCGCCATCGGAACTGAAACTGACCGCCGATTGAAACGATATGCCTCCGATTTCGACGCAACGACGCAAGGCCAATCCGCCGGAGCGACACATTTCGAGCTGATCGCGCACAGCATCACGGATGAACGATTGATTTAGAAACGGGCCGTCCGCGGCATTGACGCTGTTGTTATTCTTCCAGCGCTTTTTTGTCCCGCGCAAATAAAGGCCATCGCCGGTCGCATCGCAGCCGCGGGGGAGGGCTAATTTAACCGAAACTCCCCGGGGCCATATTTCGATCGGCGCACGGAATTCCTGGCGGTGTCGGACGCCCATTAACCGCGATCCTAATCCGCGAGAGCGTCCGAAAACGAAGTTTGTCAGCCCGAAGAAACGGACGACGAGGCTGCCCGCCGGGCAATTTCGCGGCTCGCGCGCTTCCCGCGGCACGGCGAGTGAGCGCGACTTTAACGGTCGATCGTCCCGGCTGATTATTCGCCCGGGCAGATCACGAATTCGAGAGCTCTTTCGAGAGAGAGAGAACTGCCGTCGAACTCTGAATTTCCAATTGGGAAGGGGGAGGAGGTTCGCGCGGGAAGAGCGCCGCGATATTCTAGACGGGGCGCGACTCGCGGTTATGAGTGATATTAGATTAGGAGAATTTATCGCCCCTCGAATCGGCGTCTGCTTTCTTATTGTGTTGCCCAGGAAGGAGAAACAATAAATATCTCGTTAAAGTGATTTACGGCGAGGTTTTAACGAAGCGAAATACACATATATCATCGCGGCCGCCGCCGCCGCGGCTTACGTAAAATTTACCACCTACGTCGGGGGAAATTTTCGGGGGGCCGCGGCTGAATTGACTTTCTGACGTATCGCGCGCCCGTGAGAAAGAGTCGATCGCGAAGAGCGACTGCGAGGCGGAAACTTGTAACTCGAAGTTTCGGTCGCGGTGAAGAACGAGACGAAAATGGAAAATGTATAGCTGCTACCGCGTTTTTTGGTAAATTATCGGTGCTCTCTCGCGAAATCGGATGTATATTTTTCAAGGAGAAATTTCTAATTAATATAATCTACATCTATTTTACCGGCGATAATTCAGGTACGTAGAAATTCCGAGCACGTTTTTGCCTCTTTTTTACGTAACCGTCGATATTACCATAAAGTAAAAAAGTTATAGGTGACAATAATTCTTTTTAGGGTCACGGTGTACAATAAATATTTTCATTCCGACGTTGCGCAAACGATTATTAGAATCCAGCAGCGCTCCCAATTTTCCAAGTACCTCTTCTAATTACCATCGCCGCTCCGCTCCAGTTCAACTCTGTTCGTAACTTCTGTTTTTTTTGCGTTTTCGAATCCCCTCGCCCAGAAAAGAAATCAAAAGAGAGGTACATGAACTCGGGCCGATATAGAGCGAACCCGACGTCCTTGGCCCTCCTTTTCCTCTGCTCTCGTTTCGAAGACCAGAAGCGGCGTCATCATCCGGACTCTCGCTCTCTGTGGCGCACATCGTGAATAACTAAGAGTGCGTAAAAAAAAAAAGGTATTGTCGGCCGATTATGAAATTTCTGCGGCGTTTGCCGTCAACATTGCGTAAGCGTCGTTATATGATGTTCCAGTTTCGGGTTCGGATTTGATCACCCTCGATAAAGGTGTGTATTATACATACACAAATTTCATTCGGTGCAATATTCTTTCGTCACGCGGGACCGCCGTTATTTTGTTTTTTTTTTGTCTTTTTTTTGTTAAGATTTTAATGTCGGACCATTTGTAACGTTAGACGTTTTAATTATAATGCGGAAAAATTTTAAGTTGTATTAGCCCATCACTTATTTGTGTCTCAATTTAGTTAATCGGTCCATTAGACACTTTTGTTTCGCAAGCCAGAAAAAGGCTTGTCTTACGCTTTAATGCTTTCTGTAACCTTTTGCCGGATTGTTTTCGCTTCGCGTTATTTTATATATCGTTTGAAAAAAATTTTTTTTTTTTTCAATCTTTCCGATCTTCCATAATTTTCTGATTAATTGAGTTTTAGAGAATTGTAGATTTTTCAGTTTTACACGGTTAAATTAAGCAACGGTCTCAAATGATTTCTTCTGAAGTAAAAGCAAAACTAATTTTCTTAATGTTTTGAAAGTCTGGAACTAATTTCGCTCAATTTATTTTAATAATCCAGATGTCCCAAAAAATTAAAGATACAACTTAATTTCACGGATTTCGTCTTTATATTCGCTCCGGAGTCACCGTAAAGGCAGCAAAAAACATCTTTTGCAAATTAAAAAGCATAATAAGACACTGCCGCTCTTAAAAGCAGCCGAAATAATCGGTATACCTTCGCGGCCCACACACCTCGCGATTTCTCAAGATCGAAAACAATTTTTTTTCTTTTTTTTTCAAGCACCTCGAGAAACTTTTAGCAACTTTGTTATATAAAAAAAGCTAACGGAGCATAAACGATTACATTTTGGAAGTAACCGATCTGTACACTGCCCACTTGACTAGAACCAAACAAGCCTTTACATAATCGTCCGAGAAAAGTATCAATTTTCAAATATCGAAAAGCGATCGAACGAAAGCAAGCTCTGCACAGAGCACATAAAACTTTATTTCCCCCCCCCCCCTCCCCGCCAACTTTCCACTTAGCCGCTGTCGGCCATCTCGCCCAGCAGGAAGTACGGATCAGCGATACAAGTCAGTCTAAATTCTCTCTCTCGTCCTTTGTGCGGATCGTCGAAGGACTCCGCGAGCGTAACGACACTTAGGCCGGGGCACTAAAAATAAAACCGTCCAAAGCCGCCGGTGAAAAGTCGAAACCCGCCGGGTATATACAGGAGTTATATATATATATATATCGCAACGCGCGACTGTGCACCAAGGCTAGAGGATATCTGCCCGCGAACCTGGTCATTTCGTTATTTCTCTCTCCGCCGGCTTATGGCGCATACACACAAAAGTCCACACTGTAATCGGCGTCCCAGTTCTGTCGGTAATTAGCCACGAAGGTTCCCCCTCGTTACGCGGAAAGCTTATTCGATTCAACCAGGCCTCTCGTCACGGAATCGTCTTCGGCGTCCCAGAGTACATCCTATTAGAGTCGTTTTTTTTTTTTTTTTTTAGGTCGAAATAGCGCGCTGAATGGGGGATCATTAGTATCGCTCTCTCGCGGGGTGACGTAATTTTTATCGGAAACTTTTTCAGGAGATATGTATATATATATATACGGGAGGAGGATCGAAGTTGTATGCACGCGGCGGCGGGAAGGTGTGCGCGCGTATTACTCCGTTTTATGATGAGAGCTGTAATTTCAGGCTCTCTCTCGGCTTTTGCAACTGCTTCAGTTCCTGGAGAGTAGCAGTTTATTACCCGCGAGAAAAAGAAAAAAGAGTCCCGAGTTATTTATCAGAAGTTCGCCTTCGTTTTCATTCTCGACTTATCTCCCTGTACTTTCTCGTCTTTATCGCGCCCCCATATTACATCGTTTGTATTCCTCCGAGGTGCGCCGAAAAGTGTGCGCGCGGTCATTCTCGGATATGACGGAGGTGGCTCTCACTCTTATCCGTAACCAATTTCCCGAAAATTATTCCGGGACGCGTACGAACGGGGAACCGTTTGGAATAAGGCGGTTCTCGCGCTGAATGGGAAGTTTCTATATCTGAAATAGTTTGAGAACTCGGTAACCGGCGAGCGGGCACATTGTGTGTCCTTTATGGCAATGAATTCACACTTCGCGGACGGACAGCTGCTAACTGCCTTTGTAAGTCGAAGTTTTTCCGCGTTAATAACAGCTTGTAATAATATTATTAGGCTAGGCTTTTTCTGGCCCTTATATAATAAAATGTATAGGCGACAGATTTAAGATCAGTTTACAAGCTTCAAATAAAACTTTTTCAAAATAACCTTTCCAGGCTCATTCGACGTTTTAGAAATTGTTCTGTTAAAAATCAGAAAATCAAAGAAAATTGGACAAATACAGTTCGATTCGCCGCAACAAAGGCGCAAAATACTCGCACGCCCGGGTTTTTTTTTTTTTTTTTTACGGCTCCGCGGCTCATACGTTTTTCCCGCGTTTACTGTTACACCGCGGATTAGCCGCAACGGTTTCACGTATATATTGTGGGAAGAGCCGCGACGAGCGAATCGTTTGCGATTCTTTCTCTCTCTCTCTCTCTCTCTTCTCTCGGCGCGCGTCACCTTTTTTTCCTCTCTGTTTGCACGTCGCGTTCCTCCTTTCGCGTTTGTTCGCTCTCCTTTTTTTATTCTCCCTGCTCCCAGAGTCGTCGTCGTCGTCGTCGTCGCTTCTTTCTCCTCCTCCGGCGTTTAGTACAGTTCGAGGAAGCGACTAACTTCATGCCTGCTTACAATTTTTATAGAACGAAAAATTTCCTTCTTAAATTAAGGGCCGGCGCCGTTGTCGGCAAACTTTCCGCGTCCTTTCTCATGTAAATTAGCGCCGTTTGTCAAAAGTTTCCCGAGCATTCCGAGCGGTGGTGGCCGCGCGCCGGGCGAGTGTTTCCCTTTATTGTTGCAATCTTGGTGATATCAAGTGCAGCTGGCGCAATTGTTTTTTTTTTTGCGCTCGCCGCTTTGAAAATTGAGCGCAAAAAAAGTCGGCGTATACACATCTTTTATCGTTTTCCGCAAACGGGAACATATATACGAGTGTAATCCCTTTCTTTCTGCGTTTGGATGGAAATTTTCTGTTTTTTTTTTTTTTTTTTTTTTTTTTTAATATCTGGTACACGCTCGTATTTTTATCCCCCGATAGCAGACTATGCCGGTGTTGCGCAAAAGATAAAAAATACGGCATCTAAATTGTGCCATGTATAAAAATAGGATTTTTGTGCAATACGCTGAAAATGAAAATGTATTAAACTTATCACTTTATTGTGTCGTGTATTATTGAGCTCTGTTCTAAAAATGAATAAAACGGAAATTTCTAAAAATACTTATAAAGTTTAGATTAGATTCCAGTCGGTTGAACATATCAAATATAGACTCATCCACTCGCGGCTGTGAACTCTGACATCGAAACCCAACGCACTTAAAATCTCATAAATCCTCGCCAAGCATTAAAAACCACATCAAACTTCAGTACCCCCAAAAAGCCGAAGACCTTGAATTTTCCACTGAATTGACCTGTAAAATCCATCGCATCCAATATATATAAACCGCGATTTTGGCCAACCGGATGCCGATGGAGGGTACGTCGATCCGCTAAAAATTACATTGCCCCGAGACGTCTCGGCGAGCTTTAATCGCATTCATTCGGGCGAGCGGAACGACGACGCCGGCGCTGCATATATACGTATCCGCGCGGCTTTCGCGAGTGCACGGATGTCTCTCGCTCCTCTGGCTTTCGCGTCGCGTCTTCTTTCGGCGCGCGGTTCGCGGGTTCCAATCGTCCCGCTCGAGCTGTAACGGAACGCGTTTGGCTTTCGGGGAAAAGGAGATAAAAAACATTCGGCGAGCATTCCGAGGTAACGCGCGCGGAATAATTGCCTTCGAGGATGGCGTGCGGTTCGCGAAATCGACGGGGGATAGTTTCCTCAAGGCGTCGGAGAGAGATACATTTATTTTGGGATTTAAAAAGCGTGCTCGGCTGCTTTTGGGGGACGAGAAATTCAAGGCCCGCGGAAGCAAGGTCGAGACGAAATTCCGCCGTCGACTCCGCATTGTTTACCGTCGAAATTGCCAGTTTTTTATATACGTGCAATAAGCACTTCGCGTAAATATCAATCAAGCCTCAAAAAGATCGCTCCCTCAAAAAGCAAAAAAGAAACCGAGGCGAACAAACCGCTCCTTTAGACACCATATCTCGGCAAATATCCCACGCTTGCCAAAAATTCATGGCCGGCCAGGTGAAAATTCTCTTTCTCTCGCACTTAGCGGTGGCACAGCCCGCGGGGGACTCGGCAATCGCTCGCTATTGTCAAAGGCGGCGCTTGCGGAAGGTTCGCTCGCTCGCTCGCTCTCGGCTCACGCCAGCCTCGGAGCGCTCGCGCGCGCGGGTAAAAGAAAAAGGGCCCGGCCGGGCGCTACTCCCGCCGCCGCGGGGGCCTCTCTCTCTCTCTCGTGTGTCGGGTGGTGGAGCGCTCGCGCGCGAGAGAACTGTCGAATATTACAAGCGCGATGGAGAATGTAACGAGCCTAGTCGGCTGCTGGTCGCGCTGAGCGCGAGACGAAGCACATCGCTCTCTCGCGCGCGCCGCGACTCTCCGTGATACTCTCTCGGTACACAAACGGTTATACACGGTGAGCAGCACGCGCCGGTCTACCAGTGCCAGTCGGGCCTTTGACGAACGACCGAGCCGAGCGACGAGCGCTCCTGCAGCCCCCCCAGCACAAAGGTGAGTCCTTCGCATGGCTTCGCTCTCTTGCGGTCGACGCGAATTTCGGGACTGGGAGGGATGGGATATTGGGGTTTTTTTTAGTTTTTGGATAAGGTTGATGGATTGTTTTCCGGATGAGAGAAGGGAAGATGTTAAGGTTGTATCTTCTAGGTTCGGGCAGTAGTTTGTATACTTTAAAAAGTTTTTTACGAAAAGTTTTGAACTACGTGTTTTTTAATTTTATTCAAGAGGGTCTTTTTTAAATTTTACGAACAATCGCTCTATTTTCCATCGATCATAGCATTGCAATTACTGTGAAGCAACAGTTTATATAAACACTCTATTTTCTAACTCGATCTCATTATTAGGAAATCGATAGAAATTTAAATCTGTAACATTTACTTAAAACGCAATTTTGTCTTTGGATAAGTCACTAAAAAAAATTAATGCAAAAGAAGTATCGCGATTCATCCGAAATTAAATCAACATTTACAAAATGCAAGATTTCCAATTGTATCAATTATATAATTGAAATTGAAACCGCAAATCGGCATAAAAAATTTCGATCGCGTGCTAATTTACGAATCGAAACCCAACTCGATCTAACCGAAGCGTCAAAAATTATCATATAAAAATTGATCTGATAAAAAAAACCTTATTGTGCAACGACTTATATCCTACCCTTAATTGTTTTCTGCATTACGAAACGACGCGGAGAATTTAAATATAATTCTAGGCCGACCGCTTCTATGGAAGCATTAAAATTCGCTCGAAAAGAAAAAAAGAAAAAAAAACCGAATCCGACACACAATAAAATCGCGGTTAAATCAAATTAATTTCCTCGCCGAGAATTGCTTACCGGCACGTCAATCGGCTCTGTTTACATCTTAAATCAATGGCCACGATCGCGCTCTCTCGACTCTCGTGGGAATAAAAGGAGCAAAAGGAAAGCCAGCGCCGAAACTGCATTATGTACACGTCGGGGCTGGTACATAATTACCGCCGACTGTCACGTTATTCGCTCGTTGAAATTTTTCTCCTAGCCAAGCCTCGGCGGATTGAGTTTTCCGAGCTCGCCTATTTTTTTTCTTTTTTTTTTATCGGGGAGAGAAGCTGCTTAACGGGACGAATCTCGATTTGAAAGAAAAATTTTGAAAAATTTTCGTTGCCAGTGTATTTTAATCTTTGAATAAAGGATTGGTCTCTCTGTACTTTACATTTTCGAAAAAACGTTAATTCAAAAAGTTTCACGTCGCGGTCATTGTCTCGCGGCGCGCGTCTAATTCTACTTAAATCTAGATTAACCTTTTATATTTAAAAAAATTTCGACATTCTTTGCAACTTTTATGCTGATTATGTAGAGCGAAGAGAAAGTCCTTAGAATTTATGATTTTTTTTCTGACTTAATAGATAGAAAAAAAAATTTTTCTTTGAATTAAGAATTCTATTTCCCATGGGTATATTTTCCTATCCTATATTACATAAAGAGTAGCATAGCAACGATTGTGCAATAATTTCCTTCTTCCATTTAAAATTTTTTTTTTTTCAACGAATCCACTAGAAACGAGACTGAGAACCTTTCCCTTTGTGTCGTTCTTCCGAACCTTATTGTTAATATAAATAAATAAAATCCGCGGAAACCTCGATACGGATTCGGAGCGCGAAAGAACCGCTCCGGCGCTAATCTCGAAAAACGGTGGCTCGAAAAGAAAAAAGCCGTCGTTCGACGATAATTATGCAAATCGCGGCGCGGACATTTTCCGAATCCTCGTTTGCATTCCGCGACTTCCAAAAACAGGCGAGCCAGCCAGCAGCCTAGGTTAAGTTGGCAAGAGCGGAGTTGCTCAATTTCGGGTACGCGAAATCCTGAGTTTCGCGCAACTACCGGCGGCTCTCTCGGAATCGCTAATAGGACGAAGATGACGGCGGCGGCTGTGGCCCTCTCGCTCGCGTATGAATTAGCCGCGCGAACGAGCTGCGCATGCGTCTCCCCGACGCGGAGGGGGGGGGGTGCATTTTCGACGGGGGAATCCTTTAATGCCGGAGGTGGATTTTGAATTGAGCACAGGAAGCTTAAGGCGGATTTGAATCGGGAGGCTTCGAGTGCCTGAGGATGAAGGGGGAATAGTTGTTGTGCATGATAAACTTGAGAGAAAATTGGTCGCTGCGCGAGATTACGTACATCGGGTGTTTATAAAAGGATCAGCGTTTTATCAGCGGAGAGGCGCAGGCGGCGGTGTTAGTTTGCGCGAAATTGCGTTGCAGCTAGGAGCTGGATTAACGTATGATTTTATTCGTGCTGCTATTTACTTTTAATTAATAAATGCATCTGTTTAAAAATTATCTCGATTCGAGACATATTGACGTAATATTGATGATGCATCACGTATTCTCTCTGACGAGTCTGAAAATTATTATTATTATTATTTTAAATTAATTAATTTCATCTGAATCCATCATCTTTTCGCGTTACTTAATTGAAGAAGCACTAAAAACTTCATTTTGCAGAGGAATCAAACTCAAAACCTACGTAACCTCGTAAAAGAAATGTCTGCAAATTACAAAAAAATCTCGCAGGAATCATCACCGCGCATTCCATTAAAAACTTAATAACATCGATTATTCAAACCTTGGCTACATACTTTCTAGAAAGCCAGAATCAAAACACCGCGCTATACAACCATCAATAAAAAAACCCGTAATAATTTTCGAAAAATATGCGTATAATAATTTAAAAAAAAACTAATTGCTCCATTTACGGCCGCGTTTACCTCACCGGCGTTATAAATGAAGACAAGATTTCGCTCTCAGAGGCGCATATATATATACGCTTCGTCTTTATAACGCGGATGTTACATTGGAGGCGAGCTCGGCTGCGCGTTTCGACACCTGCGTCTGGCTTTACGTGCGAGTGGCGTCGCGGAGATTTCGAGCGCAGCCATGGGGCTTTGTGTATCGGAGGAGATTTCGCGCGATGGAGCTTTTATGATATGGATTTCGCGCGCAGGAATAACGGTCGCCTGCCTTTTTTTTTTTCCTTCTTTTTTTCATTCCGATCTCGCCGAGGGGATCGAAAGTATACGCTCGATTTTGTGCGCGCGTCGCAGCTCTCGTGCGAGTTAAGTCATTGACCAGTGTGCCTTTCTTTTTTTTTTGTCCCGAGCCGTGAGTACTGTTATGCGGATTAGGCGATGACAATAGGGGGGGAGGGGCCGCTTTTTCACGCAAATTTTGGGAGCTCTTGCGAAAGGATGTCTCGGGATTGAGCGTGAAAAAGTGACGGGTGGTTTTTTACGGAGGGGAATAACAAGTAAGTGTGGAGTATGAAGGCTTGGAAAATTATTCTATCAGTTCGAAAAAAACTTGCTTGGTAAATTAAAAGCAGCTTGGAGCCTGACACGTTTGTTAGTGTTTATATTTTTATATTTCACAGTGTAAGTACCATAAAAAAACCTATAAATCTACTACATCCGTTATACGTTTACTTAGTTATAAAATTTTCAGACGAATGTAGTTTGCACCGAAATATCTATTTACTTTTAATAGAATTTTATATAAGAAATACGGATCGATCTCTTTAAATGAAATGCGTGCATTCTGAAATATTAAATTTTATTCTACTTTACTTTTCACTAAAGCTTTTTCTCCGCGCGAAAAAATATTATTCGAGGTACGATGCGAGATAAAGTTGCGAGTATAAAATTACCTTAAAATTTCCATAAAGAATATTATTCCAAGGCCATTTCTGGCGATCTCACTGCTACCCGAGCAACGGCATAAGACGGTATAAAAGTGTGCGCGAACTTTATCAAAGGCGAAACGAATCGAGGATCAACGTAATTTTCGGAGGAAACATCGATCGGCGCATCCGGAAAATGACGCGCGAAAGACTGATTTACGCCCGCGTATATAATCTTTTATCGCCGGCGAAATCTTGCAGCCGTCGAAACTGTATGGTGTCGCGCGCACTAAATCACCCGTGCGAACCCTATTTCTCATCTTTTTTCCGCATCCGAGCTCGATTCACTCGTATTTTATCATCAGCACTGCTTCTTTTACTCGCCTCCTTCCCTCCTCCGATGTACTCCTTATTTTCCGCGTAATTTACTGTGTCGCCTAAGAAGCGGAGTCCATCGCGGAAAAGGAGAAAAGGGCACAAAATCCAAAAAAACGGGCGAAATTAGCATTCTCGGAAGCCACGCTAAGCAATTTACAACTCGGGCGATTAAAATGTAAGCTCCTCCCCGGCCTTAGTAAGGGCAATTAGACCGGTAGAAAAAAATAAAAGGCGCGACGATGGAGCTCGCCGATAAGGGCCGAATGAATTTCCAGCGGACCCCCTCCCCCCCCCCCCCCCGTCCATAAATTCGAATTAAGCGGCGGATTATGTGCGCGAGAGGCGAAATAAAATGCTTATATTAGAGATCTATATCGTTTCCCACGGGAATCACGAGCGGGATTCTATCTCTGTGTGTGGCGCGCGTTTGTGCGCGAGGCCGCCACTCTCTTTCGAGTGTTTTCGCGGCGGTTCGCTCTCTCTCTGTGTCCTTAACGCCGCGAGAAAGAGAGAGAGAGAGAGAGACCTTTGAGAGGAAGGAGGAAAAGGCGAGAGAGTCGTTCTCGTGCGGCGCTGTGCCCCGGTATAAATTAAGTATTTAACAGGCCTTTTTCTGCGATTGTCGGGGGGGAAGAGGAAAGGGTTCGGACACGATCTCTATATACCGCGAGGTGCTCCCTGCATCTCGTCTGAGCATGCGGGTCTGTATCTACTTAATTGCCCGAGCGCCTTTGTGTACTTTATCGGGGACGCGGTTTTTGCGGTCGACTCTTAGGTTACGTTTGTCTCTCGAACAATGATAATTAGTTATATCGGCCGAGTTTTTGCCCGAGTTTCAATAGGCCGACTCGAGCGGTTGTTATTAACCGGAGATAATAATATTCATGCATTGGTCGTTATTTATTGTTTTCATTAATTTTGCTTAGTCACCGCTGATCCTGAGTAATAATTGAATATTCTCAAGTAATACACAATTTTCGAATTCAATCGAAAATCACACGATTGCAAACATTTTAAAGAAAATACTTCTTTAAACAACTTTTCCCGCGTTTATATACACTCGGTAATACACTCCGTTGATTTACGAGGGAATAAAAAGATTGTGTATATAAATTCTTTTTTTTTTATACCCGCTTCATTCGCTCATTACGTCAGGAAAAAAGAAACGGGATCGCGCGGCTCAAAAGTTATGTAGACACGGAGTCGCAATGCGAAAAGTGTTACATAAATGACGTCACAGTGCAAACTGATAAAGCTCGCCTGCCCGCACAATTCGTTGAACTCCGCGTTCGAGAAGCATTACAAGTATTTCTTAATTGCGGCGGTTAAAGGCGTAATGCAATCACGCGAGCATTCGGCGAATGCGCGTTGAATACGCCAAAAGTAAACGCGCGGCAATCGAGCGTAACGCCGTTAATTTCGTGTAATCAATCGGCCTGAAAGTCAAGGACGCCGAAAGTTATTTTAAAATTTGTGTCACTTTCCAGGTTCGCCGTTAAAAAGGAAGATAAATGCCGACAGAAGTGATTTTTCAATTGAAAGCATAAATTGACATGTTTTACAAAAATAACTTGCCGTCTTCGCGACGACGGGATATCCGAAGCGTTTGTAAAACAAATGCTTTCAAACATTTATATTATTATCGGATAGATAAAAAGTAAAATTCACTCAAAGTCACCGAGAGCCTTTAATGAAAAAGCAAACACGGCCGTAAAAGAAACGCTCAAAGCCCACTTTGACAATTATGCTTTTCTGTTAAACAAACATTGCTCAATATCCCCGGGCTCGCAATTTGCACCTTTTATCGCCGTAAAACAACAGCCACGCTTCATTCCCACCGCGAGGCGGTACGACTCTCGCCTCCCATAGGCTGTGCGGCCGCGTTTCGTCTCCCGAAATTTCCCGGGGAAAAGGGCGAGTATATATATATATACATATATATAAATCCTCATCGGAAGTGGGATATATTCAAAGAGAACAAAAGGAAGCGGCCCCGGGCGGGGAGAGAGAGACCTTACGCGTCTCTCTACCGCCGACGAAAACAAAAGGGAGACCGCGACTTTACAATGGGCCGCGAGCCCACACACACACACAGGCACACAGCGTGGAACGCGGCGGCGCGACGAAATGAGACGGCGAGGTGAAAGGACTCGCTCGCGAGTTGTGCAAATCCGTCCGGTGGAAGAGCTCGCCGCCGACGTAAGAGGGTCTCTCTCTCTCTCTCTCTCGGCGCTGCCGTTAACCTCGGCGGGGGGGACTTGGTCAATTACCCGAAAATTGTTATTAAAACGGCCATTTAGTCCGCGGCGATTATTGCGCGAGCGCGAGCGACGTACGGCAGCCGGCGGCGCTGATGCAAATGACATTATACGGGAGGCAGGCGGAAATAAAGCGGCCAATTTGTCGCGGAGAGTTTTTATATACGCCGCGCGCGCGGTAATCGACCGAAAGAACGCCCCGAGATACACACAGAAATCGCGGAAAACGTCGCCACGCGTCGCCCGGCGACGTGTGTCCTCTCGGAGCCCCGGAGGCGGCCGGCTTTTCTTTTCTCGCTTTTTCCTCCCGTTTGTCTGTTTGCGAGATGCCACATCGCCGCGTGACGGATGGAGCGAACCTTTTAAAGAATGGCCCAGCTTTTTCATTAGGATACTCTCTCCCCCGCTCCCGCGTGCGGCATTGGGATTGTTATAAATTTTGAGGGAGAACGGACTGCGCTCTCTCTCTCTAAAATTTTTCACTTTAGCCCCGGACAGTGATTCAGCGCGCGAGGCTCCGCGTGAAAAATTAGCGGATTCCCGTGCGCGGGTAATTGAATTGACAATAACGAAAGCCCGCGGAGCGAAAAAAAAAAGAGTAATAGACCGTAATTTAATCTTATCGCTTACGAAAATACGCGCAATTACCACCTTTTATTATTTTCATCGGACGAGGATCGCGATAAGGATCTGGACTTCAACGGCTATTCTCAAACGTCGGCGCTATTAACTTATCATCGGGGGAAATCGTTTCGAAATGTTTCTTTTTTTTATAACATTAGGTAATAGGCCATTCGCGTAAATGCTTAATTATGGCGAAGCGACGATATAAAAAGCCGGCTCTTAAGACGCTACTTGGTCCTTTTTCTATAAGCTTCGCACTGACCTGGAGTGTATTGTCGCCGTTGGAGATAGGTAATTACGGGCTTCACAACGGCTTGAGAAATTATATTCTAAATGGGAAATAGTCGATTAAGGCGTGAAATTTAGCGATTAGCGTGAGCCTTTCGAAATTTTAAGCTATTTTTTAAACTTTCCAATTGAATTAAGGATTATATTATTTTGTAACATCGGGAGAAGATTAAAACGCACATTTATACATATTAATAAATTTTATTGTGATATGCCAAACAGAATACTTTATTTATTTAAAATCGCCAAACAACGTTTGATAAAAACCTCGGTGCATCAAATTTCAGACTAACAAACAAACAAACGAAGATGTATGATGCGTTTTCCGCAAGAATATTTCTTCGTCAAAAATACATATATCAATGTGTATAAATTTGGTGTCACCGTTTTTTTCCACGTGCACAAATAACGAACGAAAGAGCAAAAAAAAGTAGCGCGGCGAATAACGAGGCTAAGCTAATACAATAAAATCCCTCGATTTATTCGAGAAAGAGTTTCGCGTTCTATTGCCGAGCCTCCGCGTTACTTAAGCTCGATGCGCGCGTATAAAAAAACATTTGGGAACCGCAAGCAGTTAATTATTTTATAATTGCATTATATTTACGCGAGGCAATTACAACGCGAGAAGATAATTGAGCTATTAATTTATTGAAATTGCCCGGAGCTTGTAAAATAAGACATTGCCAAATAATAGCCTAATAAAAGAGCCCCGCCAGCTTGCGAAATCAATTTCCACGCAGACAACAATACCCGCGGCAAAAAACGCGAGGAATATCCGCGCCACGCGTCTACGTATCAAGCTCTCCACCTTTCCCTTGACTCTCCGCTCTCCCATCGCCGATGCAAAAAAGAAAAAACGATCGGCCTCCCGCGCGAGAAAAGCCGAGAGAGCGCGCGCAAGAAAAAAGGCGCTCGTTACGCTCGTTAAGAGGCGACCCTTTTTACAATACCGTATCTCTCGTCTACCGGGGCATACGGTTATCGCGCGTGCCGAGTCTTCGGAAAAAAAAGTCGCGATTATACGTACGCGCGCGCGACGGGGGTAATTAGGCGCGATTTACGCCGGATTCCGCGGGCGCTTTTTCGTCCCCCCGCCCGCGGGGAGGGGGGAGGAGAGCGAGATTTAGCAACGAGCGCGGCGGTCGTAAATGGAGTTCGAGCGGAGGCGAGGAGAGCTCGTCTACTCGAGAGATTGTCGAGGCGATCCTCGGCGTCGCTTCGTTTTTTGCGCCGCTTTAATAAGCCCCCCGAGTCGCTTCTTAATTAAGTCGCGAAAATGAGCTGTTGGTAAACCGGCGAGGGGCTATCGCGTAATTTAAGCGAGTTCCGAGGAGATTGAGATTGCGGGACGGACTGGATGACGGGCACGGCGATCGAGTTTCGGGCGTTTGGGAAAAGCTGCGGAATTTCGATTTTTGTTCCGTTAAATGATTCCTTTGATGAATTAATTTGGAATGATATTATTTCATTTTAGATATTAATTTGGATTTCTGGAATCACTTACCCAAATTGTACACTCTTGTATGAATATCAATTGAAATGAAATAATAAATTAATATAAAATTAATAAATTAATATAATATAAAATTAATGAATACATTAATGGTTGAAATGTGAAAATTTAAATTTATCCATTGCATTGGGCAGTTTAATTAATACCAATGCTGAATTCGCAATAATATACGTTTGAAACTCTTTATTTTTAACATTTCCGAAAAAAAAAAAGAAATGGAAACAATCGGAATCTGTTCTAAGTGCGAAACTCGTCCTTGGTTCGTACTTTCAATGAAAGGTTTTTGAAGGCTGGGAGCGATACATCTGTTGTAAAATGACTTTTTTCGAGGGACTCGTAATTGGAACACCGACCTTCCAAACATTCTCGGACGCATATTTGTGTAGTGTAAACTTTTTATCGAAAATTACTTGCTTTAGATTGTATTGTATTATTTATTCAATCAATTACTAAGTAAATTGATTACGTAAGATTACTACGTTTTATATTAAATTTTAACTCCAAATCTTCTGTACAGTTAAAAATAAAAAAATTTTAAAATTTACGTATATTTTAATCGCCAAGAAGACGAATGCAATAATTAAACTGACGTTTTGAATCTTACCCAGCTCACATATCAAAAAAAAAAAGCTTTCTATAGCCGCCGTATTTTTGCAAAAGATTATTTACGAGGCAATTGTGATCGCAGTGAAAAAAAAATCAATGAGAATCTGCAGGTGATCGCTCCGTGCAAAGCATCCCAGCATTAATAATGCACAGCGAGAGAAGACGTCTCAAACAAGGACAATCGCCTTTGTTGATATTGAATTTCACGGCCTTCAAGCTCGACCGAACCGAGAAGTCAAGTGTTTGTTTTACAGAGAAGACAATGGCAGATACAAATGTACGCGACGCAATGCCATATGTACAAACTCGCCGAGCACATTATTTCCGCGTCGCTCGAGAGCCGTCTCTATTTACTTTTTTCCCCCCTTCCCCCCGAGGAAAGATTTGAAAAATTACATAAACGTATATAATATAACCGCTTCTCGCGCGTAATAACACTTTCCGGCTCCATCGATCCTTCAACGCTAATTTTCTCGCGCTAACAACGCCTTTTCCCTGAAACGCGACCGAGGAGGGAACCAAAAAAGAAAAGAAAGACTCGGCGCGAAACAACGGCGCGTTACATCTGTCGGCGAGGGAAGAAAGCTGTTTTTTCTTCTCTCGTTCGAATAATAATTACGATTGTCTGGGAAGGAGTTGTATACGCAAGTATTGTGGAAACGGGGCAGCGTCGAGGAGAGGATGTCATCCGCAAGGCGCGCCGCGCGAGTCGCTTCATTATTCCGAGTTTCCGTGCAATTGATCCCTCGACGTTCGTTATTGCCCATTATGTCGGCGAGGGACAAAGGCCGCCTCGTAAAATATTTATCACTCGTCGCGGAAGGGTTTCTCTCTTTTTTGCTTTCGCCGAAAAGGCGTTTTCATTATCTGCGCGGGAGAGCTTTTTATCATGAAAATTAATGCGCTCGCCAACGCATTTTGCTCTCCGTCTAAACGTGCTATTTTTGTATGCACATATTTTAATTCGTTTTCGCGTTCTTATTAACGGGAGGTTATACATTCGCAAGTTGATATTAAAAATATTTTTCGCGCTCTAACTTTACGCGAAACCGCTGTAATTAACTTTTTAGTCTCGATGCGTGCCAATTAACCGAAAAGGCTTCCGCGGGATAAACTTACGTAAAGCGAAACATTGACATTGCAGCAAAGTTTAAAATGATTAAATATAGTTCGTTACGAGCTGCATTATTGCAGCCTTGCTTCAAACGTACTAATTATATTCATTCGCGCAAAACATTACTTTTTCCGTCAATCCTCTTCGCTCCACCGCAAAGACATACACGTATCCGCATTCGTTAGCGATTTCGTCTGAAATCTGCCGAAATTATCGCGTAATTAATCATTTAAAGCCCGAAGTAAAAATTTATTTACACGAGAATCGCGGCCGAGGCCCCCTCCCGTCTCCGCAAAGCAAAAGTTTTAATTAGTGTTTATCGACCCTTAATTAAAACTTTTCTCGAGGGCAGCGCGCCTTTTTCCTCCTTCGGCGCCCCGGGACAAACTCCCAAATAATTGATTAATCCGCGAGAGCGGCGTACACGTCGGCTACGTCAATGCGCGCCGCAAATCGAGACGGACACTTTGACCGACGCCTCGGGGGGAGACAATTTAAAAGTGGTTCTATCCATTCGACTATTAAGGACAAGAATGAGATAAAACTTTACGCGGTGGTAGATTGTTAGTGTATAAAAACGGTATAATTCAAATTTTGGACTTATTCGTTGCTTCTGAAGCGAGAAATTAATGTTTCAATTTTTAGCGATTTAACGCGGGCTTTTGTGCGGAATGGGATTTTTGCGCTCTTCACATTATGATATGTAAGCAATTGACGACAAGATTTTAATGAAATTTTTTAATCTAGTAGAAAAATCTTCAACCATTAGGGTAAAGCGGGGGAAGATACAGTAGTTGGTAAAAATTTTCATTCTCGTAGTCTGTAATCGCTTTACCAACTACATTGGTAATTTTTACAAATATTTTTGTAAATATTACAAACTTTGGCTTCTCAATGTATTTATAAACTACATTAATCAGTTTCACAACTAATTGGCTTTGACTAGTGTAGTGTGCTAAGAACTATCTTGAACAGCCAATGACGTGGAGGATGTGGCCAAGCTTTTAGCTTCGATGACAGCACTGAGAAAAATTTTTTATTAAAAATTACTGTACTGTATACCAAAGTATATGGAAACTTGCATTATCCTAAAAATTACTGTATTACATACTAAAATTTAATAAAGCGATATCAATTTTTACTACAATTATATTAAATTTCAGTATGTAATACAGTAATTTTTAGGATCACGCAAGTTTGCCTACACTTTGCTATACAATACAGTAATTTTTAACAAAACATTTCTCTCATTGCGGGGCGCAGCTCGGCGGCGCTCGAATCATCATCCGCGAAATCGTGCCGCAGACATAATTTTAGTCTCGCGCGCGGCGCGCGGCTCGACAATAGCGGCCGATCAGCCCCCCGTAATGAGCAGCGACCTCTCGGCTTGTAAGTAATACGAGGCACGTCGCGGCGCGGCTCCTCCGTAATCGAAAATTCCGACCGAGCGCCAAGAGATAACGGCTGATGATGCTCTCGCCGAGTGTTGATATATCGGTGCCCGGGGGATCCTTATTTCGCGCGCGCCTCATTCTCACCGATTGAATCCGGAATTGTGTAATGCGAGTATACGGTATGGTGGCGGCAGCGCGTAATGCGCCTTACCGAGAAATATAACTTTCTTTCGCGCGGCGAGCTTTGTAATGATATATTTATTCCTGTTTTACTTTTAGCTCGTTAGCTTGCAGTTTCTGCGAGGCTGGAGGAAAATTCTCTGCCCGCGGCCGCGCGAGTGTTGAACGGGCGAAAATTGATGAATGGAGATTGGGATGAGTTTTTGCGCTGCTCGTTATTTAATGAGTGCTGAATCACTGGTGGAGTGGTAACTTTTGAGAGAACCGACTCGAAATTCCGAAAAATTACTTCTTCGTACGAAACAGTTAACGAATAAACAGACTTTTCCGAATATCTAATTTGATTACAAATTTATCCCCGTCGAATCATCGACATCGACTGCATTTTCAGATGCAAAAAAAAAGCACTCGGCGCACAATTTCGTAACGGATTTTCGTCCTTGAAAGCTCTCAAGAAACAAGCGGCGAGGCGACACATCCTCGCGAACGCAATTCGGAACATCCTCGGCGCTCTCGAGCGCAAAGCCGAAAAGCCGGCAACGACAGAGAGAGAGAGAGAAAGAGAGAGAGAGAGAGAGAGAGAGAGACGCGCAACGCCTCTTTTTAGCCGATTGCGCAAGCGGCTTTTCTCCTGCGCGCACACACACACAGACCGCTGAATCGCTAATGGCCAGAGAGCTGCTCCGCGCGAAGACAGGACGTCGATCGGAATCGAAGAGACTCGTATACCGGGAGCCGGAGCCCGAAAGAGGATTCGGTGTTGGTTTCGAAAGCGCCACAGGTTTACGGCGCCGGTCAGTGAATCGCCGAGCGGGATGGATTTTCTACTCTTCCAGTGCCAGGGGGGACTCGTGGGAATCGCGAAGGAGCTAATTGCCGCCAAAATTTCATGCTAAGTGCCGGGGATTGGAGAGGCGTACAGGTTGCGCTGTTTTTTTTTTTTTATTACTGCCTGTTTTTGTCAATGGGAGATTTTTACTTATCGAAGCTTGAAATGTCGATGAAAAGGTTTGATTCGTGAAGAAAGATAACGGGAAATTCGCGAAAGAACGTTTAATTTCACGTTTTATAACAAAATTACAAAATTAACGAGGCAATATTGAAGAAAATCTAAATTTCGTTTAAATCGAAATACTATAAATTCATAAACTTCATTTGCGGACACTCTACTGTTGTGTTGCGTTTAATTCGTCATTAAACCAGTATGCATTCATTATTAAACATAACTTTAACGGAACTTACGAGTGTGCACCATCTAATAACAGTATGGTAATTAAGTTTATGCCTCCCCTTTTCGTGTTTATTCTCATGGCATTCGCGATGAACACGGTGTTCCATGGTATTACAGTATGTTCCCTCGATCATAAGCATTTAACAGGTATAAAACATCTGATAATACATGTTACATGAATAATATTAATTGTATTGCGTGCACAACTATTTTACCTTTCATTAAATTACTGTGTTATCTAGGTCAGTTTTGTAATGCAAAATCATTAAATTACTGCTAGCTGTGATTATAAAGAACAATAAATTATAATTCAATACGTTATCTTCGAATACCGAAAAGTACCTGTTAAAATTGCAATATAAGCTATTTTTACGAGTTTGAATTCTTTTTGAATTAGCACTGCGTTAACAGTTTACGTGACTTCGAGCAATAAGTGGGTGTGCGTTGAGCAAATAAACGTTATGTTTCTGTATTAAGTAAAATTAAAGCAATATGTACTGAAACGATATTTCCAAATTTCCCGTCAGAGAACAACCTGCAATTATGTTATTAATGTAACATTCTTAAATTATTCTTTCAATACTTTGCGACTTTCTACAACTTTAAAAACTTGCTTCTACAATAAAGTAGCTTGTTTGAATTACTTTAAAGTAACAGATTCTCCTTTATAACAAAAAACGTGGCTGTGGCTGATTTTTTTTTTATAAAATACGTACCTACTTAATAAATATTAGACAGCAGCCTTGCGCACAATCGCGAATCGTCGCGCTCCAGTTTGTCGAAAATCTTTCCTCTTCCTTTATTTTTAATGCTCCGAGACTTGCGCGAGGATGTGAAATAAAAACTTATGGTACTACGGCAGGAAGACCGTATCATTCCACATATTTCCTGATTTTTTGTTGGTAGTTTCCTTTATAAAGAAGTTGAAATTCATTGTATCTTCTTCAGTTATGTAACGAAGAATTTATAATGTCGTTAGAAAAGTTTTGGAGATAAAATTGGATTAAATAATTGTATTCCATCATATCGCAATGCTCAACTTTAATTTATTGCATTATATTATCAAATCGAGAATTCGTATTTTGAGTTTTTAGAAATTTTCAAACGAAATTGCATTACAAAGGTATTCGTGTTCAACAAAAGATTATATCAAAGTATAATTAAAAAGGATTTCTGGTTATAAATTATGCACGCATAATAAAATATTGTATTTAAAATATTCAAAGTATTATATTATTTTATTCGAAAGATTATTACGCATGAAAAATGTTTTTTAATGAATATTACGAATGCAAAATAAAAGATTTTTGGAATTATACACCCGTTGAACAAAATGTTAATTTACAAAAAAGCTCGATGCCAAAGATCGAAAAGCATCGATAAAAAAAATCCTCGAAATTTCTGCCAGTTGCCTCAACGACGAACTTTCCTTCGAACGAACAAAAGCGCCTAGTACTTTTACGTTTCCCAACTTCGAAAACCCCCGATTACTTTAACAGCCCCGGCAAGCTTCAAAATCTCGAAACGTTCGCGCAGTACCAGCAATTGCGACGGTTACATCAGCGCCCCGCAATTCGTGAAAAATTCAAAAAAAACCGGCGCAAAGCGCCGCGTTATCTCCGAGCGGTAATTTCGCCGGTCTGACGGCGGAGGGGGGGAGGGAGGAGAATCAGCGCCGGCGCGCGGAGCGTGAAAACGCAGCGCCGAAATCGAGAGGGGCCGGAAAAACGGTCTGCTCCTCCTGCGTGCGCGCGAATAGGAAGTTGGAAAGGATGGCTTGTAAAAATGTTGCACAAGGCAGACGCAAGAATAGAGACGCTCGCCGCGCGCTAGAAAGCCGATTAAAACGCGCGCCGAAGCTGCTGCTGCTGCTGCCGCTGCTTTATTGTTTTTCCTTTCGTAGCCGCGAAAATTCGCGCGCCGTTTTTCTCTCCTGTACGTGCCGCTCGTTACGAGCCGCGCGGCGTCTTTCGTAATAAAGTTGACAGTGGAAAGGTTAACGTTTACGGGCAATAATTTAATGAGCGTCGAGTTAGTGCGTTTCGTTCGTTATGTGGGTTTATGAAGTGACGCGGTATTAAAAGTAATGAAGTGGCCGCCGTGAAGTTCTAATATTTTGATTATTCTCGCGATATACTTGACCCGTCGATTGTTAAGGACGTTATGTCTTAAAACATTGATGCATTCATATCAAGTGTAAGTACATTAATCATTACTCAAGCGATGTATGAAAAATAGCATTTTCTAGATCGTAATTACAAAAATGAGGTTACTTATTCAATTTTTTCATTATGTTATTCATTAAAAAGTTTAAGCTTTTATCCGTTGCCTCTCTTTCTTGTATAAAATTAAATGTGCAGCTCGTAATACCGCACCTTTTGTAAACCTATAAAAGCAATAACGCCTTTGAAACATAAATAAAAGATTGTTAAGTATATTCACACAAAAGATTTACGACTCGGTATATTAAGAACACAAATTAAAATGCAAATTATATACACGCTACTTTTTATTCGATGCTTCCCTAAATTCAAAATGTAAAATATTACCCTCGCAAGCTTCATTCATAAATAAATGATGAAGTCGCGCTTTAAATCGTCTCTTATAATTTTAAACAGTAAATAAACCTCCTTCAAATATAATTTTACTCCATTATTCAAACTGCCGTCCCTCGCCTCGCCACAATAAATCTTCTCTAAATTCAACCGAGCACTTAACGATCCAAATCCTCCATTTGTTAGCCTACAATGCGAAAATCTAAAATTTCAACCCCAACCGGATTCCCCCTTGACAATTACGACTCGGCAGTACAGAGTGCACCCGTCATATCCGCTAAGTATACGATCGAGCGTTAAGCAAAATCAAAACTCCGGCCGACGATTAACGGTGAAAATTGGGCGTACAACGCGTCGTGTCGTAAAATCGACGTGCGCCGCGAGCGTAAAAGCGCAGTATAAAATAACGACCGCCGATTTGAATGCCGACGGAACGCGCGACGCGAATTCGAGGAAAAAAAGAGGGCCAAGTTTAACGGGTGATTCGAGGACCCGACACGTTCCCATTCACTTGGGCCACGTGTTAAATCTATTTTGTTGGCTCTAGCGAAACGTTCGCGGAAAATATATATATGTGTTTGTATACGATAAGGTTTGACGTTCGATATGTATATTTTTTTTTGTATCCGCCCGAATTGTTTATCCGCTATGGACATCTGCGGATTTTGGATTTTTTCTATTTTCACGGCGGAGAGCATCCGTTTTTGCGCAACGATTTAACGCGGCGGAAAATAATGCGCGGGTGAAATTTTTTTTTCTAAAAACGTGGATTAGAATCTAGAAACTTTATTCAGGAATTTTTTTTTTTATTACTTTGCGTGAAATTTTATGATTTATGTCACTGGTATGACATTTTTGCAGGATCAAAAAACTTTCAATTTTGCTTTTCCACGATACAAATCAGAATTCCTCGTATTATCATTTTTATCGTATACACCACGCGAGCGTAAATGCAGTTTACTTCGCCTCGCACTTACGTAAACTTTATTAAACATTCACGAAAAATCGTTCTCTTATACTATTAAAGAAAATAAAACCGAAGTCAGCCGTTAAATTTCCCAGAGGCTAATTACAATATAAAAATGCCTTTTTGCGACGCTTAAAAACGTCACGAGCAAAAATGCCCGGGTATTGTTTACAACCTGGTTGTATGCAGCATCCCAGACATTTTTGACGGATCTAATAGCTTTCTCCAAAACTTTCCCATAGGGTGAGAGGAGGTGGGACTTTTTTGTACTTCCTTTTAAGTACATGTCGACTTGTAATCTATAAGACCCATGATGAAAGTGAAGGTTACAGCGTTTAAAGGTCCATTATAGCTTTAGTTACAAAGGATGATGCCCACGGCTGTAGATACAATCAATCGCGGGCGGTTGACCTTTCTCATGGCGCGTTCTCTCGTAAGAGCTTGAAAAACTCGAACTTCCGGCGTTGATGGATAAAAGGTGAGATATTTTATTAAGGATCACGGACTTACGTAAAATTGAATTTTAAATCTCGGCTCTTCGGGAAACTCGGGTAGTTTAAGGGAGTACTGATGGAATGATTATAAATTTTAGCTCTTTTCCGAGAAGACTAGGAAATTTTGAAATACTTAATTTATCGCGCTTTTAAAATTTTTCCAGAATTTTTGCAAGACACCCTTCTTCATTGTGATTTACGAATTAAGTAGATGATACATCGACGGTTCAAGACAGTCGATCATCAATTCCGTCTTGCGCAGTAATCATTCGGGAAAATTATGTTATAGAGAATTGCAACAAACTTGGCATCGCGTTTGGCAGGGTTTTTTATTGTTATATTTGGCGGCATTCCCAAGCCACGGGGCGTAACGCGTTTTCCTCCGAACGCCTTCGCACTTTGCCACATTTCTTCCACAAACGAGACAGAGAGTAATTAGAGTATACATTTTTTTTTCGTTCCCACATAAATTCAAAAATAATAACTCAAAGGAGATAAATTGCCGGACTTTTTCTCCCCCTTTTTCGAGAGTATCTTGATAGCATAATACGTACTCATTACACTTTTATTGTCTATTTAATTATAGTTTTTATTGCTTTATCTTAATTTTTAACGTTCCCTCCTATCTCGAAGTACGTAACCATTTATTATAAACGTAAAGTAAGCATTTTTACGGACGATAATTTTGAAAGCCCGCAAGAACGGAGGTTCGGAGCAGAATATTATTGCCTCCTATGTTCCTTTTACTTTTACGCTCTATTCAAATAATATTACGGAATCTCGCTTCTCGCGCGAAACAAATATTTTTCCGCAATTGACGCTCGAGTAATTAGACCATCTAAAGAAGTAGGAAGAACCATATCGGTAACGATCGCGCTAATGAATTTTACAATCGCCGCGGACGCGAGCGCTATACAGCCTAAGCCTCAACATCGATCCCCCTCATCATCGGAAGTGCTCTAATTATCGGCACTAAAGTCGTTAAAGAGCAACTTTCACATCCCCTCGAGAGGAATCGTCCTTCCCACCCTCCCCTCCTCATCGAAAACGTCGGTTCGGCAATAAAGCGGGGATCATGATACGCGCGGCAGCGCTTCTCTTTTTTTTTTTTTTTACAACTACCCCGCCGCGCCGCGAGGAGAAGTGGGCTGTAAACTGCCGCGCAACTGAATCGCGCCGACGAACGCTCGTTGCCCGCCGTTTTACGAGCTGAAGCTACAGGCCGTTACGCGGGCAAGTGTAGGGAAACAGAGAGAGAGAGAGGAGTCTTACGTGTCGGCCGTGACGATCCATTCATTTTCTTTCCGGAACGGCGGGCTGTATTGCTTTTTTGCCGCCGCGGCTGCACTTTGAGAAATCGGTCTGTGTGCGCAGGTTAGGAAAATGAGGAGAGTGTATATATTATACGACGCTTTTGGGCAGGGAGAAAAGAAAAGAAAACGACTGAAAGTTTTTTCGATTTAGAGAAGAGAATTTTGAATTTTTCTATCGAAGCGAGTTTTTCTGTGGTTGATGAAATTAAAAGTGTGTTTAATTACACGTAATTTTTTATTCGATCGAAAAATCTGAGCCTGACGTTTTAAAGTGCCTCCTTTGGAGCTAAAAGGGATATTGCAAAAGAGTAAGATCCAATTAACGTTTGATGAATTATCTCATCGTCGGTCCTTTAACATTCTAAATGTATGTCAACCTTTAATGCTTAATATATTTTTTTTTTTTCAGTCGATGAAAAATAAAATCGAAATTCGTTCCGCTTTTTATCACGCTCCCTCGCCAAACAAAATTTTATGCAAATCTAGTTATCTCCGTTTTCATCACGGCGTCGCAATTAAAATTCGACCTACCTGCCGTTCGCCGCGCATCGCGTAACTCAATTGCATATAAATACGCGACATAAATTTCGATCGCTTCATTCATCCCATCGACGCATGCATTTACCATTCATTTACATTAGAACGTAAACAAATTCCGTGCATCGAGCACGCAATATTCACTCGGTGCGGCACAGAGAGAGAGAGAGAGACTCACTCGAGCGAAGGGAGGATTGCGCCTTAAAGTCTGCACGACCGTATTCCAGATGAGCTGCAACTGTCCGTTAACCTCGGCGGTGGGCCCCACCCTGGCGTCGACCTGCGGCGGCCCGTCCTTCATGCTCTTCATGGGCCTGCTGGAGGTCTTCCTGCGCAGCCAGTGCGACCTCGAGGACCCCTGCAACCGGCCCATACCTCAGAAGCGCGTCAATCCCAGGTGAGTTCAATTATTGTACGCGCGCATGCGAAATTTTAGATATACTCTAAGGCTCCGCGCGGGGAAAGTCGCCGGGAGTCCAAAATTTACGGCGGCCGTTAAAGCGCCTTTTACGACGCTGCATCCCCGCGTTTGCTCTCCCGCGCATGATTACAGTAATATAACAGCCAAATTCACTGCCGGGGCTCTCGGCGCGCTCCGCTCGGCGATTAATTTAATTATATGTATACGTCCGAGGGCGGTAAGTACTTCTCGTCGAGTCGTTAACCTCCGCGGACAAATTTACGTGAGATCGGATCCGCGGCGGAGGTGGAACTGACCGAGTAGTGTGTATAATGCGCCTGTATCACTCGAGTATATACGGCGCGCGCGGATAAATAAAAAACGCAGGAAAATTAAGCCAATATTGACTTTCGATTCCCTCGCTAAAACGCTCAAGGGCTTTATGAGATTTGGCCGCGTAAACGAGCTCGCCGCGAATGCCGCAAATAGGACGGCTGATTTTTTTCAAAAGGCTTTTTTTCGAGGTTTAAAAAGGCAATTACGAGGCTGCCTTTTTCTCTCTGTCGAAAGGGGCACATAGCCGATGGAATTAATTACGAGGGACGAAACGGAGCGACGGAACTCTTTTCTTCTTGCCCGAGGAGTTTGGCGGAGCGTATATATAGAACGAACGCAAAAAAAGACATCCTCGGAGGTATTAGTCGCCGGCCGGAGCCATATCGACGTCGATACTTCAACCGCGCGTCGGGTGATTGACGTGGGTTATATGGCGCAATCGGCTTTAAGGACTTGTCGCCGCTCGTCTGTCGAGGCGCATTATTATTTTGTCGATAAAGTAGTGAATTGAATTCAATTTTTAAAGTTGTAATGAATTTTTTTGTTTTTTTTTTTAGTAAAGTCTCGTCGCGTTTCGAGCAATTTCGGCTTTCTATCGATCTTCTCAGGCCTCGTAAATTATTCATCGTAATTTTTCAGTAATAAAATTAGTATTACAGGTTAAGATCATTAACGATTATAGGTTGAGGGGCAATTTTACGACTTTAGACGCTCAAGAAACACATTGAACTTCCCCGGACGAAGCCTTGAATTTGAATATAAACCGAGGCAGCACTTAAGTTATACAACGTCCAAGTTTTGCTCGAGTGCGGCTTCGCTGCTCGGCGAAGTGCGCGCGCTTCGAAAAATCCATATAACCCATAGCCGATAATCGCTAAAATTTAACATGTCGCAAAGCAAATAATTACCGATTCCAGGCGCTCTCCCGCAGCGAGAAAATTGCAAATTGATTGGCCAATTACCCCCTGCGGTCTATAGCGGCGTTCTATATACGCCGGAAACTCGCTCTCTTCCCGGACGAGATGAAGAGCTCAAAAAAAAAAGAAGAAAAAAAAACGGGAGCAGGCCCTAAAGACGCTCTCTCTCCACTTTCTCCCCGATATCGTCGGCCCTCGTAAATAATCCACTTATTCGACCCCGACTCGTTACAACTACGCTTTGTCAACGCGGGTAATTACGGAGGCCTCGTGGCTTCCGCACCGAGAGCCGCAGAGCGTCGAGGCTCTCTTTTTCCAGAGGGCTGATTTATGGGGACTGTTTCGCGGCACGTGGCGCCGCACGCCGATATTAGACCCCCGAGTTTTCGGGCTTTCTCTCCCGCGCGGCAGGATGTTACGCGGAAGTGCGCCGCCGCCGCCGCCGCGTTTATATCGTAATGGCGTATATGCGCGCACGTGTTCTTATCTAAAACGGGGCTTAACGGCCCCGCTGCCTGTTGCCGCTCGCGATGGGCCTCGTAAAACGGGGATATAAGCCGCGGCGGTCGTCGCGCCTCTTTTTTTTTTAATCCGCCGCCGTGTCCTTCGGCCGTTTATTTAACTATGACGAACGCTCGGTCGCGTTTTATATCGCGCCGGCGATATTTGCATAATGGAGGATTGCGAGGCTCGCCGGGGTTACAGTTGTGATACTCGTACGTATATGAGGCGGAGATGAAAATTTTCGATGTAAGCATGATCGCGGAGATTTTAGCGAGGAATTCCTAAGCGAAAGTTTATGACAGCGAGAGATTGCGATCTGAAAGTCATCATCTCTTTACCGCGAGAGAGATACTCATGACAGCTGGATGGTACGTTATATCTGATGATAATTTTAAGTCGATTATTCAACGCTATTATTTAATTCCTGCGTTTTATTTCGTCGGCTCGCGAAATGGCGAATAAAACATTTTATAATGCAGCGTTGCAAAGACCGTATTTGCCTAATTTGCATGTATAAATAAAGAAAGTCGTATATTGAGAATTTTAAGTAAAGGCATCACGAAAGCGTACAGAATCGATTGTATGCGTTTAACTATTCATATTTTCATATACAAAATATAGTAATAATAAACATAGTATACAATTATATATTCAGTATAATTATTTAATGGAATTTCGTTCCATTAATTATAATTTATATTCTAAAGAAAAATCTTTTATGTTATCCTATAAAATTAATGTAGTCAATGTGAATACCGTCATTTATTAATCAAGCCAGTAACGTGATTTATGGTCTGTAAAGGATACAACGTCACGAATAAAAATTTTATCGATCGTCAATGTCGCACAATACATTCATTATAGAGAGGACCATCCATTAGGATTAAAAAAATGTAACGCTTCGATTGTCGTGCTACACTACAAGGAGGTATTTATCATTCAAACGTTCCCTTCCACCTCTCGCTGAGCGAACCGAGAAACTTCCCCCGTCCGCGCGTCTCTTAAATAATCGAAAGCGCCGAGCGACGCAATCCTCGACGATTGAAAAAAAAAAATATGATCCGCATCGAGAAATTAGCAAACAATCGAGCCCCGGCTTACATTATACACACATCGCCGCAGCGACGCGAGGCCCGCAGAAGCAGCTCTAGGAAAAGTCTCTCTCTCTCTCTCTCTTTCTCTCGCGGAAACCGCTGGAAGAAGCGCCCGGGTAATAGAAAGTGATTTCCCGCTCCCCGCGGCAATTACGTCGACAACGAGCTCGGCGCGCGCGCACACACACACACACATATACACACACATACTTGGCTTTTGTGAGAACGGCACCTTTCGCCGGGCCCTACATAACGCTCCGCTAACCCAGTTAAACCGCATCGTGAGATAATACTTATCCGAGAGCTGCCGTCGTTGTATAGAGAGAGAGAGAGGGAGCCTCTAATGCCGACGATTCGCGATTATCGGATTTATTGCCCTTCCTCTCTCTCTCGCCCCCTCCCCCGACTTTATGGACGGGCCGCTAACGGTTATACGCCTCTTCCCCCCGGATACTTTGGCTTTTCGGAGATTTACGTTTTATACGTTTGCGCGGCGAACGATGATTTGTATATATTTCGCGCGGCCTACGGAAATGCGATCCCGCGGCCCCGATAAGGACGGAGAGCCGCGATCGTTTGCTTGCCAAATTCCTCCGGATTATTTACCCTCGAGGAAGGGGGGAGCTTTTTTTCACGGAGAGTGATTGATTTTTTATTGACTCTTCGAGGCACGCGGTTATATGGTCCTTTTGTTTATTTTGAGAAAATTACGTAGCCGAGACCGCTGTTAGGGTTATTATTATTTTATGAAAGTTTCGCGTCTCGGCGCAATATATTTATTTGCATATACGCGAAATGTTTAGAAGCAACTTTCTCGTCCGTTATATTATACGAGCATCGAATATTTTAATTGGCCTCAAATCGTTCATTTCACGTGAACGCGATGTAAATCCTTTTGCCTCGGTAAGAAGAAACGAGTAATAGAAACGAATGGCAATTATTATCAATTACGTCGGCAAAAATAGAATAAAAATTTAGTTATGCATACACATCGTATTAGAATTAACTTGAAGCGTACAAGCAAGAGACATCTAATTAACGTCTAAAGGATTAAAAATAGGTGCCCCCTCTCCACGTTTCTCGAGCGCTCTATTTGTGTTTCGCAAACGAACGTAAACGTCTGGAAGGGATTTTCATTGCCCGCGAGAAAGAAGAGAAAGGGCGGTCATTTCGACCGATCGGCATCGTGATGTTGGCTCGGATAATTTTAGAGGATTATGCGATTGGAGTAACGATACTTTCTCCTTTTTTTTTTTAGAGCTGACGTGTGTTTTTCAGTTTCATTTTCCGGATGCTTCCCAGCCGGAAGTTAATTGAAGGCTGTTCTATGGCTAATTGAAATGTCGAAACTTATAATTACAACTTCCAGAAATATGAAAAGTAAACAGGAAGCCATTGGTTTTTATAAGGTTCAGTGGGTCGATTTGTTTCGAGTTTCTAGAAAAAGAGGAGATTTTTATCGGCGATGCATATCGTTATTTCTGGCGAGCCTTGTAACTATTAAAAATTATGTAGCCGGGTTGGATTTAGGTTTAATTTTCATTTACGAGATAAGTAAGCAACGATAATTGTTAGCCATTATCCGCTGATACCAGCGGTGTGCATTGTTTCCAAGCAGGTATAATTCAAAAGACTCGTGCTCCGTTCCTTTATCAGCGGAGAAATAATTTACGTGGGTTTATTGCCGTGCAATGCCCCTTGGAAATTACGCTTTTAAGCAAATCTTATCCTTGATAATTTTACTTTACAGAATCCCGCCTAAATCAATAATTTTCGCGCGGCCGCTTAAGTAACTTGCGATAATTCTCTTCTTTCGCAAAATCTAACCGATAATTATAAGCGAGAAATTTTGAAAATCCAACGGGGCGCTTCCACGTCGCTCCGACATTTACGTTCGCACCGCGTTCGCTTAACAATGCGGTCTTCTCCGTGATCAAAGGGCTCGGACGCCGGTCCTGCGGTGTTCTTGACGAGCCGCAGAATATGCCGAGTCTATATATATACGTATATATGTATACCTCAATATTTGTTCACGCCGCAAGTTCTTCTCCGGGGGTTGGGATTCTGCGATAACGGTTATTTGCTTCCCCGATTTAGACCGCATTTTGGCGCGCGGATCGAGAGCCTCGATAATCATTAACGCGTGAGATTTACAGAGGCGTATGAAGGGAAGCGCGCGGCTTTAAATTTTGACTTTTCGTAATTTCATGCATTTACTGGATTTTACGTTATTTTTTAGAGTGAAAAAAAATGTATTATACGTCTTTTTTCAATTTTTTTATACGTTTTAATAAAAACTTTGGCTTTGAAATATATTTATGTAAGTACACACTTAAGTTTGACACGAAACACTTTGTAAAACTGTAAGTTAAACTTTAGTTATAAATAATTCTAGAACTGAAGAAGTCTAGAAACTGAAAAGCACGTCTAGAGTCGAACACCAATGAGTAGCAGAATACGATAGCTTTCAGTCAACAAAACGTTAAACTTAATTATTGAAAAAGAAAACATTGCCTGGCTATTCTTATGACTCTGACAAACACTCGTTAAAAGTCATTCGCAAAGCAGAAAAAGTCCGAAGCTTTCATTAACCCCGACTCGAGCGCGACGTTTCCTTAAACCAAAAACCTCGAAAATAAGAGTAAGCGGCGTGCAATTGTACATCCATCAAAAGACATCGTGCGAGGTGCTCAAAATTCGCTCTCTCGACAGGTACGACTTCGTGGTGATAGGCGGCGGTAGCGCGGGAGCGACGGTGGCCTCGCGGCTCTCCGAGGACAACCGCTTCTCCGTGCTGCTGCTGGAGGCCGGACTCGACGAGCCGACCGGGACGCAGATACCCTCGTTCTTCTTCAACTTCCTCGGCTCGGACATCGACTGGCAGTACTCGACGGAGAGCGAGACCGACGCCTGCCTGAACAAGGAGGGACGAAAGTGCTACTGGCCCCGAGGAAAGGTCAGTTACTACCGTGTTGCTTAACTGCTTTTTAATCGTCGCCGACCGAACGGTCCTTTTTTTAAAACCGCGCCCTTGTAATTGTGTACCGGGAAAATTAGCGGCGAAGCAGTAAAACTTCGCCGAGTGACAGCGCTTGAAAAATGTTCCCTTCTCGCGAAATTTCCCTCAAAGTAGAATTTAATGTGCCGCTACGCTTTTCTACATTAAGGTCAAACCTTGCGCGCCTTTTATAAAGGAAAAGTAGGGCTTTCAGCAGCGGGAAGGCATCATTCGAACCGCGAACGGCGCTGAAAAAGCCTCGTTAATATAAAACCCGAACGCGTATAAATTCAATACCCCGCTGAAAACGAGGTTAATCCCCTTAATTCAACGAAAAGAAATTAGCGGCAAATAATCCCGCCGCGTCGATAAAGTCCCCCCCGCGGGGGCCTATAACTTACGATTAGGATCGCCGTCGCGGCTCTCGCATTACAATCGCGCGGCGCTTACAAATCACCGTCTGGAAATCATTAACTCACGCTCCCGACGCCTCGTTGGGATATGCGTTGTTCGCCGGCGAGACAGGTCCTGGGTGGCACCTCGGTCATGAACGGCATGATGTACATGCGCGGCTCCCGCAAGGACTTCGACGACTGGGCGAGGCTCGGGAATCCCGGCTGGTCCTACGACGACGTGCTGCCCTACTTCATCAAGAGCGAGGACAATCTACAGGTCAACGACATGGATTACGGGTATCACGGGGTCGGAGGGCCGCTCACCGTCACCCAATTCCCTTATCACCCGCCGCTGAGTCACGCGCTTCTTCAGGCCGGCAAGGAAATGGGTGAGAGAGAGAGACTTTGCTTTTAATTGTCCTGTAGTTTAGCCGGCGCTGCTGGCCCGATGCATGTACGAAGATTGCCCGGGAAATGAAAATGGCGCTGTTAAATTTTCATGATTTTGCTCTTTAGAGTTGTGGACAAAAGTTTCTATTCGTTTACAACGGCGGTTTCCATTAAATTTTAAAATTTGTTGTTTGTTATTTAAACAATTACTGTTACCGATTTTCGCCTACTTTGAAGACAAAGTTAACTGATAAAGTGCACAAAAAAAATATAAATTTACCACAATGAACAGACGAGAAAATCCAAAAAAAAATCACCCTTTAACCACCCCAAATAATCGAGCCTAAAACTCGACGTTGAAAACCTTTAGGCTACCAGAACGTGGACCTGAACGGCAGGACGCACACGGGCTTCGCGATCGCCCAGACGACGTCGCGCAACGGCTCCCGGCTCTCGACGGCCCGTGCCTTCCTGCGGCCGGCGAGGAACCGGCGCAACCTCCACGTCATGCTCAACTCCACGGCCACGAGGATCCTCTTCGACAGGAGCAAGAAGGCCGTCGGCGTCGAGTTCGTCCACGACGGGCAGCTCCACAGGGTCTCCGTCGACAAGGAGGTCGTCGTTAGCGGAGGTGAGTTACATTGTTGAGTTTGGGGGTAATTTGATGCAAAAGCGCTTGGAGATTCTCTCGGGGCTTCGAGATCTTTCGTTTACGTGATCGTTTTGGTTTCTTGGGAATGCGTTTGCGAATTGATTAAAGAGCGATAAAACTAGCGGAACGCGCAAATTCACTTTTAGATAATTATTATATTGTCGTTGCATTCTTTTAACTAATGAATATTAGTAGCTTGATGAAGATTACTTTCTTTGAAGCATAGCGTGCTTACAAATTAATGAAAACAATAGAGGCTTTCGCTACAAATTACCACTAAAAGAGCCGAGTTTCAAGGTTGAAAAAAATTCCCAAGTCCGCGTCACAAGTCGGTCAATCAATACATAGAAATTTTGTCAACTTTCTTATTTGGATTACGGGGAATCGTCGCGAGGGTTACTTTTTCCATGTCTGCACTCGCGTCAGAAAGTATCGGTCGGGGCAAAGTTAGAAATGTAATTTAAAGTTACAAGGAAGGGTTCGACAGAGGCTGAATAGTTTCGGAAATCGTTAGGTAAAGTTATATTGACGTTAAGGCACTTCCTGTAGCCTTCAAGAACGCGATGAATTTTTCTTTCAATCTCGCTAATGAACAGAGAGAGAGAGAGAGAGAGACGCGGATAAGTAGGAACAGTCATTTTGTAAATGCGTTTTTTTACTTCCATTTCCAATTTTCCCCATTCGGTCCGAAGAGACGCCGATTCCACGTATATAAGATAAGCTCCGACGGATATATATGCAAATCCGATTACTCGCATTGGCGTATAGCTCTGCGAAAAAGTTTTTAAAAGTGAAATTACGTTTTAAATTTTCTTGACATAAAGTGGAACGGGGATAAAGCGGATAATTAATTTTTAAGCGTATTTTCTGCCTTTCGTCGAATAAATATTTATTTCGCCGGACGTACACGTTAATAATGCCGTGTACGACTTGATTGGGATATAATTAGAGCCAATAAAGCTTAGCCGAGTACAAATGACATCGACATTTTGTTTATCTAAAAAAACAGGTCACGCTCGATACGCTAATTTACTGATTTATGACTAAGGTAATATAAATATAAACATACAGCGCTAATGTAAAATAGATAATGCTGTTCGATGATTTTAAATAAATCGATATTCACGGCGTCAAAATACTTTAATGGAACATGCCGAATGCATCAACTATGCAACGTTATCTGAATTAAAAATGAAGTAATCAAAGTCTTTGGCATATACTAATATGTTTTGGATAAAAAGATTCAAATCAGTTCCAACCCACCGTGAAAATTCTCTCCCGCCCAAAAGCTTCCCATAACAAAACTAAAAAAACAGAATCGTACCTCACCAGGCGCAGTGAACTCCCCGCAAATCCTGCTGAACAGCGGCGTGGGACCGCGCGAGGAGCTGGACGCGCTCGGCGTGCCGGTGGTGCACGACCTCCCCGGCGTCGGCAGGAACCTGCACAATCACGCGGCTTACGCCCTCGCCTTCACCATCAACGACACCGACACGACGCCGCTCAACTGGGCCACCGCCATGGAGTACCTGCTCTTCAGGGACGGCCTCATGTCCGGCACCGGTGAGTGTGCACATATAATACGCGCTGCGGCGCTACTCTCTTTTTTCCAGCCATCCCTGGCCGTGACGGGGCTGCCGGCGCCTCGTGAGCGACGAGGTGCTGCAGCTGTGGCTTCGATTTTTTTTGTTTTTTCTTTTTTCCGGGGAGGCGGTACGGCGGTTCTGATGGGTTGAGTAATTATTGCCGCGGGAGAACGCGTTTCAATTGCGGAGCAGCTCCGTTACGGGGGATGTAGTAAGAATATAGAGACTTTTTAAGTATATACATACGGATTTTTCGAGGCTCTACTTGAAAGTGAAAATGTGTACTCTCGCCTTCGAGCGATGACTCATTAAAATTTACTCGAAGATTTACGCGAGACAGCAAAATAGGATTTTAATCATCCGTCGTACTTTGAACAAAGACCTTGCATTACTTAAACGCGCTTCTTCCCACGTAAATACGGACTAAAATTTCGCCCCCAGTGATTGAGCAATTGAAAAAGCCGTAAAACCCGTGCTCTCGTCTCCGTTTTAACATAATTTCTCCCGGGCAAAGAGCGGTGTGCGTGGCGTGGCGATTATGAAAACCTGCCGAATAATTTATCGTCCCTCTCCCCCTCCCCCCGTTCGCGCGCACTTTTTCGCCGGATCGCTTTGATATACGAGGAAGCTCGCGAGGCATCTAAAGCGCGGAATAAACAGCCGCTCGCATCTAATTTTAACGCGATCCCGCGAGAATTGCGCGTCTCGAGCTTTTCGCCGTGTGCCGCCGAGCAGCGAATCTCGGAATACTGAGACGCGCCCCTCCGTTGAGAAATGTATACAGCGCCGTAAATACATCGGGAAGCGGCGCGTTTCTCATATCGCCTTGTTTATTTTATGCCGGGCGGTCTTGTTAGAAATTTAGAGGGATATGCCGGTTCTCGTGTCGAATCGTCGGATCATGCTAATGGTTCGCTTCGTTATTCATGATATTTTGTTGTGAATCTTTGCTTTTTGAAGATTATTCCGTGCGGGCATTCGCGTATACAGAATGAATTGTTATAAGAAAGCATTGTGATGTTTATTAAAATGAAAATAAAAAATGAAAGCTCTTTGAAAGCTTTTGAAAGTACTCGTTATCCACAGCCTTCAACGAACGATTAAAATAAAACAGTACAAAATTTTGCAGAACGAGAAGTCACGAAACTCATTACAACCACCGCAAGTCGAACGATCAAAGCTAAAAAAAAGTATCTCGATCGCGGCACTAAATTTCTCTCTCATCTCCGCGGCAGTCGTTTACTCCCGACCGTACCTCCCCCCGTCCTCGGTGAGCCAATCGAACTAATACACCCCTTCGCTTTCCCGGTGCCTCTCGATCGTCATGCCGCGCGCGCAAACAGTCTCTCTCCCATCGTCGTCGGCGCGCACGGGGGCCCAGCATTATCCTTCCCGCCTCGTTTTGCACACAATAAAAATGCAGGGCTCTCGAGCGCGCGCGGCGCACATCTCAATCAGCGGCGAATTCCATTCTCCTCCTCGGCAGCTCCGCCGAGAAAAAACGGCCGCCGCCGCCGCCGGGAGAACGATCGCTCTCGGGAGAGTATATACAAGCCGAGAGAGCCGGCCGATTACCTCCCGAGCAGTGAAAGCCGATGCCATTGCGCAATCCGATCTCTCGCGATGCCGCAATTCGCGCGAGATTTTCCCGATCGCCGAGGCCCCGATTCGCGCCGGAATATAGATTCGGACTCTGTATCTGCGCTTCCACATCGGCGGCGGCCTCCCCCTCATTATATCCCCTAGGCGATATATCCCCGACGGCGCTTATATATACATATATATTCGAGCAGCAGCCTCGATTCCGAGCGGCGGATCAGCGAAGATGCTTGGCCGATTATCGGCCTCGGCCGATCTGCGCGATATCTCCCCGCGACGATCTCTCGTCGACTATGGAAATCGGCGCGGAGAGCGATAATTGCGGACCTCTTTCGGGGCAGCGCGCGCGGAAATATATTCTAAAGAGCGCTCTGGAAGCCGAGAGAGGCGGTTCATTGCGAAATTACCGCTTCATTCGTGATCGGAATGTAATTACCGGCGGGCCGTTTATGCAGAGTGGCGGTTTACTCCATTAAGGAAACTGCGGGGCCGCTCGCCTTTTTTCCCCCGCGGCCGACAAAAAGGGCGAATTACCATCGCGGACCTTTTACGAGACATGTCGACTACCGCGAGAGACTTTTTTCTGCCTCCCCGCGAGAGAGAGAGATGATTAGCCCGCTAATGTAAATTACAGCCCGTTTAAAGCCCCGAAAAGATTCAATTTTCCCCGGCGAAATGCCAACGGCCAAAAAAAAAAAAGAACAGCGCGCGTTTCCCATTTTGCAACGCGCGTTGAGCGAACCTCGTAAAAAGCGTCGTTTAGCCGGGGCGCTCGCTTAGCATTCACCCGCGGTCCGTCTGTGTGTCGGTCGGCTGCAAAAAAGGCCGCACAATTAACCAATTAACATGCGACTAATGCTCCGCACCGGGGCAAATATGTAGACTCCGCCTCGCGCGCGGAAGCTTCGAATTAACATTTTTGCTCGAAAACGTAACGAGCCGCGGTTCCCCCCCTCCCTCCCCCCTTTACAGCGGAATACATATTCAGGGCACGTATTGCCGGTCAAAGAGTTTCCCAAAAGCTCCGTTATTATCCCCCGAGCCCTCTTCTATAAATAAACGCGGAGCGGAAAAAAAAAAGCGCGCGCGCCCCGAGCTCGTTATATACGCGATTTCCATACGCGACGCGTAATGGTCGGCGGGGATTCGTAAACAATCAATTACGGGGCGCGCCGCTGAAAGCGGGCCAATTTGATTTACGAGCTCGGGCTATATTTTGTCACTCCGTTCCGGGCGGTCAGCTTTAAATGCTCTCTCTCCCTCTCTCGTAACGGACCTCCCTTTTTTGCGGGCGCCCGAACCCCCTCGGGCCGCGCCGTTCGCTCTCGCGTTACGCGTTTTTATCCTCGGGGTATACGATATACGTTCCGCGCGTAGTACGTATACGCGAACGCTTCCTCGAGCCGGCGCTTTTATCGAGTCGTTTCTTCGAGCGCTAATTCATACACTCGCGCGAAGCTCGCGCGCGTTGAAAAAGAGCGCGCCGCGGAGAGGTAAACCGCGCAAACGGATAACGAGGCGCGATGTTTGTTGCTCTTTGCCGGTGCTGTGAAATTTAAAGAGAGAGAGAAAGAGTGACTTTTTTTACTCTCTTCCCGCTCGTTTTGCTTGTGCACATAGGTGCACTACTTCTGGCGGGACTTTATTCCTGAGATGAGAAAGGATAACTGCCGAGGGAGTTGGAACGCTGTAAATCGTTGAGCATTTTGCCGAGTCAAAAATCATACAGTGTTACGACGCGGACTCGGAAGAACGATTTTTTTTTTTGCAATTTCTGTTAATTTATAACTTAATGTACTGTTCTAAAGAAGATTAAGGAATGGACATTAGCGAAGCTTGGTTATCCGATATTTTCTTAAAATATACATGTATATCTCTTTTTTAAGATAAAATTATGCAACCGAGTTGCCCTCTTTATTATTATGCAATGTAATATTCGCGAAGTAATATTTTAGAATTGATAAAGAAAAATTCCGGCAGCTTCGGAATAGGAAACGGCGGGTTCGATAGCACACAAAAGCGCTTCATTATGCATGTAAAATTTATATTCGAGTGACTGAGAGAAAGAATATTTTTCGAATAAGAAGCAGAAGAAAACAGTAACAAAAGTCTAACGTATAAGGATATCCAAACTTCTTTCTCATAAATGAATAATCCTGATTTTCTTTCTCGTTATGGAAATGAACTCTTTTATACGACAAAAATTTTACGCCCCGGTAATGCCTTGAGTCAACACAAAGTTTAACTCGAGAGTGTATAAGCTTACAAAAATCTACGTTTTACGATCGAGCCTTAAATTCCAAAGATTAAAAAGCGAAAACTTTCCAAGCGCTAAAAAAAGGGCTCTATAAAAACCATCGATTAAACAGCCGCAGCATTGTATATACACGCAAATGCCAAATAAAGCCGGAATATCGCGCGAACCAAGCAGCTCTCGGTCGCTGCGCATCGTTCAAAGGTCGACCGCAACTTACACAAGTCGGCGAACCGCAACCCAATAAGCTTTAATTCTCAAAAATTATCCGCGCGCGCGTCACTTTCGGGCGCAATTAATAGCACGCACGTACACGAGGGGGGGACTTGCGACAGAGTCCTCGCGGATAAAGAAAACCACCGGGGAATCGCGTGCCGCGCGCCTCGAAGGCCGCGTGTAATCGGGCGGCCCCGCGCGCAGAGAGAGAGAGAAAAGAAGGCCCCGGCGACGCTGATTAAACGTTCTCCCCGCGGTTTCCTCGGACCGCGCGCGCGGGGGGAGGGCGTGCATTTCATTGATCCAAGGCGCGCGTGTGCACTCTCGCCGAGAGAGACGCGCGCGGGGTTACGTAACGAGACGGAGAGCCCATTGTGCTAAGCGAGAGTGCGGGGAAGACTTCGAATTTGTCGCGGCCGCGCGCGGGGAGAAGCGGCGGGGCTGCTCGTTGCGGCTGCGGATTAATTGATTCACGGACGCCGATTAGTCTTTGTATTTTGTTTCTGTCGCTCCTGCGGCGCGAGGCGGGGAGAGGAGGAGCACTCTGGCGTGCGTTTAAATGCTTGGGAAAAAGAAGAATCGCGTATTTTTTATATATTTCAAGTGGGAGGCGTTTGTTCTTTGATTGATAAAACGGTCGAGGGACTTTAGTTTGTATTGTTAATCGGAACAATTAAGCACGGACTTCTCGATTTTATTTCCATGCAGTTGTTTTACCTGTCTGTGGATTTAAAATTTTCTATGCAACTCTGTGCAGAATTACGAGTTGTTTTCGTCGTGACTTACGTATTTCTTAAAGAAGGACGTATTTAAACATCTTTTAAAAAAGTTTACAGACTAAGTAAGTCCTCAACAGATCTCCCAACAGCGAAATGGTGCTTCAAAATTTTTCCCCCTGGCAAACGACATTAACGAATCTCCGTTAAATTTGACGGGCGTTGCAGGGGAACCGCATTACGGTGGAATACATTACCGTCATGTCTGCGCTAATGCAGTTAACTAATCGAACATTAATACAGAAGCTCTATGTTTCTAGAACTTTTGTTATATATACGCATTCATCTAACTTGAGCTATAAATTTAATGGACTTTCGAGGTGTAATTGTATTATAAATGCAGACCATGGAGTAGAAGTACCTCATAAACTTGATTTACCATCTACTTCTATACGGTAAAAGGACTGAATAATATGATTAAAATTCAAAAAGTTTTTCTCGAGTCCCATACAGAAATATAGATTTTCCGACTTTCCGTCGAACGCGAATTTCAACTGAAGCAAAAATCCGATGCCCGAGTTTCCCCGACCCTTTCGATTTTTGCATACGTAAAGTTATAACTCATTCATAAATGCGTATCATAGATCATGCAAACTTGACTTGTCCTGTCGTAAACTGTATAATAAATTTAATCTCTCTATGTGAACTGTATCAAGTCGCGTCATTAAATGCAAAATTGCAAATTTTCAAGAATTCTAATGCGCGAACGCGCGCTTTAATTATACCAATGATGTAAGTGTAATTTTTTGAATTTAAGATTATAATGATTGCGTAATGTTTCGAAAAAATGGCATATTTTATAAATCACGACCGAATAAATCAATTTTAGAAAGTCTTTTTAAGTTCACTTAATTTTATTCGATATTCTTTTAATTGCGTCCCTATATAATAAAAAAACAGAAAATTCCAAAAAAACTGTTTCTTAATTACCTCGAACCTAAAAGTAAAAACACTCCTTCCATTTAAAAATGCAAGGTATTGCAACGGTAAGTATAAAATAAGCACCATCGAAATCCACGTAAAAATGCGTTCTCGAATAAAATTGAAAAAATCCCGAAAAAAATTGCTTCCCCGAGTCAATCAGAGTTAAAATAAAGTTGATCATTACGAACAATTACAGGCATATCGGAGGTGACGGCAATGATAAACACGAAGTACGCGGACACGACGGAGGATCACCCGGACATCCAGCTGATCTTCGGCGGCTATCTGGCGGACTGCTCGGAGACGGGGATGGTCGGCGAGAAGAAGGGCTCGAATCGCTTAATCTTCATCATCCCGACGATCCTCCACCCCAAGAGCCGGGGCTATCTGCGCCTGAGGAGCAGCGACCCCCTGGCTAAGCCCCTGATTTACCCCAAGTACCTCACGCATCCCGACGACGTTGGCGCCCTTATCGAGGGCATCAAGTTCAGCATCGCCCTCACCGAGACCGAGGCGCTTAAGAAGTGAGTCGCTCTTTGGTTCATTTGCTCGTAGGTTAGCTCTTAATTGCGAGTCCGTTCGTGTCGGATCAGTGTATAAATATATAGTTCAACGAGAGTTAGATCTTTGGAGATTTCTGGATTATGGTATATATAGGTGACTGATCGTTTAGCGATAAAGTGAGCAGTAAAAGTAAAGCTCCACTTTGCGATTTCGATAAATAAAAAATGATAAGTTTTTCGATTGATTTATTGAAAACGGATAATTCGCTCAAAATTGCTTCTGGCGCAGAAGGGGATAACCCTTCTTCATAATTAATGTAAAACTGAAGTTTCGTCGATTTTTCTTATTAATTTTGACTTTATATAAGAATTTCAAGTTTACCAAACTGATATACTTATTAACGTTTAATATAATAATTAAACATTTAATTAATTTTCTGACCGTTAATCCTTGTTGAAAATAAACCAACTTTATGCAATATTGGAGCTGTTGCTTTAACGCGAATTTATCGGATGCTCAAACATTTTCTTTTCCACTATTTATTTTCGAGCTTCTACTCCGAAAGCGAACAGCAAAATAAAATTCTAAAGAACTCATTTCCGCTTCAATGAATTTATTTTCCGTTTATTTCTATTGATATGCTTGTAAAAGAACGTAAACTTTAATATATTAAATCCATATTTAACGTATATATATATATCAAAAGAATTATCCGCTCGTCGTGCAAGCTCGAAAACCCAACGACTGTTCAACTAACTAGGAGAGTGCACGGGTTCCGGATTACCGATTTTGTGCAAACTTTGAATACGGTTTTCTTATGACAAAATATGAAGAAAGCCAAAATATTAGGGTCTAACGCTCAAAATTTTCGACGCAGGAGGTAAATAAAGTTATTTTTCTCCAAAGACTTCGTATTTCGTTATTTGATGATAAAACACCTCCTATTAAAGCTAGAAATTCCACTAAAAAATGCAAATAAAATTAGAGGAAAAGACCTATAATTTGAGATGCTGTACGTTAAAAAATCTCTATTGCTTCAAAAGTTACGGATAATTAAATTAGAGTATCAAAAACTGTATAAAACGAATGAAACAAAGATAATACGCATTACCATGTGCTCATATTCAATTATTTATAACTGTTGAAGCATTAGAGATTTTTTAACGTAATTTTTTACGTACAGCCTCTCAAATTATAAGTCTTTTTCTCTAATTTCGTTTGATTTTCTGCTGGAATTCTAGCTTTAATAGGAGTTTTATCATCAAATAACGAAATACGAAGTTTTAGAGAAAAATAATTTTATTTACCTCCTGAGTCGAAAATTATGAGTGTTAACCTTCCTCGGAATAAAAATTTTCAGCACTAACAATAAGAACCCGATATTTAGCCTTTCCAAAATCTCAAATCCCATCACTGCTAACTTCCTCGCTAAATTGTGCCCGCAGGTACGGCTTCGCCCTGGACCGCACGCCGGTGAAGAACTGCGAGCACCTGAAGTTCGGCTGCGACGCCTACTGGGAGTGCGCGATCAAGCACGAGACCGCCCCGGAGAACCACCAGGCCGGCTCCTGCAAGATGGGCCCGAGCGACGACCCGACCGCCGTCGTGGACCACCAGCTGCGCGTGCGCGGCGTCCACGGGGTGCGGGTCGCCGACACGAGCGTCATGCCCCGGGTCACCTCCGGCAACACGAACGCACCCGCCATCATGATCGGCGAGCGCGCCGCCGACTTCGTCAAGAGGACGTGGATCGGATGAGAGGGCCGCGACGAGGCTGACGCCGATTCTCGTTTTCGGCGCGACCTCGCGGCTTGAATTCAGCTTCTTTTTTTTTTTAAATAATGCGGCCACCGCCGCGGCGGTCGTTAAGTCGGCTGGACTAAATCTTTAGTTGAGGATAATGGTAGGAATCGCGCTCTTAGGGGTTGTAGGACGACGAGTTTTATTGATCGAGTGTGGGTTAGATGGATTTTCTAGTGATTGTATTGATAATCTGCTTTTTGAGTGAATTTTGCCAATTGTTTAACGGGGTATTAACCCCTTTAGAGTACCGTGATTTAGAAAATTGCGAGGCTTACTATTTGCATGGAAATAAGTTCTGAAGTACTCTGCGAATATCAATAGCATTTCTTGAGACTTGGAAAATAAAATCAGTAGTTTTCCTTCAATAATAACAAGATGAATCCCTAAAAAGGGTGAAAACTACCATAGTTTTTATAATTTTCATTCGTTAAAAGAAATGAGTTAAAGTCGCGACGTATACGAATATCATGTCGGTACTCTAAAGGTTAAATAAAGCGTAAATTTTTATGAGCAATACAGATTGCCAGAATGTTTTGTAATTGAAAACATTTTCAATCCACTTTTACGTACCATACACAATGAAACTAGGAATAATTCAAGCTTATTTGTAAAAAAAAAACAAATGTAAAAGATGAATACAATTATCAAAAAGTGGATCTATTAAAAAATGTAGAAAAGTTTACATTAGCGGTACAGTAGTACTTTAAGCATAATTTTCTTAACCACTTTTTCAAATCAAAGAGTATATGTAATAGATAATTTATCATTGTAAAACGCATCTCGCTCATGTCCTCTTTATCTGTTTCCTGATTCGTGAGAGGAGTCGACGGTTTATCAACCCCGACTCTCCTCTCTTACTTTTAAGATATACCAGTGCCTTTGAAACGAAGCAATATTACAAGATTTAAGAAAAGCGATCGAGAATTTTTCTGAAAGCAATGAACATGAAGAGAGTGTTTTGCTATAGATTCGGATGCTACTATATTTAAGGATTTATTCTTAAGGGTCAATGTTTTTGTATCATTATAACGTTAGAATTAAATTTTCAATCAATGTAGTTGTTTACGTTGTAACCAGTATTTTACTTCAGTTTTATGAAAACGGGAGTAGTAAACAAAATCAGAGTAATTGTAAAATGTAGAAAGATGTACGCTTTGGTTTTGCTGTAAAATAAGGTCTACATTTATAATTTATTGTATTCCTACAATTAGTATTACTATTACTAGGTTTAGTAACTGAATGTAAAAATATTTGCTGAATAAAATATTTAAAAACTCAATGCTTCGTTTACCGAAAAAATTTTGAAAATAGTACCTATAATAAAAACGGAAGAAGATTTCAAATAAAAGAAATACGTCATATTTGCAATTCAATATTATATTTTACAATTTGACAATTTAAAACGAATACAATTAAAGTAAAACGGAACTTTGTGACATTTACAACTAGTGTAAATAGGTAAACGTTACAAAAAGAAATCTTCTTTTAAAACGCTCAATAGTACACAAAAGTAAATAGAATAAAGCACACACAAAAGCTTACTTTCTAAAATATAGACTAGGGAATATTTGATTTTGATTACTCTAGTAAAATAAAAATTATTCCACAAATACACACTTGTACCGCAGAATAATTTTAAATAATGAATTAATCAAGTACACATATACTTTGTAATTCTGCTTTGGTAATAGAAGTCGCTTTTACTTAATTCGCAATCTAAATTAATAAAAGAGATTTTTGATTTTCTTCTAGGCGTTTTTGTTAACTTAGAAAAAGAAGAAGCTGCTGCTGCGCCTTCGCTTGGCGCACTTGTACATCCGCCTGATTTTTTGGATGTCCTTCACGCTGAAGCCTTCCCTCTGGCCGATAGCTTCCGAATTTTTGTTCTGCAACATGTCGCCAATGAGACCCAGAATATTATCGGGTCGCTCCTGACCAAGAATAAGGATTTCTTCGTGACTTTTACGGACGGAACGGTTTTTCTCTACATTTACTTAAATGCTACTGACAAAGCTTTAAAGATATTAACGTTGACATTTGGAAGGATTAGAATTCATCCCTTTTCTTGGTTAATGAAAATGTAATTGAGTGAGGTAATAATATCGTTAGTTTAAAAAAAAAGTTTAAACCAACAAAGTAAACTGTTATTTAGTTATTTTTAAGCTATTCTACGTTATAAAAAGTAAAAAAAAAACCCACAGCGTAAACGGTTATTTAGATATTTTTAAGCTCTACGTTACAAAAAGTAAAAAAAGTACGTTTTCGCGATGTGTGCCAGCAAAAACAGAACAGGTATATTCAAGCAATAAAAAGAACAACCCTCTGTTAACTCTGCCTAAAATAAAAAAAAAAGTAAAAAAAAAACTACACGAAACGCAAGAATAAACAACGGATAGTCCGGAGGCAAGTGAAGCATAAAATAAATCCCGCGTTAAAATCACAGGCACACCAAACCCAGAGCCGTTCTTTTTCCAAACCCAATCCATCCCTCTCTCTCTCTCTCTCTATCGCAGCGAACAAACGTCCGCTCCCCCTCCGGCAAAGGTCAGAAACAGCCGCGCAAATAGAAAAAAAAAAGAACCTCTGCTCGTTTAATGTCTCCCGCGAGAGAGACGCGAGGGGGTGTCCCGTTAGCGGGGCGAATAGAAAAAAAAAAAGGCAGGCTACTCACCCTGGGGACTATCGTGGGCTGTCCGTTCCGGGAGAAGGCTCTGGCCGAGTAGTGCATGACGCTGCCGTAGTCGTAGCCGACGCCGTAGGCGTCCGTCGTGCTCCGCTGCGCCTTCTCGAAATTGTTCTCGCTCCCTGTTTTATCAGATAAACGGCGGCGCATCATCGTCGGGCGCTTTTCTTTAAGGAGAGCCGAGAGAGACGCCGAGGCGTCGCCGGGGATTTCGGGATCTCTCATTGCCGGATAAAGCCGTCCGCTGGGAGTCTCGGGGCGAGGGGTTCGGCCAAGTTTTTTCAAGCGGTGAAAAATTTAAGTGATTCTTTTTCGCCGAGATTGCGCGATTAGATTGCAATTGGAGTTTGATTAAGGGAAAAAGGTTTTTTTTATATACTTCTGATTGGTTGTCGTTGCTTTAGTCGATCGATTAATTAGCGGCGGGTCCGTTAAAACTCTCGATTCCAATCAATTAATTTAATTTCGTTTAATCTAATTAAATCGCGAAACTTTTTAACTGTCGGGCTTAATTTTATTCGTGCGCACTGCTAATTAGTTCTAGTTCTGTCTCTGTTCTGCACAATGGGAGTCTAGTTTGAACCCGAGTTTTCATTATAACGCTAATTATCACGTTTCCCTTGCAAAAAATATGACAATTATCGATTACGACTTTCAAAAACGCAGTCGGACTTTTCCTCGATTTTAAAGAAAAAAAAAGCACGGAATCAACGTCAGAATGAATCTTCAGCAAAGCGGAAACGAAAATTTAATGCCTCCCAGCTGAATCTCGCCGGCCGAAAATATAATACTTGATCTCGGTTGCTCACCGGACTTGACGTTGTGCCACTGGATGCTGACGTAGTCGTCGCGCTCGTAGCGGCTCTGCTCGTGGAGGAAGCCGATGGCGTGCATGAGCTCGTGAATGATGGTGCCCTTCTTGGTGACGCAGCCGGGCACCTGGAGGTTCACGTCCTGCCTGCCGCCGATGCGGCCGACGCTGCTCCAGCAGCCGGTGTTGCCGGCCGTGATGCGGATGTAGTCCGTTTCCTCGCCGGTGTACGGCTTGAACTTTATGCAGGTGTGACGGTGGTAGTCGGCCATCGCCTCGCGGATCAGCCGCTGCTGCTGCTCGTCTGTTTAACGAAGCGATTTCTCGGTTTTATTTCGATGGTTTGTTTTTCGATCGAGTCCGATTTTCAATTGAGTAAATTATGAGTATATTTTATGCTACATAAAAGGTTGAAATTTTATTTATGGATCAATAAGAATTTCGTGGAAGGCTTTTAAAATTATTATTTGCTTGCATTTATGACCTGTTTCTAACGTAAAGTATATTTCATTATAATATTGCAAATTCTTAGAAAACATTTCAACGAAAACCAAAGTAACAAAAAAGAAATTCAGCCTGTTTCATTATTAACTCTTACACCCCATTTTATCCCCATCCACCGGATACTTACTAAAGTAAGGGCTCAGCATGTACGGCACAACGCCACCGGGCCACCTGGCCGACTCCGCCTTGACCCCGTTCCTGGCCATCGCCGCCGGATAGAGAATGTCGCCCTCGGCGTACTCGCCCAGCTCCTCGGGGTTGACGTCCATGCCGGGGTGCCACTCGGCGACTCTGACGCCGGTCTGATTGTCCGGCAGCCCGTAGAGCTGACCCTCGAGGTGCGCCAGGTGGGAGATCAGGCCGTTCGCGCTGTTCACCGCATTGTCCAGGACGTCGCGGGCCTCCCGGAACAAGGGGTAGAACGGGCCATTGTTGTAAGGCCAGGCGGAACACGCCGACAGCAGCAGCAACACAACGGACAGGACGGCCGACGACATTGTTTCCTGTGTAATAAGGAAGGCGGTGCGTGTCAGAGGAGGATGTGCTTTAGAGTTTTTGGCCCTTTGTACGTTGGTTAAATTGTTGTTTAGGGCTTATTGGGTTAATGAGGAGCAGTGCAGCTCGAAGTTAGTATGGATTAACTTTATTTCGACTGTTGAGCTGCAATCATAATAGAGCTTCGACGTGAAAGGAATGCTTTCTATAATTTAGTTCGTTTGAAAGCTTGCTTAAACAATGTGGAATGAGCGTATATACATAATTTTGTTTGCATTTTAGGAGTTGTTGCGTTTCATGATCGAATGTAAATGTTTGCTTATACCCCAGAAAAAAAACATGAATTCGCGTCGAATAAGAGACTCGTTTATTTTATGGGAAAATAAGAATTTCCATGGGGAAAAGAATTAGATGCTAATATTTTTATTCTACATCTTTTGCGTTTTAGAGTGCGTCACGATGTTTAAACGTGGATAGGAATTATTTCTAAAAATTTATGAAAGTAAATATTTAGTTTTGAAGAATAACGATAAAGCCACAGGAAAAGAAATTATGTAAAAAAAAATACAAGTAAGTTTTTCGTGTTTCAAATAAACGCGATTATTTTGATGCTATAAAACAAGCATTTTTCTGCCGCGTCAGCAGGAATTCTTACTGAATTATGAAAAATTAAATTCACGAACGTAATGCCCTTTAGGAATTAGTCATAAGGAAAATGCATTTTAAATCTCTTGAGAAATCTTCAATATTTCAGTTAAAGTTAATTCACCATGAACTTACTTTGTAAGTAGATATAGTCAAATAAGGTTAGACATGATACATCGCTGCTCTAAATTTTTAAATAAAATAAAGTAAAAAATCACATAAAATTATTAACGTTTTTGCAGTTTTATAGGTTTTATAATATAGAATATGTAAATTAAAATTTACGTTTAAATCAAATTTACATATAAATGTATGTAAATTATGATTAATTTAAAATAAAGAATAAATCTGAACAATAATGACCTGTAATAGTTATTAATGAACAATCAATTATTGATAATCATCAAATAATTATTAATGTCCCTTATTTAAACGCGCATAATTATAACATTGTAGTTACTAAAACTTTAATATATTCAGTCAAACAGAAACGGAGGATGTTGAAAAACTTGAAGTATCGACCCATAAAAGCAACGTATACATTACACCATGTTTTAAAGCTTTTCCAAACACGAATTTCAACAAATAAACAAATCTACAAAGTCTAAAGAAATCGTAAAAAATGTCTTTAAAGCTTAAATAAAAATAACATAAACAATAAAAAAAAATAACATTTTCATTCAAATGAATATATTATCGTAAAATAAAAATAATAGATGTTGCCACAAATAATAATATTGAATTTTACATGTGAAATATTACGTTTCAAGCAGTTTGCCGAAGGTCAGCACGCAATCTACTACACTGAATACCTATAATTGAATATCACATTTTTACTTCCCAATGTATCTCCGATCAATTTAGAGCAGAATCCAACGCCCACATAATCCATTTACTAACCCAAATCTCAAATCTATAAACTCAATCTAAGAAAAGTTATCCAAAGTCCCCCGAAGCAAAGGTGAACAGCACCGCGTTTACCTTTCTCCTCCCGGTTTTCCAAGCGAGACAATCCGCACAGAACTCCCGAAAAAAAAGAATCACAAACTAAAACTCGAACGAAACGTTTCGATTTCCGATCTCGTAGCGGATCTCGGCGCACTGACAAACTTACCGGCGGACGTCGGCAACTTTATAGCCGCGAAGGAACAAGAACCCCACCTTTGGGCGCGATAACTGGCCGCGCGCGCGCGCGGAAGTATCGGGGCCAGTTGAGATAAACACATTCGCGCGCCTTAGCGCGCACTTTGCCCCACCGGAAGCGAGCCTTTGCCTACGATCCGTCACTCAACTTCCCCGCCAATGTCAAAGCCTTCTCTTTTTTTTTTTATCTTCTTTCCTTAATCTCCCGCCTCTGTTTGCGGTTCATCTCGCTTAATGGGCGCCTCTTCGCTTTACGACGGGAGGATCACTTTTTCTTTTTTTTTTTGTTCTCATGCTAATCGAGATGCTAATTTCACGGACGGACGGTTCCTGGATCCTTTGATTTAACGCCCGGAAGAGATGCGCCGAAGACGGACGGATAATACGGTGGTTTATGCTCTGCTCGGTTTTTTTGTTTGTTCGCAAAAAATTAGAAGATAATTAATTGCCGGCTTATATATTAATAATGGCGAATCGAAGGGGCGATATTTCGGGATTGGGCAATATACGCTCGAGTTTATCCTTCGGTAAAATGTGCGATATTTATTTTCAAAATAAAATGCGTCATAAGTAGGGTAGCGTGGGGTAACGACATTCGGCCGGGCATTGCGTAACTTCGGCCTTTAACGCAGCATTCTAAGTATTTATTTGGAGCTAATAAAAATGTGAACTTTTGAACGGCACCCATAAAAACTGCTTTTAATTGTCGCGGAGGCAAATAATTCTTGCAAATACATGTATACCTTTATTTCTGGATTTCGTAATCTTCCGACGAAAAATAATGCATTTTCTTCATTAATAAAGCTCCGCGTCAAAGTTTAAACGCGACAAGATAAGCGCGAACGTAATCTTCCAGATTTTAACGAAAAAAACCCGAAAAGCCGTTATTTATTTAAATACAAGCAGCCGAATTTGCATGCCTATCTCCTATTTTCGCACCCAAAAAAAAAGGAACCAATTCGCTATCGAGCACGCGCCACCTTCTATTCCATTTCCTAATTCAAATCCTTTTCCTTCGCTCTCCACTTCCTTTCCCAGCGCGCGGCTATCTCCTCTAATCCCTTGGCGCTTCCTCCTTCCTAGATAAAAAGCCGGGCGACTATTCACCCCGCGGGCCGAATACGAAAGAGCGCGAAAAGCAATCACAAAAAAAAAAAACCGGTATTAATTGGCCGGCTAGCTCGAATGAATCATCATAGAGCCCATATTATCGCGTGAATATTTATGCAGCGACTAATCGGGGCGGGGGGATTGGCCAAGTGCGCGTGACATCACAGGCCACGGCGCATCATCGGTATATGGTAATCGAGGAGAGGACGACCGATCGCGGAGGGGCACGAAGGATATAGCCGGCTGTATATATTGTTCTGTTCGTTGAACCTGGGGAGAGAGGAGGAGATCCGTCGCGCGATGTGTGTATACGCGCGAGGAGGCGCACGTTGCATAATTTATGGATCGGGAATATGGACGGGGCTGCTGCGAGGCGACGGGGCTCAAGGTGCACATATACAGGAGATTTCACTGTTTGCGGTCCTTCGAGGGACTGTTTTGGGAGCCGTCGGTCAATACCTTCGGTCTTTTACGAGTTTTGGAAGAGGAAGCGGAGTTTATAGTTCCTTACGGCTTGGATCAGGGACGTATTTTAATTTATTTTAATTTTATAAGGGTATAACTGTAAAGAGGTGGATTTTAAGACGTATTGTTTTATAATCCGAGGTGTATAATAAGGATATTTTAGCGAGGAGGATTTTGAATGTCTGAGAGAGACTCTTTTAACAATCTCGTGATTAATAGTTCGGGAAGTTGTTACTTCGGACTTTCTTTTGTATTATTTCAATGTTTTAGTTTATTTATCTTGCAAATTGATAGATTTGAGGTAAAAGGACTTTGAGACAAAGCAGAATATTTTACTGTCAAGGACTTTCTTGTTAAAATCCTTCAATCTAGATTGTATGTCTAGTGAATAATATTTTAAAGTATGTTTTCTCAGCTTTGGTCACGTATTTTCCCAGAAATGACAAATTAATACTCTTCTAATACATATTAAATAATACAATAATCTATTATTATCATTAAATAATAGCTAGATGATTATTTGTTTCTTATATAATGCATACCTACAATGAAAGAAAAGGAACAGTATCAGGAGACGTAAGGTTCTAAATAATAACCGTAGTTCGATTATGAAAAAAAAAGGAATACGAACTGCTAAACGATTCGCAGTACAAAAGAGGACGTAGAATAAATGGGAGCTGTTAAACGCGGACAGGATCGACAAGCCAAGCTATTGTATGCATTTAAGGAGATGGAAGAAAAGGATAGAAAGCAGAGAAATACGAGAGAAAATGGAAACATAAGAGGGAAACTGAAGAAACAATGGACCAGAATAAGCCGCGAAGCTCGCCCAAAGAAAGGAACAAAGGATGGTGGAAAATACCGAGCGTCGAGGTACCAACGGGAAAAAAATGTGCATTTTAAATTGGAAGTATTTGTAATATCTCCTAATATTCGCTACGTTATCCGCAATATAACGTACTGCGTCGTTATATTATTGATCGAAAACGTACAAAAGGGAAAACGACTCGGAACTAATTCAACGCTTTAGCCAATCCTAATCCATCAATTTGTCAGTCAGCGACGCGGCAGTTCGAACTGAGCCAAACAAGGATATAATAGACCCTAAGAGGGAAAATCAGCATCTGGCAAGGAAAACAGGGAGGGCAAAGGATGCCGGGGGAGTCGCCAAGTTCACAGCCGACAGCGAAACTTTACACGAAGACTTCGCTGTAACGCTACCAGAAAAGTTTTTTTTCCGCGAAACTTAGTTAAGCAGACAAGTATAACACAACCCTAACGAATGCGAGCTGGTAGAATGAAAATTAACTTCGTTCAACTTCATATAATTTTCATTAAATACGGAGGGAGGTGAGACTTCAGACGTTGGAAAGTAATTAAAACTTTTAAGGGGGGAAAAGTTAAAAATATTTATAGTAATAATCTGGATACGAGATTAATCATCTTGCGCGAATAAACGACTTCAATGCGTAATGCGTATATAATTAATTTTTTCAAGGGTTTTACGTTGTGACAGAATAAATGTAAAAGAATTTTTTTTTTTTTTATTAAAAGTAAAAGTAGCGATATGTCACTGTCAGTTACAGCGATGTTAGCCTCAAAAAAGTGTATTCCCGTTTTTATTGACCCACTTTATCGACAGGTAAAACATTTTTAAAATTAAAACTAGGAGCTTTTATTATTTTATTTGGATTTTGGAAAAATCATTAGGTCGAACGTGCACTGAGTTTGAAGGTTTATTTTTAAAATAAACGTCTTACCAGTCTCAGACTTATTCTACTTACGCTACATAATTTATCCGTCGCCTTATTATTTAATCCCGAATACTTTCGTTCCTTTTCGCAGAGGGGAAGATGGAAATTTTTTTAATATCTCCTCCTCAAAATCGCTCAAACTTTTTCCAATCTAATTCCAATCTCGAGTTCGACTTTTTTATATCTTCGCTCTCGCGATAAATCCAAAGTTATATATCGCACCGCTCGATCAAACGAGCAAACTGACCAATTTGTTTCTTTACATTTTGAAAGTTATCGGACGGCATTAGATTGGTTTGACGTAAAACCTGAAGTGTCGCGTATCAAAATAATTGATGACCACCAAAAATCCCGAAAGCGTGGGCACGAACGGAAAAAGAGTACTTGTGTACACTCCGGAACGAAAGCAATAAAAGGAGATTGCGAAGACACTGATCTGTCAACCTTCGTAAGTGTGTATATAGAATCAGTCGATGAGTAATAAGGTGTCAAATAAAATGTTCCGCGAGTATCGTTATTAGCGTCACGCGCTCTAGACGAGCTCAATGACCAGGTATAAGGAAGGACGATCACTTTTGCTTGTCTCTGACTTTCGGCAAAAAGAAAAATACTTTCAAATGCCTTGAACGACGCTTTTTTCGCAGCGGCTTAAAACCGTTTTTTTTTTCTTTTTTTTTTTATGAATGCGGGCTTTAATTCTTTTCTATTTTTCGAGGTAAAAATATTGTCTGCATTCAATTTTTTAAGTTTAGAATACTGAAAATATTTTACAGTTTGAAATTATATTATAATCAAAAAAATTTTTTTCGTGCAGATTAGAATTTGTATTACTAACCTGTGGAAAGAAATACCTGGTATCATCCCATTCTGCAATTTACAGATACAATAATGTTTCACCATTTTTAATTTATTTAAAGAATTAGATGAGCCAAAATATGATGCTCATATCAGTGTTTCTTTCCCCACCATCAAGTCGATTAATTAATTAATCGCCATCTTTCTTTGCTTCACTCTTCGTTCGTAGCGCGCGCAGTCTATCTGGTATAATAATAAGTCTATGCCTACAACACGCTGTTCCTTAACCTCGAAATAATTTAAAAACAGACGGAAGTTTTGATAATCACTCCGGCAAAGCAATTGGTACATATTGTAGAAATTGATATACGTTAAGAGTTAAAATGTCTGAAACTTGGTATGAAATATCTCAAGTCGTCAAAGAAAATCGTCACGAATTAATTCTCTCGGGAGCAGAAATTTCTAAGAAAATAGCAGATGAAGGCCTTGATCCAGCACTTTTTAAATTGGATGGTATTAATTACTTGAATATTAGTCAAACGTGCCTTGAAGATATTCCAGGTGAACTAGGAAATTTACAAAATTTGACTAATTTAGTACTTCACTCAAATGCAATCAAGAAATTGCCAAGTACCATAAAAAATTTAGACAAGCTTAAAGTTTTTGATTGTTCAAGAAACAAGTTAGAAGAAGTTCCTACAGAATTGGAAAATTTACCACAATTAATGACCCTCAATTTTGGATCAAATCTACTGAATCATTTGCCATCACAAATATCAAATGTTAAGCTGTGTGCTATAGACTTGTCACATAATAGGTTTGAAGATTTCCCTGATATTTGTTACTCTGAGCTTGTTCATCTTGCTGAAATAAGAGTAAATGATAACCTTATTAAAGAAATTCCATCAAATATATGTATTTTGCCAGCATTGAAACTTTTGGACTTGGGCAACAATCAAATTTCAGGTAATTTATACATTTATTTATTCTTATGAAATTTATAAATCAGGTTAATTTTTTTGCAATTCTTATTTTTAGTTGTACCAGGGGAGCTAGCAGAATGTATCAAATTGAAAGACCTCAATTTAAAAGGAAATAAGCTTGCTGATAAACGTTTATCAAAGCTTGTTGACCAATGTCGTACAAAACAAGTTTTAGACTATGTTCGTCAACATTGTGCAAAAGTTGGTAACCTATCATCAAGTGCAAATGCTAAATCAAAAAAAGGTAAAAGGAGCAAGAAGATTTCGGAAAGTGAAAAGTCAAATGCAGAAGCAGAAAAACTTGCTCACAAATTACACATTCTAAGATTAAATGAAGATAGTCCAGTGATCAAAATCACAGAAGAAGCAAAAAAAGTTAGGCCTTATTTCTTTGGGTGTCTCGTTAAAAATTTAAAATTCACAGAAGAATCTTTTAAAAAGTTTATTCAATTGCAAACCAAGCTTCATGATGGCATTTGTGAAAAAAGAAATGTAGCTACACTAGCCACTCACGATTTTGATTTATTATATAAAGGTAAATATATAAATTCTATCAAAAAATATAGTAAATTATTTAATTGAAATTTAATTAAAAATAAATTCATGTCCTTTGTTTATAGGTGATTTAACATATACTGCCAAACCTCCTAATAAAATCCTAATCAAACCTTTAATGCGAACAAAAGTTGTTACTGGAAGTGAACTTTTTCAACAATTACAAACAGAAGCTGATAATTTACGTAAAGAAAAAAAACGTAATGTTTATTCAGGCATACACAAATATTTGTATCTTTTGGAAGGAAAACCACTTTACCCATGCTTACTAGATGCCAATAATGAAGTTATATCTTTTCCACCAATAACAAATAGTGACATTACAAAAATGTCACCAAGTACAAAAACAATGCTGGTTGAAGTAACAAGTGCCCTTAACCAACAAACATGCAAGTAAGTAATATAAAACTACACTATCTCTATAATTATTAAATGCCTGCAAATGATATTCTTTAATGCTTATCATTATGTTTTTAGAAAAGTCTTGGACGAATTTTTAAAAGAATTGGTTGTTCAAGGGCTGGGATGTGAAAATAGTGATGAAACCAAGTTTCATGAATTAAGTGTCGAACAACTTAAAACTGTTGATATTGAAGGAAATATGAAATCAGTTTATCCATCAAGGACGGATCTAGTTTATGAAGAAAAAGATATAGTCGTTACACGAGAGTAATTGTAATTAAAGGGGTATTTAATACCAAAAAATGATTTGCATTTTTACTAACATTCAGATTAACATGAATAGTTTCTCATTGTACATTCTGTTCTATTTTTTAAATACAATGTTAAAAGATTTTATAGTAAACAAATTTTAATTTCAAGTAGCCTCACATTACTTACCTTTACAATATAAAAGAGTTTATAATTTTACGAATTATTAATGTTAATATGAAAGTAATATTAATGCAAATCTATCTAACAATATTTCCTTAAATATTGATGTGTGCATAACTTGTACAAATGTGTTTTTCTAATATTTATAATACATATATAATTTTTGTATTAATTTTTAGTTTAATAGCTTTTTTAGGCATGAAATAGCCCTTATTTTACACTAGAAGCGTTTGAGAAAATTTTTGTCACAGCAGGGAATAAAGTCTTTTCATGCCTTTCATTCGAGGGCTTTTCATGCCTTCGTTGAAAACAACACAGGTTGTAACACAGAAAGAAAAGCTTACTTTCTCCCCTTGTTGCACAATGTACTATTAAAGTACTTTTGTAAACGTTATTTTGAGAATAACTGCCAAAAGTGCTGCATAAGTCTGAGATTTCTTTATACATATAGTATATCAGAAAGAACAGTAATGATACAAGTTTTTGATTTATACTTTCAAAATATAATTAAGAATACCATTATTGAGTTACTAAATTATTTAATTTATTAATGGTTAGGTTCTTTCGTACATTAACACATTTAGTTTGGTAATGAATTAAAATTAAAATCTATATTTTCTTATCTTAAAAAAATCGTATAAAGTATTATATTACAAAAATGATTACAAGATTATGATATTAAAGTGAACTTTTTAATCTGCATGTTTGTTGTATTTAATATTTTTTTGAAATTTTAATTTAATTAAAAATTGTTTTTTTCACATTTTATCATAATTTAATCAAATGCTTGCATAAATCTTGGAAAGAGATAATCAAAATCTGCATGTATTTGGGAGCGGTATTTCTTATGATTTAGGCTTGGGCATTAATGAGTTTGAGTTAAAACGTGAAGCATTACGAGGCCGTCACTGCGAAAAGTACCAGTACTGAAAAAAGCGGCAAAATTCAAACGTCGGTCGGTCGGTGACAATCGTTCTCTCTCGCCGCTCGATTCTCGTTCAACACTCAGCTGATTTTGGCGCTGCTGTTGTTAAATTGCACATACACATTCGCCCTCCTCTCAAAAGTTACTCTTTTCAAAGCCGGTCGTTCGGATTCAGTTGTTTTTAACTAAATACTTTCAGTCGCTCGGTTCGGCAAATTGTCTCTATACACTTTGAATCGGTTTGTAAATCGATCCAATTAATTTCGGGAGCGAATTCACGCTCAATCGTTTCGTCTGCAACGATTTTCTGCCGGATCGAAAATTCTGCAGGACAACGGTATCAAAAAAAAACTTGCGCGCGAAGGTCTTCCGCAAAAGGCATTTAATTAAATGGTCTGATGCGAAGAAGTGGTGGAAAAGCGAAAAAAGAGGTGTATGCATCGTGAGATCGCAGACACAACGCAGCGCATCGCGACTGCGATTTTTAAAGGTATTCGAATTTCTTTCCCTCTCTCTTTCACTTCATCATTGCAATAACATGCGCGAACGTTCAAAGCTGTAAAATGGCGCTGAAACGTGACTGGCAGTGAACGTACGGATCAAGAGAGAATATCAAAATTCACGCTTTAGAGGTTAGTTTTTTGTTACTTTCATCTTGATTTTTATTTATTTATCTTAGTACAGCCATGATTTTTTTGCTTCACCTTGGGAGACCGTTGCGAGGCTCCTCCTTTGGTAGAAAAATGATAATAACGCAATATTCGTCACGTTTTCTTATCAATGAAAATGTACGAGATACTTTAGTCCGTGCCATTTTTGCGACATTTAGTAATTTTTATATTTTTAGTACACTGCCCAAAACAAAGAACGTTAATTTCTTTGTGTTGTGACAATGAATAGAATTATCCCGAAAAGTCTCGGGGAAATACAATCCAATTTGTATTATTTTTATTTTACTCGTTTTGTTCTTACTGTTTTTTCTCGTTCACCGTCAATGACATACGCAACTTTACGTAGTTTGTTTTCCTTCGTTAATGATTCACGAATAAAACTTTTTAAATATAATTTTCTTGTCGATTTACAAATCATTTTCCCATCAAGATTTAATATTCCAAAACAATAAATTTAAAATAACTGTTTGTAAAAAAAATTCATATGTTAAAATTTACTTACTTGATTATATTAAAATGATTACAATTTCTTAAAAAGATTCTGTAAAATTTTTAAACAATAGGTTTGGAACTTATAAGCTAAAGAACTTATTTAATTTTTTTAGAATGAAAAAGAATTTTTTTGTATCCAATTTGATGGAATATAAAACACGAATGAGGTCTTTTTTTTTTAAGAGAAGGCTGCATAATTTGCTATTACTAATGCAGGAGCTTCAATTTTGCCAAATCATCTTTAAAAATAGAAAAAAAAAGAATACAACAATGTCAGCTTAATTAGTAATCAATCCATTATATAATTAAATGATGTAAAAAAACAAAGGAAGTGTACAATAATATAATTTATTTTTACCTCAACTTTCAAATTATAAATTTCAGTACTATTAAATTAATTAATTTATAAAATTTATACACTGAAACAGAGATAACAGACATTTTTCTAAGTACAGAATCAGTAAATCAAATATTTTCAAGGAAGTACTTCAAAGATAATAACTTATTAAAAGTGTGTAATAAATAATTCATTTATTTTTGTAGAAAAATGTGAAAAATTAATGTTTTCAACGTTTTCATACACTCCATCAATTAGATGGGATCTTTTTGTTGAAGGTTAAATGAGATCAATTCATTGTAGTATAAATTAATTAAACTTTGAATGTACTTCTTACACAACCATAGTTGATATTTGTTTAATAGTCAAATACATTGCCACATTTTCTTTCTTGTATGGAAAAATATATTTTATTTCACTCAATCTAATTAATTTAAATGCTAATGGTCCAATATAATCACTATATTCAATTTTAAAAACTTAGACAAAACTCTATTAATTCTTTCATGATTATTTATGATAAAAAGGAAAGTTAAGTAGATAACAACTTATGATAAAACTACTCATCCAGGGGATATCTGCAAATAAATTATAATATTCAGATCTCTGGAAACAAACTTCAGTCTGTAATCATACATTATTTCTTTAAGTAACGATGTCCTGCATCGTTAAATAAGCTAATTTTTATATAAAATTAATTGTTATACAATGACAGACATGCAAGATTTACACATTTGGCTAAATAGTTTACGCTTCTATTATCATGGAAATTCAACTTTTCATTGAGTTAAGGTTCAGGAACATCATCACATTCAACTTGACTAGCAAGTAAGACATCATTTAAATAAAAATTTATTTAGCTTTGCGGGCAGCCTCTCTTTCCTTCACATCGATTATGCTTAGATTTATGCAAGCCACATAACCGTGGAGTAGAGATATCAAGGCTTTTACAAAAGCAATTGGTGCTGACAAGTACGCCACAGCTCTGAATAAGCTTATACCAACAACTGAAACAGATAAAAGAGTAGTTAATCTCTATTAGTATAAAACTGCTGATTCATTTCAGTTTACAGAAAGAATTTCGTTTTTCAATAATTTTATCTTGTATTGAATTTACTTTTCTAAAAATTGACTAGATAGTTATATTAACGTTAAAGTGTACAACTTACACACAGGTCCTTCGGTAAAATGCAGAAGGTACAGAGCTGCATAAAATGCTTCATTGCCAGCACACATAATAAATAAAACTGTCCTGTTAGTATAATATATATTCATAATTGGATTTTCAGACATGTCTATGAATTTGTGACTAGTTTTGCCTTGCAGAACAGTTCTAAAATAAAATATTTAATTAATTATTAGAGTTTAAACATATCTTTATATTTTTAAATAAATTTTCTTTCTGGAAAAAATATTTCTATAAAAAAACTTACGAATGAAAATAAATCCAATGGCAAACAATATCAATAGTCATACTGATTTGAAACCAAAAAGTGTAAGCTGGATAAAATTGAGCCAGGGTGACCAAAAGGCACATAGTGCCTGCTCTGTCTGTCAGCTGGTCTAACATACTACCAAATTTAGTTCCCTGATTGAAATATCTTGCTGCATGCCCATCGATAGCATCCAGTAGAGCACTGATAATGTAGCACCATATTGCAATAGCATAATGCGTTGGCATATAATAAAATGATATCAGTGCCAAAATAATTCTACCATAACCTATAAAAGTGAATAATAATCAAAAAACTATCATTTATACTTATAATTTTCATATTATAATCATATTTATAATATTTCATTTTAATACTTCAAATAAATGAAATAAATGTCATATATTGACTATGAAAGCTATTATATAAAACAATAGCTTTCAAAAGCTCAATCAATAAAAGAAGTCTTTCAAATGCATTCACAGTTATGTCTCTGCTATGCTTATTGAAATATATATTTCACTCTACAATGTTCAAACTTGAAAAAAACATCTGCACAATATATTGTTTTTCATAAAAAGCTTATCAAGCATGCACTTTGCTCCTGCTAATTAAGAATTCTCAATGAAAAGTATCAATGTTAGCCAGCCGCAGCACCCCCGAATGACGTAAACTTATCTCGCTGACGAGTCAGGCAAAAAAGCTCCCCCTGATCCTGTCGAAATTTTCAATAATTAACAACCACTCACCGATAAGGTTTGGCACGAAGAGAAAGATATTCTCGGTCTCCGTCATTTTGCAAGCTTCCTCCTTCGCGTTTCGCTCACTCTCTCTTTTCAGCCGTTAGCCGTCTGCTTCGCAACAGGAATTATCTGCGGACAGGCAAAATAAAATGTCTCTTATCGCCGAGCAGCGCGGCTATTCGATTTATTTATCGGCGCGTCTTATCGACGCTCTTTTTTCGGGCGTCGCTTACGTGCCGGTGTCACTGTTTCCTCGCAGTTACTGCTGCCCGCGGCTCTTGTTATTGCCCGTGAAAAGAAAGAGAGAGAGGAAAGGAGGATCGGAAGCCCACCACGGAGCAGTCAGTGTTGCTCGCCGTCTAGCTTGAACCCGCCTTTTGCCACTGTGCGCGCCAACTCCGTCGTTGATGCTCGCCTTTTTGCGCACGCGCCAGTCTGAATGCGCGGAACGTCAATGAATCGGTGGAATCGCGGAGGAGAATGTATCTATATATGTACCGAGCATCAACGACGCTTATTTACGTGGAAACTGTAGCTTCGAGATATCGAAGTTGAAAGTTCGAGTTTTATCGACTCGCGATAGAGATTAGTAGCAGAAGACACTGTCGGAGAACTGCTCAGGGCTATGCTGTATAGGTGTGTACACATGGCTTTCAAAATTTTACGATTTCATTAAATTTTTATTTTTGGTGCGTCCCGCAGTCTTAGCTTATAGTTTGCAACGGGCGAATTCAACGTTTGTATGAAATTAAAAATTATAAAATTTGTTAAATTTTATTTTCTAATACTTTCATAATCTTGCGGTACTATTTTTGGAAACTACATACCTACGCCGTGATATACGAGGAAATGAATTAAAGTATTTATTTTAAATACGTCTGTGCCTCGTAAGCATTTTGAAAGATATTGACCCTCTGCAAGACACGAGTAAATTGCTAATCACAACGTGATAAATACTTGGATTCATTCTAAATATAGGTTTGTAAACAGGCAAATAAAATAAACTTAAAAAAATATCGAGATTCGTATTAAAAGAAATAATTTAAAAAAAATTATTTATAATATTGCGTAAAATCTAAGAATAATAATTTATTGTAAATAAATATTTTTTATAAACTAAAACTTGACGGCAGTCGAAACATTATCAATGTTTGCTAAACGTCTACACAGCATTTTTAATAGTTAATTAACATGCTGACGTTTGCAGACATTTTTATTTTAAGAATGACTTGATTCATAGAATCTAGACAGTTATTAAATAATTTTTATGGTAATTTCGAAGTTTATTTTTATTAAATTTAGCAAAAAAAATGCAATTAAAAAATTATAATACTTAATATAGTAACTTGACATTGAAAATACTTTAATGGAACAAATATTAGCAAATCTTTTATTAGCTGATGCATAAATCATCATAAGTAACAAATTGAAAAAGAATCTTTAAAAATTCAAAGTATGTTTAACTACCACTTTAAATTATCGTGCCTCTTTGCTGTTATTCTTTGATTGTATATCCAAAGATTACAAGTCTTTAAAATAAATTGCAATGAGCAATATTAAAGTATTAAGCTTGAAAGTAATTCATTCATTTTGAACGGGGTCAATTGCACAGAAAATTCATTACCTTTAATATATTCTAAAAAAAAAAAAAACATTTTAATTTGTCTTCGAAAAAAATCCCTCGTGCCGGTAGTAAACATACCTATATAATCTCGTATGCAAATGAGTAATTGAAATCGCGCGTGAATCTAACAGCCTTACTGCTGATCACGCATTTTTCAGCCGTGTCCAGGATTTTTTTTTTTTTTTTTCAATTTTTTCGACTTGCTACCTCCCGTAACAACGCGCGCTCATCACTGCTTGCTGTTAAATTTTTAAACCGCCATGGTTTTCCCCGTTTCTCCATTCGCGAATGTACTCCGAGCCGCATACGGCCCTGGACCGTAGATACCAGACGACATTTTCCGCGGTCCGCGCGCTCTCCCAACTCCTGCTCGACACGCGCACATTTACATCTCCCGTCGAGTCTACTACCCCATCAGCCCCCAGCGAGGCGTAATCTCTGCGAGCCAGTCCAGCCTCGCCGCTCCTCTCCACCCTCGGCGAAAGCTCTCTCTGTCGCTCTCCCTCTCTCCTCGGTCCATAAATCAAGGCACCGCCGAAGAGCTCTCTCGCTCTCTCTCCTCTCCTCCGCCCCCTCCCGTCGCGGTGGCCCAGCCCAGCAAAGTGCGCGAATTCGCCGAGCGCCGCCAAGTGCATCTGGCTCGCGCAGGACGGGGCAAAAAGGGGAGAGGATCGCGTTTATATGTGGACACACATGTGCGGAGAGTGGTTTACCTGTGCGTGAGGGGCTCGCTCGAAAGCAGGAAGCGCTCGGCGAGCTGTTGCTACGTACCGGACACATACCCAATTACATCGGCGGGAGGCAGTGAGTTCGCTGGCAAAAGTCGCGGAGCTCGATTCTTCTTTTTGAACGGAAAAAAGCTCCGCCGGCCTAATCGATATTCCCCTGTTTGTTCGCCCGCTACTCGCCCGGCCGTGAAAAACAGTAATAAAAGCTTACGTTCGGGCTCGTCTACGCGAGGAGACGGAAAGAGGAGATACACAAAGCCAGACGGTAGGAGAGAGAGAGAGAGAGAGAGAGAGACGGAACGAATTGTGTGCACGAAAGCGCGTGCGATCGATAACCTGTCAGCGCTTTCGCGAGGATAAATTCGGGCCCTTTGTTCGCGAGTTCTCCCGGCCGCGGCGGCAGCCTCGAGTTCCAATCGAAGTTCTCCCCCAGCTTGGATCAGCTGAGAAGATTCGTCGGGGAATCGAGAGCGCCGAAGCAACAGCTCAGGTGTCAAGGCTTCAGGACTCCCCCTTGTTAATAATTGTTGCATCAGTTGCACGGGCACAGCTCTATATATTCGGCATGGAGGCTTAATGACACCGTATGTTGAACGGTTCGTCGCTCGTGCCGCGTCTTCCCTCGCGAATTGTGCGCGCCACCGGCGGATATTAAGAGGATTGTCGTCGTAGACGAGGAAGAGGAGAGGACGAAAGAAGCATGCTGAACATACTGGAGACTTTCTTATTTTTCTTTGCTCTGACTACCCTCATATTGGTCGGAGCGATGGTGATATTATATTTAAGCCAAGGGCTGTAAAACATCATATACTCGACAAAATGTAATGTTACAGTGTAACAAGGCTGGCATTATATTGAAAGATGTAATGTTACAGTGTAACAAGAATCCGAATTTATGTCAAAAAATGTAACAATAAATGTAAACGAAGAAATGACCTAAACCTGGATGCTGTTTCATTGCAAAAAAAAAACAATCCATTAAGTGTTGAAAAAAAACCGCATGGCTCTAAATGTTGCATGATCCCCTAACAAAAAAAAAAAAGAAAAAAAACAGTCGCATACATCGGTCGGAGAAGCTTCTTCCGAGCGGCGTTCAAAAAAGTGCACGAGTGCCCGCGCGCGTCTCCGCGTCAGGTGTGGAGTCGATTTCCCGTCAGAAAACGGTCACGTCCGTTACGGCGGGTGCGCCGAGGAACGTCGATCCTCTTTCCTTCTCCCTCTAACGGCGAGGAAAGGGGGCCTGGGCTGCGCTCGGCAGCCGCTTCAGCTCTCGTTACAGTGTGCCGTGCAATACGCACGCGTACGTAAGGCCAGAGCGTCACATAGACACACACACATACGCACACGCACGCGCATACAGTGACTGGTCGTGCGTGCGTAATAGGACAAGAGACGAGGAGCGGAGCGCCGCTGCTTTCTCCCGTCGTGCCGTCTTAAAGGCTTCGAAAGCCAGTGTGTCCTAGGAAAGTGCGCGCGGGACATCATCGTCCTCGTCGTCGTCGTCGTCGTCGTCTTAGTCTTCTTCTCCTCCTCCTCCGTCGAGCGAGTGCGTGCGTCGCTTGCAAGAGGCATACATGCATCAGCGTGCGCGACACACGGCGGACGGGAGGGAGGAGAGAGAGGAGCCAGCCGAGAACAGGCCGCTGCTCGCCGAGGCTAAATTGACGAGCAGCAGCAGCAGCAGCAGCGTCGTCGCCGTCGTCGTCGCCGTCGACGAGCAGAAGAGCCCGAGCCGGCCATCTTGAATCGCACGAGTCCTCGCGCCGCTGTCATCCCTTTGGCGAGCGAGGCTCCGCACCCGAGCAGGGCTCGTTTAGCCAGGCGGAGGAGCGTCGAAAACGCCAGTAGCAAGGACAGAGAAAAACAGACGGACGGACGGCGTGCGAGCGCGAGTGCGCGAGGAAAGTGGGGCGACGGCGCGATCGTTACGGCACTGCTCTCTCCGGCGGAGAGGAGGAGAGAGGCATAAGAGGAGAGAGACGACAGAGTGCACACACGCATCAGCGGCGCGCGCGTGTTCTCTCCTCAGCCGCGACGTTCCGTTGTCTCGCGGCGCGCGCGAGGTGTAAACAATCGGCGCCTCCTCTTCGTCGGTCCGAGAGAGATCGATCCTCGCCGGAGAAGAGCGGGATCGAGCGCCCGTATCAGCGGGGAGCTTACCCTCGAGTCGCAGACGACGACAATCGCCGCCGTGTGTGTAAGCGCTCGCGTCGGCGCAGGAGCGAGCAGCGAAGTGAGGTTAGGTGTCTCCTGGAGTAGTGGCCAGTCGCGCGTCCACAAGAGTCAGAGGTGCGCGCGTGTGCGGACTCCTCTCCTCTCGCGATGCGTCGCGGCAGTGTCGCAGAAGCAGCAACCAGCGAGCACGAGGTGCTACTCCCGCTTAAGACACAGCAGCAGCAGGAGGCCCGATGACCTTGACTCGCTTTTTTCCCCACTCCGTGCAGCAGCAGCAGCAGCCGTAGCCGCTGATCGAGTGCGAGAAGCCGAGCGAGAGAAAATGCCGTCGCCGAGCAGCGACTTCTCGCCGACGAAGCTTCCCTGACTTCTATCCGTGGCCGTGCCGTCGTTCGCTGTTCGCTCGACAGCCCGCGGAAAAGTGCATAAGAGACTATCAGTACAAGAGAGGAACGAGATCATCGTGCGCTCAAAGGAGGATGAGGAGAGTTAGGCTATGAGCACAGCAGCAGCAGCAGACGCAGCCGCAGCGCCGCCTTCGTCGATCGCAATGAAAATGGCCCCAGGACCGGATCACCAGCGGCCGGAGCCCGTTGCCTCGACGAGCAACAGCGCCGCCTCCTCCTCGTCCTCGTCGTCGTCCTCGTCCGCTGTGGCCTCCACGTCCGGCTCCTCCGCGTCGTCCTCCTTCTCGTCGTCCGCGCCCTCGACTTCCTACGCGCCGGTTCCGGGAACTTCGGCGGCTGCAGCCGTCTTCCTCGTTCCGGATCCCGGAGAAGGCACCAGCAGTCAGGAACCCGCCGCCCTGCCGATTCTCAACAATGCCGCCCTCGTCGACAGCAAGCAGGTGATGATGACTTCCCTCTTCTCATTGTTTTGTTTTTTCGAAATTTTTTTGCGGCCCGATGCCTGTTCGGTGCTCGGCTTTTGTTATTGATTTTGCTGGGATATATATTTCTGGATTGACTGAAATGAAATTGTTTTTAACGATTTTTTCTTAAGCTCCGACTTGAGCTTGTAAGTAAGGAGGAAAATTACTTCGGTTTTATGGTCAACCATCGAACTACTGAAAAATATTATTTGTTCTTGGTAATCTGGATAAACAGAAGTGTTTTGAAATAAAAAATTATTGTTTTATACTTTTTATTTCAAATATCAAAGTCCACCGATTGACCCTTTCAAGATACTTGCATCATTTTTGCTGAAAAAGCATGATTGTGTTCCTGAGTTTTATTCCTATTTATGAGTAAGCTTTTTCAAGTGTATAATACACTTCTAAGAATTCTCTTTGAAACTGGTAAAATGCATTCGAAAATATTTGCGAAATCACGTATTTTTCTCTAAAAAAAAACACGAATCTAAAAATACGTTTTACATGTCCAACCAAATTGAAAGATTGAAAAAAATTTTATTTTCGAAACTGCTCTTGAATGGCCACAAACGTTTTTATTTATTGCAAATCTTTGTGAAAATACACGAAACTCAACTTATTTATTTCGTCAGATAAAAAAAATATTATTTCTTTAATCTTGACGACAATCTAATAAGAAAAAAAAACTATTTATAAAAAAAAATTACGTTTTCTCGTACTTTCGCTTTTCATTGCCACCTGAATTTACATGTCCTTTACAGCGTATTATCCTTCATCCAGTTACTTCATAAGAGCTTTTAAGTTTAAAACTCAGAAAAAACCAATTAAAAAATCGCTCAAAGCTGAGCAAAAGATTTAAAATGTTGTTAAAACCAAAGCGGCAGTAATCGCAAGATCTTGAGAGAGCAAACTTTATCATTACAGCTTGAAACGTTATCAATATTCTTCCGAGTCTCTTATTTCCAAACAAAGCACCCTCGATATTCAGGCTCGACAGGTAAAAAAATTCACAACAGAGCACAGCACTACACAGGAATGCACTAGGCAAAGTAGGTCTAGCCCGAAACTTAAATAGGTCAGATCCAATAGGAAAGTTAATAAAGCCAGCGTTACAACAATTTTCGGGAGTTCGTTCGCTCGTGTTTGTCCCCCGTGTCATTGTTGCACTTTATTTCTGATTCCCTACAAATCGGGGACGTGATATAGCAGCGCATTTCGCGAGCGCCAAGAGAGGGAGAGAGAGAGAGAGAGAGAGGAGACAAGAACGAGAGAGAGAAACAGAGAGCGCTCCGCACACGCAGCGGAGGCGATTGCGTCACTCGCGCGTATAATATTCGGTTACGGTTACTTTATAAAGCGCTCCAGTCGAGTGGATTGGAACGTGGCACGCTTTTAGATCTCCCAGACGACGGCGGCGTAAAAAAAGTGTTTCCATTTTGTTTAACGGACAGTTCTTTGCCGTGTGTCCGCAAAATGAGTGCGCGTTAGCTCGCGAGTTTTTAAGAAGTGGAACTGCCAGCTCGGCACGCTTTTTACTCGCTCTCCCCGGTGTGTGTCAAAGGTCGCCTGAATAAAGGCTGTGATTCGTGTTGGTTTTATACAGTAAATAAAAAGTTAGTCTCGCAGCGTCGTTTTGCGTTAACGAAGTTCGAAAAGTGTCGTAAAACCAATTTGTGATTCCAACTAGTGTAGCGTCGCTGAAACGAGCTGCGCCGAGCTCCATTTTTACAACGAGATTTCAACGGTAATTGATTTAAATCTCTACAAGTAATTAAAAAAAAAAGAAGACTGCAATAACTCGTTTCCCGTATGATCGCATTGGATTCGACTAAAATTTACAACATTTTCATTCCGTTTCGAAAAAAGAGAAGATAAAAACATTTTCATTCTCTTTTCGAATCCGAACAGTGTCGACAGTCAATTTTTAGTTTTCGAACACTTCCTCCATTGTGTCAGGCGTCGTTCTGTTTACGTTTCTATTATTCCCAAGTAGAGGGCTTGTAACAGTTCGCGAGATTCTCCAGTCGCGCGCAGCATGCATTTACACCGGAGCTATTCGCAATTCACGCCGTCGCTTCTCTGGATTTTTACAAAATGGCCTTTGAGGGAATGACTCGTTGTATTTTTCGTGGCGCTTCCCCGCGCATTCCTACGTATTTTGATACCGTAAAGGAGATATACACGCGCATCCGGGCGCTGTGCTGTTCCGGTTCTCGTGCGCCAGTCGCATAGAGAGGTTTTTGTGTGGGAGATCTGGAAACGACAAGTATTCATTTTATCCAGTCGGACGTAATGGGAAGCTGGAAATTGAATTTTAAACACTGACAGTGACAGCTCGTGTGCATATTTGAAATAAAAACGATGAAAGTGCCTGCTTGTTATTCATTACACAATTCGACGGAGCTAATGTAAATCTTTCTTCTTCAATTTTAGGAATTTATGCAGTTTCGTTTCTTAAAGCAATAACCAAAAGGAATACAGTATTTCGTAAATTTATTAAAAAGAAAACGTCGGACTTGTAAAATTATAACCTCAAAGTTAGAATAGTGTGGAGAGCTAAATAGCTTGAAACTTGGTTAATTATCTCTTGATCGTTTTAATAATTTATGGTATAAAGCGTGCATAATGTATAGACATTATTTTTAAAATTTTATTAGTAGAATTCTACTTTATCATAATTAAATCGTAAATAAAAATCTCAATTATTTTGCTACTTTTATAATTATTTCCATTCGTAGCAATTAACTGGTAATTAGAACATTTCTATTTAATAAAATGTTGCGAAACTCGAGGTTCACTCGTTAGAATAAATCACATGCGTGATTATGCCACCTTTGTAAAAAAAGAAAAAAAAAATTGCGTGTCGTTAACTACGTGACGCCGAGTTATTAATATGCACTATAAGCGTATAAACCTTAATCATAATTCTTTGGATATTTTGCACTTGTAAGATCAAATTTTCGACTTATATTTTTCCATCCCATTCCGAACGTGGATTAAAACCTCCTTGTAATAAAAATGTCATACGTAATCTACACTACCTGCCTTTTCTAATTAATGAAGAAGCAAAGAAATTGTGTTTCTGATCTTCACGTTATTGCTCCAATGCACGAAGTAATATGAAGAGGCGCTCTTTATTATCGAAGAATCTAGTTCGGAAATGCATAACAATGCATCGCGAACGTAAATCAGACTCATACGATTTTCGAACGTGACGTTTGTTGTGAATGTCGTGAACTACAAAGAATGCGAGAGACCACACTTTTCAGGCTATCGTTTATCTTACAGTTTTGTATTTTCGTAGGAGAATTGAAAAAGAATGGCTGCAGTCTTTTCCACGTGATAAATAGTTTTTCAATCGTTTTCAGTAGTCTTTCAGAAAGTAGTCTTGCAAATTACAATTGCAGATAGATTTTACTAGAGAAATATACCTATAACCAAGTGCTGAAATTAAACGCAAATTTTTAACATTTAATTAAAACTGTTAATACTCTTAAATCACCAAACTCATTGAAAAATATTACGAAAGAAATCTCTCTTATTGAGTTTTTCACATTAATTTATCAAAAACTTAGTCAAAACTCTAACTCTTTTAGAAGATTGAAAGATCTTTTCTTTCGTTACCTTGCGACAATAAACAATTCAATACCTGTTCGTTATTGCATACATTACACCTATCCATGACATCGTCATTGACATTTAAATCTTTCGTAAAACATTCTGAGCTTCGTCGATGGAGAATTTCTGCGGGATAAGTGTTCTGAACAGCCACGTAAATTATTCAGTAGGCAGTTACATCTCGTAACTATCAAGCAAAAGCACTCTGTATAAAATGAAAGATTATAAGTGCATTTAATAAATACCTTCCGTTTCTTTTGCCATAAAATTTCACGTAAATCTTAATATCGAAATGTTTGAAAGCAAGACTTACGCTTTACTTTTTTAAACTTTAATTTACTGCTGAATATTGGAATTGAGTAGCTTTGTAAATATTAGATGATATTTGTATAGATCATTAACTATTTAAGATTATTTTGATGACCCTTAAAATAATAATCGATCGAATAATGATTATACATTCATTAACCATTCATTGCTATTGATTTTGTCTTGCACGTGCAAAGACAATGAGTCAATTGTGATAAACATAATGCTATTATGTTAACCTATAATTTGTTCGGCGACTTTAATATCGCTCAAATGTTTCCTAATTTAATCGGAGTTATAGGGTGGTCCAGAATTTCGACTTCCGTAAAATGTGTGTAATCGTTGTTAATGGCGTCAAGATAATGCGAAAGCATTACGATTTGCGAACAGAACTTTGGCTAAATGCCAACAGAAGCGTAGGACTGTCTGAGAAGGGTTGTTAGTTGCCTTTTTTATGCCCATCGTACTTTGGTTTTGTAGGAAATTTTAAGACAGTCAGCTTCACAAAATCATCAAATAAACGTATCTTTTATTTTATTGAAAGAGAGGTGGAAAAGAAGCTTTATTGCTGTTCAAGATTGAATTTTACAATGAAATCTTTTTGTTTAGATTTTTACGATGTTCGATAAACAGGGCTAAAATATGGAGTACTTTTTACGAATACAAAAAATAAAATAATACCCGGCAGTGCTATATTAAAAATTGAACAATAAATATTATTTTTTACAGCGTCCCGTTAATGTTTACTTTTTCCGTGTGACTTATTTTTATAACTTTTTTATAACTTCTGCAGAATAGATGTTCAAGAACGTCAAGAATTTTTTGCACTTTCGAAATCCCGTAAATACTTACCCCCAGATTTCACGTGGCTGGACCAACGCATATTTACTATTACTTTTGCAATCCTCGCATTATCTGCCGATTCTTAAGTTTAATAACAACAATCAATCATGCACCTCTAAGTAGCAACGTTTCAGAACTTAGTTCGTTGTAGCCAATGTTTTGTAACTAAGGCACTGAGGACATAACCATACTTATCTAAACAGTCGTTCTAGCCTTTTCTGCGTGATTTGATTCACTTTGTTTTAAATGTTTTGAAGTGAGAGTAAGAAGTTATTTTTAACAAGAAGATCTAGTCTTAAAATCATGCGGACATGTCAATTAAAAAGTTTGTAATTTTTAAATAATTTAACAATAAAGTCGATTATAAGTTAACAGACGTACGAATAAAAATTGCGTTAATTGTTAGATGATTATTATAGTTTAATAGTGTAATTAAATACTGTATCTACACAATATCGTGAATAATGAAACTTTAATTGCTCGATTTGCTGCAAATTTCAAATGCAGGACATTTGTCATAATTACATTAATTTTATGTTCCAAATAATATGTTTTGTGTATTAATTTATATGTCTGTTAACTTTGCATATTAACTCATCTATCTATGTAGACCTATAATTAATTGGGACAATATATATTGCGGATAAACCGATTTTAATTTAGCTTGGAACTAAAAAATTTTTATACTGATTTGAAGCAACACTTTTATTTGTTTATGTGAATGTGTAAGAATATAATCAGCTTACAGAATATAATTTTAAGTAGACACTAAAACACATTTTATTTGCAATAAAATAAAAACATCAAACGTATGGGTTTGAAAATAATATTTGCAAGAAAAAACGATATTTTCTTTTATAGGAAAAAACATTTTTTTTTACAACGGTACAGTACCGAATTCTTAGCCCAAAATACGTTTCATCATGAAACGTTTTTCACCGTGTGCACCATTATTACAGTTAAGTTATGATTGACTTTTATTCCTAAATCAATAATATTTATGATCTTTTTAAGAGCAAAGTTCTAACATTGTTTATCGACCGAATGCGTCCATTATTTCCACAACGCAATTAGAACAGAAAACGATGATTATTTAAGTTTAACCTCAAAATTAAAAATATTTAGTAATGAGTTTTAAAACGATGAAATATGGATTGCCTGCATTATTAATTTTTCACTGACTAAGTATTTTTTAAGAAAATATTTAATCAATACATAGCATGACCTTTCATTAACAAAGGAAAGTTCATATGAGTTTTCCGGTTAAAACCTTTTTCAATTAACCTCATTTTTACATATCACTATAATTAGTCTTTTTATTGTATTTCATTTATAAGGAAACTTAAGACTCTGTAATTGCAATTAAATATTTATGACAAACGATTTAAGTGACATTTACGTGAAATACAATACTTCTGAACATTACTAGTGAGAATATTTTCCCCAACATAATAGTTTATAAATTCCTATGCGAAGAATTTCATTGTTTACCAATTCAAGGACAAACAGATTATCGATTGTTAAAAATTACAGTGATTCGCTTTTAAAATTAATGTACTCTAATTTGCGTCCATCGTTTCGTAAAGCCATTATTCACATAATGAATTTGTTATGAAGTCATAACCTCTAAACTGCTCGATACTATTATTGAAATATAAAAGTGAAACGCCGAGACGATCGTGGAACTTGGCATATAATACAGATTTTTGAAAAGGTATTTAATTTTCGAAAAAGAAATCAAGCTCGCGATTGCTTGCTTTTATTCAGATTGTACTTAGAACGTTCGACGCTTCGTAGCCGCCTGCTTATAGTCTCCGAACGGTAGCCGAAGCTCATTTGCAAGCACCCTGTCTCCGGGGAAGACAAACTTGGTGTGAATCGCGGGGGAGGGGGAGGGGGGGCAGGCAGCGGTTCGCGATGGCCGCGTACGTTCCTGCAATGGCCATGTCTATGGTTTCGTACATAATGGCGCCGACTATGCCGACCGAGTCGCCGCTTGCCGCGCCCGTGTCCGTTCGCGAAATATATAGTCAGCAGCAGACTCGCGGCGGTGTCCGTTCGCGCTCCTCGTACGTGTGCGAATAAGTCGGCTGGCGCGCACGCGCGCTGCCTCTCACATACGGGCCGTCGGGCGGAGGTGTGTGCGTCGCCGCGAAACCCGGCGACGGTAGCGGCCACTCGCCGATCTTCGCGCGTGCCGTGACTTTCCTTGCAGACGTGCATCGCGCCCGTCGTGTGTCCCTCCAGTCCGTCCGTCCGTCCGTACGTCGTTCCTCTTTTTCTTGCGAAGGATCTCTCTCGCTCTTTCTTTGTATCTGGCGGAAAAAGAGGCGGAGGCGCGCGCTCGACATCCACTATCTGTGACTGTGTGTGTGCGCGCCGAGTGCGCGAGTGTGTGCAGTCGCGGCTCCTCGGCGACGACGACGGAAGTCGGCCCGAGAAAGACGGGGCGTAAACGGGACGTACGTGCGTTCGCGAGCGAGCTGAGCGACTCGACTCGACTCTCTGTGCCTCTCTCTCTCGCTCTCTCGCATAGAGCGTAAAGGCGAACGCCGATATCTGGGTGTCCTCTAAAAATATAAATTCCGCACGGTCGGCACACTGCCCGGCAGCAGCAGCAGCAGGCAGCAGCAGCGGCAACGGCGACAGCAGGCGGCGGCCCGCGTTACTTTTTTCCTCTTTTCACGTCTCACAAGTAAGTCTCTTACAGTTTCGAGGAATACTCTTCCGTCTTTGTTTCTCTCTGCCGTGCGCTCGTTTTTCAAAGAATTTTTTCAGAGTTTTACCAGTAATCTGTACTGGTGGAGAATAGAACTTCTTTTGCTGAGAATTTAAATGTGAGTGTTTCACTAGTGGAGTAGTGGTAGTCTTCATAGGTGGGATCTGGTTACAATGAGATTGAAGTTTTGATCGAATGGCCATTCAAAGTGATTAGAAAGAAAAGAATATGGCTGTCTTTGAGCTAATGCAAAGATGGAAGGATTTTAAAAGTGCTCTGAAATGATGCATGTTACTGACGTGTGAACTTATCTGGAGTGAACACTTTTTCTTGCTCTTTTTTTGTACTCGGTATCAATTTGTCCAATCATTCGCATCTGCTTGACTCTTATGATGTTACCAAGAGAAGTATAGGCATAGAAAATTAGCAGTAGCAGATGTTTGAAGTGAGATGTATAAATATAGTCTGCGATACGTGGCAAATTATTCCAATGGTCAAGATTTACAAAGACCAATTACATTGCCATTTGAGAAAAGATAAGGTTTTTATCTTTGTGTCTCGGGTAAAATTATTTAGTACTTAGTCGTAGTAGCAATCAAGAATATGTGCAAATAATCAAGCGTTACTGCTATTCTGTAAAACTTAAGCATGCACTTAACTTTCATTATTTGTAAAATTGCATACTCCTTTAAATTTAACCTTGTTTTCTCCAAAAAAATTTTATTTAATTTAAAATGTTTTTTAAAATAAATTTTTATAAATGAATCTTTATATCAAATAGTCATTTTTGGATCATCAGATATTTGTGTCCATTGGTCTTGTGATACAAATATTAAATGTTTATATACCACCTAAGTTTGTGAAGTAATCAAATCTAGCTGATTAACAGATTACAAATGTATACGATAGATATTATAAACAAGCTAATATTTATCTGTAGTAAATCTTGGATTGACGAGTATTATTATGTACTGCTCAAGAAACAATCCAATAAGTGAAACCTTAAATTCACCCATTAAATTATTTGCCTACATTTATTTGAATTGTGTGCTTGAATTTATTACATGTTTTTGATTATAAAAGTGCAATTATGCAAAATTGTACTTATAATTTCATAGAGATCCAATTAAGGATTATAAAAAAGATATTTTTTAACTTTAAAAATGGTTAATCTCAAAGCCATTGGTTAACTCATTTGGTATTAACTCTAGATATGGAACAACATCTTCAGTTTGAATTGGATGACATAGTTCCCTTATTTGATAAGTTGTGAAAACGTTTTTTTGCCATTTTAGTCTTTTAATTGAGTTTAAATATAACATCACCTGCTGTTTTCATAATTAAATTTAAAAAATTATATAAAAAATAATTTCCAATGTATAATCAAATTTTATTGTTTTAAAAAGTGTATTAAAAAATATGCTCATGTTTTACTTTTTTGATTTTTATCTCAAAAATTAATTTATTTTTTTGTCTTGAAACAATTCCTTATTTTAAATAAAAGCAAAGAAGGCTAATCATAAATACTTTTAAAATAAATACGTTTAAACAAAAATAGATGTACAAATAAATTATTGTAATATTGTGTTATAAAATTTTTAATTGTCAACTATGTGCATCTTTTATTTTGCCTTATATAATATAACAATTTGCTTAGTAATCATAATTCCTTTCTTAGCAACATTTAGAACCTCTTCTTGTTTCTTATCGTCTGTGGTTAATTTATCTCTTATTTTTGCTTGGCTTATCAGAGAAGACTGATTGAAGCAACGTCATTTTGATTTTAATTTTTTTATTGGATAAAATGACAGTAAATATAACACACTTTATGATTTTTGGAATTTTTTATTAAGTAAGTATTTTTTTATTGTTACAGGAAGAACCTGCAACCCTGTCAACTTTAAACGAAGGAGAGCTGCGAGCACTGTTGGATGAAGCCATCACATATAAATGTCCCAAAGACCGTGAAGGAAAATCCAATCTTTTTAAGGTATAGTTTTGCAAGCATAATAGTATTGATTGTGAGTGCCTTTATTTTTTTCAATAATATATCTAGTTTCTTGACAATCACCTAAATGTATTATGACCACATGATTAGGTAGAAATCTTAAATTTACAATTTTATCCTAAATTATTCTGGAAATAATGTTACTACATTCTAAAGTAGATAAAATATACTGTGCTTAGTCATTGCTCTGAATATTATACCTGAATAAAGCAGACACTATTTTCATCTTATTTAAATAACATTAAGAAAAAAATAGTCTTTTTACTTCAAAAATTAATTGTTATAAAACTATAAAAGCAGTTAAAATATTTTGAGTTGAAACTTAAAGTGCAAATTAATTTTCAAAATGTAGTTTTGAAACTAAATTTTTTTACTTAAATTTTTATTAATATTAGTATCATAAAAAGATAAAATCATTTCTTTTAATTAAACAAGTAATTTTAAATGAAACCTTATTTTTAGACATGATTCACAAGATTAGTAAGCATAACTGATGTTTATACAGTTGAGGTTAGATTTAACATGATGAAATTATGAATTTATATAGAGTCCCATTTATATAAGCCTCCTTGCTTCTATTAACTCTTAAATTGCTTATGGTGCTAGTGACAATGTTAATGTATTATAATTTATATATATAGCATTATATTTGATAAATCAAAAATCATTTGACTAGCGCAGAGTGATCAAATTATATTTAAAACTTATTTCTTGTGAAGAGTACAGAGTAGCACTGAAGATTAAATATTTTTCAAATAAATTTTAATACTTTATTAAATAAATATTAAAAATGAAACGATTAGCTCTAAATGAAATTGTTTGCTTGCAATTTTAGGTACAGTTACTACTCTGAACTCTTATGATTCTTACTTAGTTTAATTATATAAACAATTATTCTCCTAATTCAGGAGTAGACATAACTATTCATAAGTAAAAGTATTACGTATAAAATATTATAAAAGGTTATTAAAAATTTTTCACTCCATTAATTTTCCTTCTAAGAAAATTAAAGGAAAGAGAGAGTACGACCTATTACAGAATTTAAATTATTGAACATTATGCTAATTCTCTGTAACTTTAAAACATTTGACATCTATAGTTGAACAAGCATTACTCACTTTCTTAGGTTACATAAAGCTTCACGTTTCATTAGTCATATTTACCAAGCTTATATTAAATAAGTTCAGTAACAAAAGAAAGTGTTTCTAAATTTGCTTTGAAAATGTAGAATAAATGAAATTTAATTTCTTAACAAATTTAATTTGCATATTAAAAGTTACTTGATAAAATTAAACTGTTTATATAATAATACATGATAACCGTAAAACTGGTTTATAAAAAAGAGAGCCATGTACAGGCAAAAATTTTTTTAAACACATGTTCTACTACAATATTTTTACTTTAAGTTAAGGTTTTGTATTATTTTCTGAAAAGTATGAAAAAATGGCTGAAAAAAATCGTTATTACTTCCTTTAACAGATAGTTTAGCTAAAAGTACAGCTTTTGAACGGAGCAGCAAAGTCATTTTTTAATCACTTTCTTGTAGCCGTAAATTCTAAAATTGAACCGCATGATAAAAGCAGATAAAGCGTCTTTATCGTTCGCTGAATCTAACCGCAAGAGTTGAAATTCCTTCGAGCAAGAGCATCATCCTCGAAGGAGCGTCAACGGCTTGGCCCGTGGAAAAAAATCGGCAGGCGTTTCTCTCTCGTTGTACCCGGTGTTGTCGCGCTTCCGCGGGGAGGGTTGAAAATTGCGCCACACCAGTCTGACCGTCGGCCTCGCACTTAGGAACTACTTCAAGAAGCGGAAGCCGACGAGAGCGAGGAGGGCGGCCGCTGGACAGTGACGCACGGCGGTGGCGGTGCTCGCTGCATGCCGGGCTCAAATCGCAGCCGACGCCACAAGCGCGACTCGGTCTCGGAGCACCTGACGCACGGCGGCTCCCTGCAGAACCTGGCGCGCGAGCCCGGCTGCAACTCCGAATTCGACAGCGGCTTCGCGTACCTGACCTCCGGCTCCGTGCACACTTACACCGCCTCCGGCAGGCGACGACCCAAGAAGCACTCGGGCCCGAGCGTCTCCGCCAGGCAGCGCGAGGGCGGATCGCTACCCTCCAACGTCAATGCCACGTACTACCACCTCAATAGTTGCGACCTAATTTTCGAAGAGAAACGGAAGGTACTCAGCCACAAAGCATCTCTCTCTCTATCTATCTCTTTCTCTCTCTCTCATTCTCTCTCTTAGCTTTTTTGGGGTTGGATTTACTGAAATTCGTTTCGAGAGTTTTGCTTTCTATCGTGCGGTGTTCTGTCGTTGGGCTTAGGTCGATCAATCGAAAAATCTATTGTTTACACTTTTTCGTCAACAGAGAGTTAATTAAATTTACCTTATTCCTATTGTTCTCCACTTTACTATTATTGTTTGAAATACTAATTAATACTTAAATGTACAGAATACAGTGAGCAACAGTACCGAAAATTCCACGACTAAATAGATTGTCGATCGATATTCCAGGGGAAATATGAAATTGGACTTATTCAAAGAATTTCAGTAGATACTATTCCGAAATAGAATTTCATTCATTTTAAATAAAGAAGTCTGTAGACGATACGAATTCTGATTCTTAGACTTTGCTGGAAATCAATTTTTGCTTGATAATGTATTAGGCTTAAAGTGCAGGCCAAAAATGCATTTTTTTGTTCACATCAATGCTCCAGTGTGTGTGGCTTTCTATATCTATGTATATATAATTGTATATGTATATTTATAGTCGGTGTATATAGTCTAGATTCTTGTACATTTGTGGAATGTAATGGAGTATGTGTAAGGAACTTTTGGCATGCACTTTTTTAAGACCTGATTTGTAGGACAAACATTGATTTTTATTGAAGTGTTAATAAAAGATGATCTCGTTCTTCATTTTACTGAAAAGTGATTCAAATTCAAATTTTTTGCCTAAACTAAACATTCATTATAAATTCATGCTAATGTTACTTGAACTACTAAAAAAAACAAACTAAAGAACGCGTTTAATTATGAAACTATGTCATTGACTACTTTTGTTCATTACTTTTTTAAAAAATAAATTAAAATTTTTTATACGCTAAATTTGTTTTTCGTAAATGCAATATTTTATCAACAACTATTCTAATAAATCGATTTATGAGAAAAACATTCAATCTTTATCAATGTAAAGTACGTCATTTTTTATAAAACTTTCTTTTAAAAGTATTAATTATAAACTGTTTTGATAACAAAAATATTAATACATATCTATCATTTCAGAAGCGTTTGTCTGAAGAGAAATCGGTATGCGATTGGACTAATAAAGAAAAATCCAAATCTTTGGATAAACCTTCTTACGATCGTTATCCTAAAAAAGAAGAAAAAGAAAAGGACAAAAAAGAAAGTAAATTAAGTGGTTCATGTGACATTGAAAGTGAATTGCGGGACAAACGAAGCAGTAACAGGGGAAAACTTGGAACAAATGAGATGCTCGAGTCAGACAACCCACCTCCAGAATACAATAAACAAGATTGTATGGTGATCGGTCTGGAAGACTTCGAGGTTTGTATTAAGCGAATTTTAAAATCAGAAGATTCGGCTGATTCGACAATATCTATGCAAAATTTCATCGACTTTATATGGTAATACCGCTCGAAAAGACATCCTAGATATAAGTTACAAAAACTTCGAAATCCATTTCGAACGTCCAAAATTTAAAACGACAGCTAAAAAGTTAGGTTCTACCATTATCTAAATCTTATAAGGTGGCCAGGTTTTAGCGATCACTCTGCGTTGCTCAAAAGACTAGAATATAATATTAATATTGAATAAATACTTTAAGATTGTCGCTAGCACAAATGGCTTATATAGTTTATTGAAATTATAGACCTAATTACACTGATGCAAATTATGCAAAATTACATTACATACTTATCTTAACTATATGTATAGCAGTAGCGTTTTGGTTTGTTTTTAACTTATTTTATTTGATTAATGAATTTGTTTTAGCATATTTAATTGTGTTTTAAAAACTTTTTAACCCAGTTTTTTTATGTACTTAACAAATGATTTTGCTTTTCAATACACCTTACATATTTTTCATTATTAAAAACTAATTTTTCTGTTTTTCCATAAATTATGTTAACATAAAAATTGGAAATTTCTATTTAAAAATTAGATTTTTAGAACACATATTTCATTGAATTTTTAATTGAATTATGTTTATTGAAAGTATCATTTGTCTTTTTAATTTTTATTAACTTATTACAATAAATTCTATGTTTTTATTTTAGAAAAGCTCCTAACGGTATAAGGAAAAACATTTACTACTTTAATTTTATAGTACTAATCGGGTTTGCAGTTAGCTTTGCTTGAAAGATATATAAAAATTCAATTAGAAATGTAAAATTTAAAAATTCTTGAACTAAGATTAAACATAGAATACTGCGTTTTAAATAAAGTTTACAAAACAAACAATTGATTGATCAAAGCAATATTTTTAACTTTGGCTATCATGCAACTTTAAAGTGTTATTTTAAAACAAGAATTAATAATAACCATCGATTCTATCCGATAAAGATCTGCACTGAAAATAATAAATGATCTGTTTTATATGATTTTGCAGGCAAGTGTTATAAGTGAGCGAAATGCTACAGCCGCGCTCGGAGGTGTTCAAAGGCCTCGCTCACTGGACGCAGAGGATGACGAAGGAACTGAAATGAAAGTTATTGACCACCGCCGGCCGGTACAGTTCATAACGCGCGCAACTTTCGAGGTACCTCAGACCCCTGTCGATTCGACCATTGAATTCCCCAACTTTCGCGAGCACACCACTAAACTGGAGAAGTCAAAGATCAATGTTAATGGAACGGAAGGGACCAGTTCGCTTCCCTTTCCGCCTTACAACAACGTAAAATGTGTCATGAGTGGACCCTCGAGTGTTTACTCGGTGATGTCCTGGCCGACACCTAACATTTCTATGGGTAAGCTACACGTTTAGCTCTCCAATTTAAGGTTGTACACTTGTGATTAATCATGCTACTTACATAATTAAAAATTTCATTAGCTCAAGCGTTCATTTACATTCGTCATCAAAGTTACTGCTTTTATCCAAGAAGGTGAAATAAATATTTTAAATAATTTTTTTAAATTTAGTTTTCAAAATCTTTAGGTGTAAAATCATTAACATATTTTTACATACAGCATATTTTTCATTCGATATCCCAGGTGTGTACCCTTAAAAGAATAAAATGTAAATTATATGCGATATTTAATCTTGTAGAAGCAGTTTCTAGGCTAACAGCGCAACATATTGCTGGAAAAGAGTCATCCTTATCTGGAGAGAAAAAGTCGCTTGATGAAAACGGCAACGCCGTTCAAGGCTACAACGGAGAGCGAAAAAAGCCTCGTCGGAAGAATGCCCAAGAACCAAACGTTATAGTATACCAGGCTGAGAACGTAAAGGGTCACAGAGACGACGACATCGACAGCTTATTAAGCTTTATTGAGAATAAGGAGTGTAAAAGCAAAAAGGGCAAAACTAGTAACTCTGTTAAGGTCAAAGCTGCATCCAACACGAAATCGAGATCTCGAGATAATAAAGATATTAAGAGGGAACAAATACCTACGAAATTACAGAAATCAAACTCTTTGGAAGAAATTTCAAAAACTAAGCTTGAAGATCTTACTACCGAAAAAAGTACAGCTTCCAGTGGATCCAGTAGCATTTCCAGTCAACATGGTAAACAAATAAACAAAATTATTAAATAATATGTAATGAATATTTTTTAAAAGCTAAACTAAAATTTTAAATTTAATTTTAACTATTTTTGTTTTTTAGTTCCCTAAAATGTTAATAGAAAATATATAAATAATTTTTCTTTCTGTTGCATAGGTTCAATTAACGTAGCTTTGCGTCGTGCAAAGCAGCGAAGTACTGGCGACGCAACTGCAGTTGATTCTCGCGGCGATCGCAGATCTTGGGGTACCGAAGAGGGACAGTCAATTTACTGCAATGACACTGGCGACGATTACAGCAGTCGTCGTAATTCCGTGAAAAAAGGCAACACAGAAGTCGAAGCGGAAACAGAGTTTCACGTCGTCACCAACAAAAAGAAAAAGACAAAGAAACAGCGTAGGAGCTCTAGTGGTGGTAGAGCACAAAATCTGTCTGGATCTGGTTCGTACTTGCAACGAAGTAGAGGTTTCACTAACGATTATAGAACACCTTTATCTCCGGAATTGAGACGAAAATCTGCCAGCAGTATGCCACCAAGGTATTACTAATATTATTTTAAGATATTCAAAATAAGTTTAATTGAATAAGAAAACATTAACTAATTAAATTTCTTAATTTTTAGTGACAAATCTGATAGCAGTGATTTGGATTCAGTTCATTCACTGCCCGTTACATCAAATTCATCAAAACATAACTCGTCAAAGACTGCTAACTCATCGAATGCCCCTCAGGCAAGCTACGCCGAGATTGCGCGAATGGCTTCATTAAACGTGTCAGCAACTCCTGTTCAGAACATATCGAATTTGATGCCGAGCATGATGAATACTGCTACATGGCCTAGTGTTGTATGCCCAAAGAGTAATGCAGAAATTGATAAGCTTCCAAACGATTATTATCCGAGTTTGGACGAATTGCAGCATTCGGACAGAAAAGCGCGTCAACATAACTTTTCTCAACAAGGAGCAAGCGCCAGTCTGGACAAACCACCGTCACCAACGATGAATAAAACTAAGAATTCTTCCGAAAGCAAAAAAGCAGAAGCGCAAGAAGAAACGTTGAATAAAGTAGCAAAGTATGTGCAAGATATAGAGAAAATGCAACAGAGTCAATTGCAACAAGAAAGTAAACAGTCAAACAATTCTAGTCCAAATTCAAATGATACAACCCCGACTAATCCACTGCCTCCGAAGTTATCTGAACCGCTGCCAAACTTTTCTTCTGCCTCCGAAACAGAAAATAATGGCAACAGTGAGAATAACAAAGATTTAAGTGCCAATCCGAAGAATAATGGCACCAGAATACGCAAGAATAATAGCTCAAGTAGTCGAGAGTATCTTACTACTCAGTCCCAAGCCGATGAATTGCATGATGCTAAGAAAGTTCAAAATTCTCAGCTAGAGGACTTGAAAACTACCAACAATCCTAGTCACTCAGTGCAGGATGATAAAGATGCAAAGAAAATTACGTGTACGCATAATATAACTTCAGCATCAACTGAAAACACTGATTCATCTAAAACGAGGTTAGCCAATAATGTGAAGCCAGTTCAGCAGTTCCGACCCGTTGTAGATAATGAGACTATACGTGTAAATAAAACTGAGAGACTTCCAAAAGTTCAAATGGATCAGCAGCAAGTTAATTCTAAAGATTCCTCAAAAGTATGTTATCATCAGGTAACGATATTTACAAACTAGTAAATATAATTTTTTAAATCATTAATTTAATTTTTGTTCTTATTTTGAAATAATGATTTTTTATTAAGATATTCTAATCCTAACAGATATTAGTTAATAAATGAATTTTGTTTTTCAGATTCCAAACTCTCGGCAAGAAAAACCAGTTGAAGACTTTGAGGTTAAAAAATCAAAGTATTTACATTCTGGAAATAAATCCGAAAAAGAACCAAAAGTCAACGAGTTGCAGGCGACAAACAAACTAAGCTTACCAGTACCATCTGCAGCTCCAGGAGTTGTCTTTAGACCTGCGGTAATACTTTTAGATGAAAGTGTTGCTGACCAAGCTCGAAATGCAGAATCGGAATTCAGTGAGCTCACATTTGGATTCGAAGTCAACGAACAACTTTTGCTCTCAGAAGAAGAAGAAGAGGAAGAAGAGACCCCAACGGCCAGTCCAGATTTGTCTCGTTTCTCGAATTCGCCACCGAATTTCAGACAACCTCCAATATTTGATAAACATGTCAGATGCGATAAATTCCCTCCGAATTTTCCTATGAATCCGTATATATCTATGCATCCGATTCCTCCGCATCCAGTGTTGGTTCAGGCAATGTCCTACATGGGCTGTCAAATGAGATTCCAAGCACCATATTTAGTACAGCATCCGCCACCGCCAGTCATTGAGAAGTGTCGGAATCAACCAAAGGAAGACTTCTCTTCACGATTCATTGCCCCTGATGAAAGTCACGTACAAAAATTCAATCACGACAAGATTGTTTCATTTGTTGGATTAGGTATGTCAATGAAAAATGATTTATCATTAATTTAGTTTAAATATGTTCTTTTTTTTTTTTTTTTTTTAAAAAGCTGCATTTTTTAATTTAAATGTTTTTGGATGATTTTAAGTAATGTTTTGTTATTTTTTTCTTGCTTTCATGAAAATTACAAAACAGCTTGGGACGACGTGATGCGAGAAACGGAGTCTGCTTCGTCAAGTCGTGTGCAGTACTATAATGGACAGTGAGGCAAATTTAACAAACATATTACACATATATACAATTCACACAAATACACATACATGCATATATTTCTACATACATTTATTCATAATGAAAAAACTGCCTTTTTTGTCACGCATCTGACCTCAGTGCTCGATTAGTGTAGGTGCGACAGTTTTGTCTGAACTTTGTGAAGTGAACCGGGAATAATAGCGCAGTTGAACTGCGTGCGAAATATAAACGAAAAAACTTATTACAGGAAACAGTCAGATAGAAGAATATATTGATTTAAAGAGTGAAAATAAAACGTTCAAGCAACGAAGCCAAGTGGCGCAATCTAGTGCCTCAGGAGGTAGTAAAGTGTATATATGCGTGTTAACACGGTAGAAAGTGCATGCAAGTAAAAACAAAATAAAAGAAAAGTGGGAAACTTAAAACCCTCGTAAAAAATGTACAGTGTCTCGCGGCAAAAAGCGAAACATCCCTAATATATACATAGGGTTCATACGTCAGTCACTTCTATTTATCGAAAGTATAGAGACATTTGCAAATCGATATTGTCGAAATCAAAAGTTTGGAACTTTATAGCGTCGTATAGAAAATGAGAAAGGTTGTCAGATACCTTTTTACGTATAGACACACAATGCGAATGTATATACTTTAATAAGTTTCCCTCTGAGAGGGAAAAAGACTACCAAACCGTGGATGAGCTTAGAAGTGAAATTAAATGTGTTGTGGTTCTCGCGTTGTAAGAGGGATCCAGATGTGCATTACGATATTGCAAAAAGTGATTCTTTTTGCTATACAGAGCCAAAATGACTATCACGGATGACCATAACACAAAGACAGTGCAAGTATCTCTTAAATACTTCCTAAAAAATTATAAGACTATTTCAACAATCGTTTTTTCGTGCATTGATCGAGTTCTGTGAAAAACGAAAAATGATTTTTGAAGCGCTACATAAAAAAAAATTTAGTTCGAAGTGTGCAACTACCGCAAAAAATAAAAGAGAGCGAGCGATAAAGCGAGAACGAAAGCTATATTAAAAATTGTGAGAAAAATAGTGTGTACGAAAAAACGTTAAATTTTTACACAAACTCGCTTATTTAATAAATATAAATAATAATTAACTTTTAAGTACGCGTAAATGGTAACGGATAATATGTGCTTGTGATTGACTACTTGAGGAGAGAAATCACTTTAGAAATCGTTGCGCTAGTTAGTTTTTTTTTTGTTTTGTAAGGAGATTGCTGTTCGAAGGTTCGCTTGGTGAAATTACTCAATGAGTCCGTATCTCTTGGAATGCATAGTCTGTAAATATATAAATATATTTATCTATAAGGGAGATGGAAAGACTATTTGTAGAAAGAAAAGGAGCTTATTTCCTTCCTATTTCACTGTAATATAAAATAAAAAATGGGAAACTTTGAGTATTACCAGTGAGAATCGTCAAAAAGCAGCAAAAATATTGTGCACATATGGGCATCTTTCGTTGCTTTAAATGTATTCATTCAATATATTTTTCGCCATTTTATACCAATTTCTATAATTTTTATTATAGTTAATACATATGAAGACAATACGAATTTTCCATTGGCTGCTACGTGATTTAATGCAGCTTTGTATTTTTTTATTCATTAAAATAATGATACAGCGTTCTTACGAATATCATCAGTGATATATTTAATAAATAATAATACTAATATTACCAAAATATTAAAAATTTTATTTTTAAATAAAAGGTTTCCTCGACTTATTTAAGTTATTTAAGGGTTATTATAAAATAATTATTTATTAGCATTTCAAAGAATTGAATACCTTGTTTCATTTTCTTCTATATAAAAAAAAATAAAGATAATGCAGCAGTTTTTCTGCCTGTTAATTATCTATGAAAATACGATATTTTTAATTGAATTTGAAAAGCTCTTGCAACATAAATAATTGAGTTATTTCTAACATCAACAAAGTTTTTATTAATGTCTATTTACATTCTGTTAAAATATTTTCTTAATCCGATATTTATACCGAATGAAAAATTGTGGTTGCGAAAGATGCCTATAAAAAGATCAAAGCAGAGTTAACATACAATACGGGTACATCAAGTTTAAGGATTCCCCATTGTGCCATGTAAGTTATTGTTATAGTAAGCAATTACGTCGAGGCATGAAGATTCATCACGAACGAAGTAAAGGTGAACTTTAAATGAGATGAATTTAGTACGTAATATCAACTGCCTCGTCGATGATTACTTCTATATTTTCTTTATTCTCACTAAGCTTTCTATTTTTTAAAAATATTTATTACTTGATTCCCGAATGATGACTATATGATAAGAGTAAATTTAAGAAGACCAAATCGCCTTAATATTTTCAAAAGATTCATTTTTTCTGTTGCGAATCGTGAGAACGTAATAGTTTAAAAAGTCTTTCAAAGGAATTTTGGTAGATCCAAATTTTTTATACAGATGCTTAAAATTCATATTTAAAAATGATAAAAATTATTTTTGAAAAGTATTTCATTAAATTTGTATTGCAGTACAGTATATAATACGGTTGTACATAATACGGACAATTTTTTGACCTTTTCAAAATTATCCGATTTACATATTTTTCAAAGAAAACGCGTTTTAAAATATATTATTTCATGATTACAATGGAAGCTTTTAAAAGTAATCGAAAATATTTCATTTTCGTAAATACAACTTATTTTTGAGAAAGGCCGCTAAAATTATAATTATTACAAATCAAAAAGTTTTAATTTCAAAAATTGGAGCTAAAAGTAGTAAGTTGAAGAGGCATAAATGAAATTGAATTTAAAACATGTGAAATTTATTTCTAAAAGATAGAGCGTTGTTTTCATAGTATAGAAAAATTATTTCTTCCGCTGATCCGAGGATACAATATAAAGCAGTTGGTAGATAGTATTCGAATCGCTTTTAGGATTTGAATTTACTGTTTCAAATTAGATGAATGAAAGTCAAGCTAAAAATTATCATTTGGCGAAGTTCTTCGAACAGCAATTTTTATGCGTCAAAGAATGTCCATCGGTGAGGAAAAATTCAAAAAGGAATAAAGTAATGACGCTCTATCGAGTGTCGCTTTATCGTGGAATGTATGCTTTACCCATAAAGATGAAAACGTGATTGCGTATCACATTTTTAGTATTAAGCGCTAATCCATTGCTAATTCATTATATCTATTAATCTTTCTTCGACTTACCCTTTTTGTTGAATATTCTTTCAAAACGATGTACGTGAAATTTGTTAAGTAGAAGAAAGCTCTTTGTTGTTGTTTTCCCCCTTTTTCTTTCATTTTTTTTCTTTGTTGTCGAAAAAATGAACTGTAAGAAGTGAGAACGAAAAACACGCACTATACGTTTATTGAAACCGTTTTTTATTAACAATTTGTTTAATAAGCGTCGAAAAAATTCGGTATTTCTTTTTCTTTTACGCGCTTTTTTTAAAAAAAAAAACTAAGTTACTATTGTATTTGAAGTGTTCAAAATCTGCATTTTATCGTATCTTTGTGATTAAATTTTTGAAACAGAAAACTTATATTGTGTTAAAGTTATAAAAATATACATATAATATATAAAAATAAAGTTCATAGTTGCTTTATGCAAGCAATTCTGTTATTTTATTTTAAATAGAATTTTGTAATCTCGTTCGAAGTATAAGAACTTATACCTAGTAAAATTTTGAAACGGGAATAAATTCATAAGTAAACTCATTTTCATTGTTAGACACGCATTAAAGCTATGAATTTTGTTAGATTACTCAAGCCAGTAATAAGAAATTTTGAAGCATAAATATATTTCTGGTATTAAGTTCCCACGTCTGAAAAAATTTGTCTACTATTACAAGAATTACGTCGAGTAAATTGTCGTTAAATATTATTATAATATTTTTACTCTGCGCAATATCTTTCAAAATTACAAATTTAAATATTGAATCAGCTTAATAAGAGACAAAAATGCAATCATGAAATATTTAGATTTACAAAATTAGACTCATTTTTATAATTGTATTTATAATAATCGATCTCATTGCATCATCAATTTAAAGTACTTAGAATCTCGAGAAGAAAAAGATTTCATTTTACAGTTTGATCGCTTTTTTTTCTAACGGGCAAGTTACAAAGAATGTTTTCCTGCAATTTAATAAAAAGCCATAAAACCTGAACCTACATTTAACAAAATAAATAATTTCAAGATTCACGGATAGCTACTTTTTTAGCAGTAAATGAAAAATCTTTCCTTCGGCGCACGTCATTTTATTTTCACAAGGAAGACTTGTGCATTTCATCGAGAGATTTTCGTGCTTCGATATAAAATTTGTTCTTTTTTATAATTGGCTTAGAAAAAAAATTTTAAAATAAAAGAAATACGATTTTATTGCATGAAATTCAAAAATTTTGGCCGACAGTTCGCGATAAGCTTTAAGCTGATACTGTTGCTTTTTTGTAAATGTGATTTTTAGTGACGAAACTAGATTGATATTAATTAATTATTAGTAATTTAAATAATTTCATTATCATTTCAAAATATTTCTTCATTAACATTTTCATTGGCGGAAAAAGTTCTTGTCAGAACAAAATTATATCTGCATCTAATTTTGTGGGTATCAAAATAAACATAGTATTTATTTCTTTTTTATATTTATGTTAGCGTGAGATTCTAAATTTTCATTAATCAAAAAAACTTCTATTAATTAAAATGAAATTATGAATTTAATTTCCATCCGAAAGAACTGAAAAGAACACACATCTCTCTCGATTGAAGACTGTTAAAAAAAAGAAGATAATTCCAAGTAAATGTCAAAAGAAAAGCGTGGTAAAAATGAGAAAGAAAAAAGTGAATGCAACTCGACGATCCCAGCGTTTAACCTTGTAAAGCTGTATAATTTGTTATTCGGTGTTGAACACTTTTTCCATACTGTGTATATAAATATATACGTATAAACGCGCATTATGAACGATCAATGTCAAATGAAAACAAAGGAACCTATTCGACTATTATTAAAAGCTGACATTATACGTATGCATAAACATGCAACTCAACGTGTTTACGTGCACGTATAATTCATACTATATATACATAATTGCAGTTGATCGAAGAAACGTGCGAGTGCGTGCCTGATGAAAAATAAAAAAAATGAATCATTACATGTCAAGTATGTGTAAGTGTGCGAATCATATGTACAGATTATTATTATCATTATTATATGTGCATAAATAAGTGGCTGTAACGCCCGATCGTACGTGAAAATCATATGGACGGAGCGAACGAGTGCGTGAATTCGATGTGCGAGAGTGTGAGAGAGATAGAGAGAAAAAGGGGAGAGAGACGAGGAACACGAAAGGATTATCGTTGCCAACCTTTAGTATGTTGCCAAAGTCCCTTTGTGGGTTGAAAGAAGCTGGCGTATTCGCGGGCAATCGAAACTCTTGTGCCCGAGCTCGATTTATTATTTTTTTCTTTTTTTTTCGTTCTATTGGAGCGTAAGCACTTGTCACTCATTCGCGCTTCGTGTTTTTAGAGTTAAGATTTAGTGTATTCCAAATGCGTTAACGAAATCTTAAGAAATACTAAATTAATTAAACTAAAAGATTATTATTTATTTGCTCCGAAAAAAACGATGGATAAGATTCCAAAAGCTTTATTTTTTAGTAACGTTTATTTATTTACCATTTTCTATTTTTTATGAAAAAAAAAAAGTTTAGTTTAACGCCAAATTTGAAATTATTATTTTTATTTTATTGTATAAAATTTGTGCGTAGAAAATAAAGAGGGAATTTTCGAAAACAGTTTTTTTCGTGAGTGCGCATTATTACAATTAAGAATAATTTTATTATTCATGTTTATTTTGTAAAATAAGATCGTATACTTAAGTTGTTTTAATTTACTTGTTTGTTGTAATAAGTTACAACGTCCGTACCAATTTCGTTGGTGCATTATCCCTTATGCAGTCAGTAGAAACTTTTTCTCTCGAAATTCTTCTTTTTTTTGTATTAGAAATTAAAAACACATTTATGGCATCATGCTAGTTAGGATTCATCGACGAAGAGCAAGCTGCGCAAGAGTTTCTCGCGATGCTTTTACGCGCTTCTTGAGGGAGCTACATTTCTGGAATCGGAAAATTCAACAAGCAGAGAATATGAAGCAAAAAAATTGAAGCCTAAAAACGTTGTGCGAACTGTCAACGAAAATAAAACGCCAGTTATTTATTTTTTCTTATGCCCTTTTTGTCTTTTCGTATCTCGTTTAAATGACGTTTTTTGTCGAGAACGCAATAAACGACGTCCAATAAGGTAGCTCCCGGCCGTCGCTAACTACTTTGTTATATTAATCTTTAAACGAAATCTAATAAAATGGAAAAAATATATAAAAACTCCGATTTGTGCAAAGCTAACGAGAACAAAAAATCACTGATTCAGACCACCTATACTTGTAAACTATTGTGCAAAATAAATAAGGTGGTTTTTTGAGCGAAAAAGGAAACAGAACAAAAAAATCATAAAAAATACAATAAGGAAAAACAGAAAATACGTTTTAATCTTAAAACTACAAAAGTAGAAAATAATGAAAGAGAGAGACATTTCTTCTTATGTGTATGACGAATGAGCGATATTAAAGGGTTTAAAAAAGTAAATAAAAAGTAGTGTCGCTATATTGGCCTTTAACGCTATATTTTATCTGCGACTCATTCAAGCTTTGCGTACGGTACTGTGATATGTCGCTGTTAATTCACTTTTGTTGCACACGTTCAAATGAAGCCACTCTCGTGTTGGAAAATGCAGCGCTTGTTAACTACAATTAATGAAAAAAAGATGGTGTGACACAAACAAGTGTACATGGGGAAGCAAGAGCTAAATATGTATAATGAATGATAGTGTGTACGAAAGTAAACGAATGCGAGAAAGTAAGAGCGAGAGAGGAAAGAAATGATGGAAAGAGTGGAATGAGACAGGACGGGAGTGATAGCTAGAGATAGATCGGAAAGAGGAATAAAAACAGCAGAAAATAACGAAACGCCGAAGGATCGTGCGAGTAATCAGGCTAAAATCTTTCTATCGGAATCGATCGATAACAAACTATTCATCCAGAAGAAAAATAAAACGACGACGATGAAGATTTTCCTCCTCGTCATGTTCGATGCGCCAGAGCAATTCCTATGTTCGTGCGTTCCATATCTGCGAAAGTTAAATAAAAGAGGAATAATGTTCTCAACAAATATTTTGTATTGCTTGTCTTTGTCATTATTTTATCTATCCCTCATAAAAACCTTATATATTTTGTATTTTACTACCAGAAGTTTGACTTGTGTTTAACGAGATTAGTCTTCAAAATCTTATTACAATTTTTTCTTATTACAACGTTTTATAATCATTCTTTAAAATATTAGACATGAAATTAAATTTAACCTTTATTATAATATGTTTTAAACTTTACACTGTAGAAATGTAATTATTGAGAGAGGAAACGAGACGTCGCGAAAAACGCGTCCGCTGCTGGGTTTTTACATAAACAATTAAGTATAACTTTATTGTCATAAATTATTTTGCAATTTCTCACGATAAATTTATAGGTAAATATATAAAGAACAAAATAAGCTTAGACATATTGAAATTCTAATTAATAAATAATAAAGATAAAAAATAAAAATTTTTACTGTCTCAAACCACGTTTTTACTTTCATAAGCAATATTTCGATTTACACTATAAACAAATAAGTTTTCAATCTTTTTTCTTGTATATAAAGTACTCTCATTTTACATATATTGCAATTTAAATTGTCAGATTTAAATTACCTAAAGATCCAAACTTTCCTCTAAATCCTCAATTTTGACACGACAACATTCTTTAATTTTCCTAATTGAACATCGCATTCATTCAAAAACTCAAAAATTTTTCTGTAAATTGTTTTAGTGGTAAATATGATTATGCAATTTTGTATAAATAATTTCCTACCCGTTATTATTTTTGAAGTTATTATTGTAATAATATTTACGAAGATTGTCGGGTTCTATTTCATGAAGTGGAAAAAGATCTGGTGTATGTTTGACATTTCAAAGCTGCAAATCTTTTTTCTGTAATTCACTGTATTTACAAAGTTCCCACAGACTTTCTATTTCAAGTCCTGTCTTAATTTCATAGTTGGCAAAATTCTCATTTCTATTTTCGACATATCTCTTAATCTCTGTATTCAGCTATAAAAATAAAAATAAAATTTTTTACATATACATTTTTTATAAAATATAAAGAATATTTTATAAAATATAAAGAATTATTACATATTGTTCAAAAAATGCTTTCCGAACATTTATTGGTTCTTCAACGTTGGCTTCAAAATTGTCTAATTCAACTTGTTCTTTTAATTTGTCTCTTAAATCTCTTAATTTAGTCATGTTACTTGATGAAAAAACAAAATTCCTTTGATCGTAGAAAACCATTCCTTCAAAATCTTATTCTGGATTAATCTGAATATTTAAAATGAATCATAGCGATAATACCCGACACGAATATATTTTCGCCCTCGCCCCCTCGGTATGAATAATCGCTGTGACGGTCACAATTCGTAATTCAAGACTATAGTTTGAGCTCAGCCAAGAGCCAATCAAAATTGAATTTTTTCAATATGGCCGCCATGTAAGCAATGAGAACACCACGTGCATTGATTAATAGTAAACAAATACACGTCAATTTTATTTTGGTTATTAAAAATGAAGTCACACGCACGATTTTTAAAAGGTAAAATAATTTATTGTTTAAAATTTTTCTATATTTCTGTTTTAGTTATTAAGCTCTACGTATGAAGATTAATTAAGTATGTTAGGTTATGTTTTTATGTTTACTTATGGTTTCATTATCAAAATTTCTTTTACTATCAGTAAAGTGTACTAATTAATTTGATTTTAATAGATGATGAGACAAGTGATGATGACAATGAGATTAGTATAGAAAGTGACAGTGATGATAACTTCAGTGACAGTGAAGTCTCTTCCTCTGATTCTGAGAATGACAATAATACTAAAGTTGTTAATGCAGATGTAGGTGCAGGTTCTTCTGGTTCATCAGGTATAAATTTTGATTTATGACAATTTTTGTCTATTCAAGAACATTCTTCTTACTGAAGAATCTTTTAGAGATACATTTTGAAACAGACACTATTATTTTTTATTGCAAATTAGGAGCAGGACCATCTTCTAGCAAAAATGAAGAAAGTAAAGAAGCTAAAAGTGAAGAAGTGGAAGAAGAAGAAGATGAAGTTATAAAAGCTATTTTAAAATCTCAAGAAATTCATAGGGATCATCCACCAACTATAACTCTTGAAGATACTTTATCAGATATTTGTTTTCATCCAGCGAATGACATTATAGCTTTAGCTAGTCTTACTGGAGATGTACTAATGTAAATAATGAATAATTTATTTTTAATAAAGCTTTAATCTGATAAGTTAATATCAATTTTTAATATCACAGGTACAAATATAATAATGATGAAACTCAGCTTATATCAACATTAGAATTGCACAGTAAAGCTTGCAGGAAAATTGAATTTAACGAAGATGGAAGCATTTTATATTCTGCTGGAAAAGATAAGGCAATTATGTTAAGTGATGTTGAAACGGAAAAATTAACTAGAATATTTGAAGATGCACATGAGTAAGAATTTATAAGTAAATAATTGCTATTTGAAAGTTTTTTAATTTTAATATAAATTTTTAGGCAACCAATTTATTCTATGACTTTAATAGACAAAAATCTTTTCGCTACTGGGGATGATGAAGGAACTGTAAAATGTACTAATTTCTGTTTACTTATGTTAATTTTGTTATATTAATCTTTATTGAAAAATTAAAAAATTAATAGTCATTTCATTTAAATATTTTTTATATAGTATGGGATATTAGGCAACCGACTAGTACTCCAATATTTTCATTGAAGGAAATGGAAGATTTTGTAAGCTCTATGGTAACAAATGAAGATAAAAAATACTTAGTATGTGCTAGTGGAGATGGTACTCTTACAACTTTAAATCTAAGAGGCAAAAAAATGCATGTGCGGGTAAGTTATTTCAAATTAGTTAATTATTTGATTAGTTTTTTATAATAAATTGAATTGAATAAACTATATTGAATATTTTAGACCGAAGACTACCCTGAAGAATTAACGTGTTTAGGGTTATTTAAATATGGAAAAAAAATTGCAGCAGGTGGGAGTAAAGGTACCTTATACCTCTATAATTGGGGAGAATTTGGTCTACATTCAGATGAAGTTCCAAGTTTAACAAAAAAATCTATAAACTGTATGATTCCAATCACTGAAACTATAGTTGTTACTGGTGGTGAAGATAAAGTTTTAAGGTATTAAAATAAGTTTCAATTTTAACAAAATCATTAAAAAATAAAAATATAAATCATTGATTTCTTACAGAGCTACTAGTTTATTCCCAAATCGAAGACTTGGAATCGTAGGTCAGCATGATTTATCAGTAGAATGCCTTGATATTTGTAATGATGGTACGATTATAGCTTCATATTCATATGACAACACCGTCAAATTTTGGAATATAAGTTATTTTGAAACATTAAATGTTTCACAACCTATTAAAGGTGGAAAGCAAAAACAGTTAAAGCATAATTTACCTAGCAGTAAATTAAATAATGTAACAGATTTCTTTGCGGATCTTTAATTCTTGTAAATTATTATAAATAACGCTTAAGTGTTTACCTTCGTAAGTTTTTATTACATAAAGTAAGGTTTCCAGAATTAAAAACAAAATAAATAATTTTTTAAGTTCACAACAGTATTAATCATGATTTATTACATATATATTTTTCATACAAGAAGTACGAACTACGCATTGTGTATATATAAAATGTTCGATAGTACAATATATGGAAGTTTCATAAATGTATTTACATGATAGATTCGCATAACAAATTTCTGTTATAAAAAAACCATAAAAATAATTATTTCCTTAATATTATAGGGTAATACTTTTTAGTATTATACTGAAAATTACGTAAAAAAAGAAATACGTCATTCTTTTGATCTTTCCATTACGTGTAAGAGTCGTACACATTAAATCGCATACAAACATCCTTATCTAATAACAAAATCTAAAAAATCTAATTAATTAAATTATGTAAAATTATCTCAAATTAGTATTCTTATGAAAAATTGCACAGCATGGCAATTCGGAAACAAGCTTTTTTAAACCTTTTAGCAAAATGTGTAAAAGATACAAAAATTGCATATTTTTAAATTAAATTATTTTATAAACCACGACCCGCCTATAAAAAATTATTTAAATATATTTGGTAAAATTAAATTACACTAATTATTGTACCGTGCATGTAATGAATTGAGAAATACAGAACATATGTCTAAAAAAAGATACAAGAACTAAGTTCAATATGATAAATACAGATAAAAGTATGTTATGTCCCGTAAGGATTAATATAGATATATTTTGCACTAACTCAAAACTTTTCTCTAATTTTGGCAAATAAGGTTTATCGATTGAAAATGTTCGGAAATCGAGTAGTTTTAAATGATTTATGGATGATTCACTTGTCGTAAATATTCAGGGGCATGGTAGTGTTGTTGCACATGAGCTAGTGATGGATGAATAGGTGGAGGGAAACACCTAACGTGCTCTACGCTGGAAGCATCACTGTCGCCACTCTTCAGGTACTTGTTCAAAACGGCGAAGATTTGCGAGTTTAAAACTTGAAAACGTCTGATTCTATCTACCATTCGTTTTAAATGCTGCAAATCATTCAAGAATTATATTAAAAATTCTTTGTCATAATATATATAAAACTATATACATACAATTCCTTTGACATTCTCATCTTTTCCATCCACTCGTTGTACTCGTAATATGTGGTAGCAAAAATCTAAAGCTTCAAACCGTCGCTGTTGCCCTAAAAGGACAATCATTGCGCATCCAGCCCAATGTAAGCCTTCGCCAAACAATTCTCTAAAATTTTAAATTTAACATTTAACGTTTTTGTTACGATAGGATAAAATAAGATCTACTATATACGAAGAATTTATACTTACTCGACTGTAAATTCGGTGTCTCCTACTGGAATGCAATAAACAAATTGAAGAGCACTCCATAATCTGTGGAACTCGGTACATTCGTCGATATTCATTACTCCATTAGCAGGCGGTGGACCTACCCAAATGGGATCGTCCAAGAAGCTTCGTAATCTACTCAATACGACCTCAAATATTGATAAGCCACAGCAAAGCCTTTCACGCGTTAATAAATCACCTTCTCTAGCTATCATTGCTTGCTAAATTGGTAAAGAAAATCGATAAGAATTACATTATTTTCACAGAAAGCATGAGTGACTTTTAATAAATATTTTAACCACATTAATGACAGTTTTTTCTTTTACAATTTTAGAGATTGATGTCTTTACTCTAACTGCACTTGCAAAACTACCAGAAGTTTTCCCAATCCCGAAAAAATTAACGTAAACTAAACAAAAGTTTAATGTTTTAATTTTGCATTTAATTCAAGCTAGTCCCTTTGAAATTATATAAGTAATTTTTAACTTACTTTTGCTGTTCCAAGTTTATCAACATTAGGCACGATTTGAAGAGCTGCATATTTTGCTTCCAATCTCTTTTGTTTTGTTTCAGGTTTTTCACCCTCTAAAAGAAAAAATCAAGATTTATGATAAAATGTTTGTATCAGATTTCAAAAATTTTATAATCTGTTTACCTTTGCAATAAGGTCTTGGAAGAATATTTTGGAAGGGAGCTGCATGCATCAAATCACATACTTCCTCTTGCGAAAGAGCTTGCTCCATCAATAAACAAAATAGAATTGTATTGCCAAATTCTCGGAAGTTGTGGAATAATTCAGTTTTGGCATCTGGATACTGTACAATATCATTAAGCTGGGCATGGTAGTACCCTAAAACTCCTGGCGAGCCGTAATCATATCTTGGCAATTTGCAAACTTTTGGCATAGCTTCCATTAGAGTTTTCGTAAATTGTAACAGACTGCCTTGGATAAGAGACTTAACTATTTTAAGAAGTTCTTCCATTACCACAGCTATGCCTTGGTAGCCCAAAAGTTTACACATTGTGCGGAAGTGGTAGGGTCCAACGAAACCCGAGTATTGTCCGTATTGCGTGCTGTATGCTAGATTTAATTGCTTGCTACCCCACAAGTAGTGGTGAGACATTTGAGGAGGTTTGTCACGATGGACTGGTTGTACAAATTGTAATCCCCGGCATTTTACGAATCTAATCAGAAATTTTGGTAAAAAATTAGAATAATTTTTTGAGAAAATATAAATTTTGAACATGGTTAATATATATTGTACCTATTTGTAGCAGCATTATAGCAATAATTTGGTAAAAAGTCATAATTGAGCTCCCAGAAGACGTGTAATGTAATGCGACCGTATGGTGCTAAAACATTATGATTTGCTTCTCTGAACATCGCATCATATTCATCTAATGCTAGCCATTTGCTCAGCAGCTTATGTGTTAAACGATTGACTTGCAATAACCCTTCTAATTCCTACAAAACAAAATCAATATTATATAGTTGCTATTTTGATAAAACCTTTACGTTTCGAAAAACAGGAACTTACAATAACACCAGTTATATCGCCAGATTCAAATTTGCTGATAGCTAAATCTAAAGATTTTTGCATATCAGCGTTAATTCGTTGAGTTATTAATTTGTTCAAATCGATACTTCGACCCAAAAGCTGTACATGACGTTGCTTAAGAAGCGTTTCGTACCGATTTGCGCGAGGATATGACAAGATATAAGCTCCAGCGGCGATGCATTCTACCCTAAATCTTTTGTCTAATAAAATGCTGGCTGCAAGTTGCTTGTAATGTGCAAAGATCTGCTCGCTGAGTTTGTAAACAAACTGATCAAAGCACAAGTTTACCTCAGCCTCAACTTCATCATACAAAAATTGCTTGCGGAATATTGTTAAAGCATACAAAGCACTATCATTGTAAAGGTCCAGTGGATAAAGAACATATCTGAAAATAAATATTTAAAGTAAACTTTGGAATTTTGATATTTTATTTGTGTTTAATGAAAATACTTACTCCATCATTGATGGTTCTTTACTTCGGAGTATGTGATCAGTCAAAATCCATGGCATAGACATTTCAATTGGGAACTGCAATACAAGAAATAAACTAGAATTATTTAGAAATACTGAATCCCGATGACCACCACTCGTTAGTACATGACAAAAAAATAATCCAAATTATATTTACAATAACTTAAAATACAATAATGTTACATTATTAATCTTTTTAATAACTTTTTAATGATTAAAGTGCATATACATATGAAAATTTACTTTTAATCATTAAATTTCGTTATTATTCTTAGTTATTGTCATCGTTAGATTCCTTTATTTGTGTGAAAAAACTTTTAGTTCAAAATCAATTTAACAACGTTACTAACTAAATGTTACAATATTAAAGTTTTATATTAATTTTTGTTAAAAGTGAATAAATTAATCATTTTTGTTTAAAAATTATAAACAAATTTTCTACATAATTTAATAGATACAAACATTCTTATGCTATCATCCAAATTAAATTCATAAACTATGCGAATACTAATTGCAAATATTACGTTACTATTACCCTACAATTTATACCATCTCAAAATAGTTAGACATGAGTAGAAATAAATGAAAATCTAATAGAAATAAAGAAATTCTAAACAAGTATACAATAAATATATAGATAATTTTTTCTATTAAAAATAATTTCCAGTGATTTTAACTTATTTGTTACCAATCAATAAACATATACATATTCTTTATACATAAAATCATAAAAAAAATTTGTATAGCTTTGTCGCATGAGAAATAAAACACACAAATACACATGTCTATGCGACAAGAAAAACACAGTGCAACTGAAATGTATCCAATTCCCAGTCGTGCAAATCCATGGTATGACACTACGAGTAAAAAAAGTGTCTACTCGCTACAGTGAGGTGATGATTTTGAGGCGAATAGAGTACCTGAATGCGTTTCTCCATGGTGATCAAATCGCTGCATTCCTCATTGTGCTGGTGTCGCACTTGGCATTTCTAGTCATGAAATCAGTCAGAGAAAATAGCTAATATCGTTTTAGGAAGAAATATTGTCGACATACGTTTCAGTCGTGACTCATGAAAGAATAGAATTTGAAGCAGAAATAGTAAAGACATGATAGATATTGTATTTTATATGAACTGTCCATTAAGTACTTAACCGCGTAGACATAAGAAAATAATTAAAAAGTTTATTTTACCTGAATCTTACGTCCCATAGTCATCTCGAGATAGAATTCCCTGTACCACAATTGTGACAGATCACAACAGTTTTGTAAGGACTCTGTCAAAAAAATTTTATAAAGTTAGTCGTACATTTTTTATTACCTAAAGCTAAATTTTTATAAACACTTACCGCTAAAATTTAACAAATAACTCCAATAAAAACTAGTCTTGTGGAACTGATCAATTTGAACGAGGTATTGTCCATCAATGTCTTTTCTTAGTGTCCGTTTTCCACCACTTTTATCAGCAATTAGGGATTCCAACATTGTCCGCACCATGTAAAGTTGAGTTGAAGAAGGACCTTGAAAGAAAATATACATAAAAAAATTTTAGCTACATGAATTAGCAGAATGCTTACTTAAAGAGAATACTGATTTCTTTTACGTTTTTTATCTCACATTTTTGTAACAAAAAATTTTAACGAATTCTATCTTCAGAAAAATTTTGATTTTGATCAAATTTAATGTTTTTTTTAAATTAAAATTCTCGAAATCAGAAAAAGTAAACATACAATATTATTGCGCTTAGAAGACGATACGCTAGTATTTAGCAACTAGAGCAGATGTAAAATTTTGTCGCATACACACACCTACATACAAGTACTATCGTATTTTCCTAAAACGTTTTTGAACTTAAAAATACTTGTTAAAAATACGTACCAACTTTTCTTCTTGGTACTTTAATTCCAAATCCGTTATCTGGATCCTTTTTTCCTTTTAGAGCAGGATCTGCCGTAGGTTCTACTCCAAAATGCCAATCAGCACATGTTTCTCTCACAGAAACGATGATACTAAAAATAAATTATAAAATTTATATTATTATATATTTATGCAAAATTACTGAGCGATATGGAAAACTATTGTACAAACCTTCTAATCAAATCCTTCTTATTTTTTATTGCCTTTCTTAATGGTTCTCGAAGGATTAATTGTACAAAATCTTGTAACTCAGCATATATATTTCTTCGAATAGCGTCAACAAAAACGGATTCCATTCGAGCCATTAAGACTTGAAGACCTTTGATCATTGCTATAACTTCAATCAATGCAAACTTTTCTTCGTCAGTATAATTGTAACGGGTAGCCTGTAAAACAATTACTTTTAAAATTTTAGCAAAAATAATATACTTTACTATAAATATTTCGTATGTACTGACTCTTTCATATTCTTCAGCTTCTTGAGGACACTCTTTATTCATATGATGATCAGTTGGATGTAACAATTTCCAACTGTATAATTCAGTTACAACACTTGTCCACTGTGATAATAATTGCAAACCTCTCAATGCTAATTCGGCAGTTACTCTATTTTCTGTGTCGCTTCCACAATCTTTGTAAGTTGTAGTTACTTCGTTACTATACCTAAACATAAAAGTACAAGAAAGATGAAAAAATGTTATACATTATTAAATATGAATGTAATAAGAATTATTTTATTAAATATTTCACCTTGCCAATTCACTAATGTATTTAACGTGATCTTCACGAATTTGAGGTAAATGGACCATTAAATCAGCTTGAGGGCTCATACTAGTTACTGAAGAAGATAATGGCCATTTTGAGGCATCAAAATGTTTAGATCTTTTGATATAATTAAATGGTGCTATTTGCATATCTCCAAAAAGAGGCACAACTTCTAAATTTTTAAATATTCTATCAATTCTATCTAATTTCAATTTTTTCTTTTGATCTAATTTGTTAATATTGCACAATTCACTGTCCATTAGGAAAAGACCAAATCCCATGACTTTTACCAGCATATGCTTTTCATTTGGTGTAAGGTACATTTTGGTTTCGAACATATGAACACAAATATTTACTACATCTGCTAGCAATTCTTCATATCCTTGAATTTTTTCTAAATTTTCTTTAACTGTATCCCTAATTTTGTTTTGTGTTGCAAGAAACATGGATAAATTTTGAGATTCTTGAAGAGTTTGTGAATCAGACATAACTTTTAAAAACTGTGCAGCTCTGTTAAATAATTAAGTTGAAAGTGTTAAATTGATTTTTTGTATTCATTACTTTATAATCTTCTTTAAATTTCAATGAATTTACCTCCTATAAGTTGAATAATCATTCTTGACACTGGATTTCATATTTTTAAGTTCATCTAAAACTGCAAACATGTTAATAAATTTTCCTAATGTTAATAAATATGCTTCTGAAACAAAGTCTTTTCTTTTTTCTTGATGACACAAACGTTTCACTTCTGCTGAAAATCTTTCGATTGCTTTCCTCTGTAAATAATGAATAAACAATTTTCTATATTCTCAAAGATTAAATGGATAAAAAGAAAAAATCACTCACTTGAAAATACATAAAATTTAATAATTTATTAACTTCTGGAGCTAGAACTTCAACCGTTTTCTCATAAATTTCAACCCTATTGGGTTGTTCGTTAGATTTTGGTTGAGGTATAGCTCTTGAACAACACCTCCAAGTGTAAAGCATAACAGCATGTTCCAAACCTTCTTCTAATAATTCGTTCTAAAAATTTTAATTATAATTAGCCTCTTAATTTTTTTTTCACTTTCTTATAAATGTAGATCAATACATACCAAACTTGCATGTACTGTAGCTTCCTCAATATATTTGGCAATTCCAGTAACGAAACCATTTCTATCTTCAAAATTTGTATCAAAATTAGCCTGATATACAACTGAGCATGGCTGGGCTTCAATACAAGGCTGTTCATAAGGTAGGGTAAATTCGTCGAGGACATCAACATTGGATAGAGCATCTCCAAGAGTCACCTTATCGGTAGCCATTGTTGCACCTTCTTATATATCCTGTTTCAAATTGTAAAGAATACATACAAACACTTTGTAAACCACTAGCAAAGAAATGTAAAAGTAACATAAAAAAGATCAATAGCTTTAAAACATAACTTATTAATTTAAAATCAAACGCAAAGTATAAAATTCACGTTTATTCTACATCACAAAATACTTTTCACAATCAAAAACGTTGAAAAAGCTCGAAATTCACGTTCAAAACAATTAGGTTATGTTCCGTTTGTTTAGCAAAATCGGAGCAAAGATTTCTTGGCACAAATGCACATTTTTAAAGATTTAAAGCAAAAGACTTTTTCATTGCTAGCAACAATTTTAGGAATGCTCACTCACCCTAGCTGCCCTAAAAAGGGCCTTGCGTGGGAGTATTTTAAAAAGAAGACAGTCTCAACTCCACCCTGGCACTGTCAAAGCGTCAGCCGAACAACATGGCGGGTATGAACGGGATGCGTATACTATTACTATATATATACATACTATCCCGCGGGTGAGTAATGTACGGAATACAGGGTCGCGTGTAATACGACTATGTAAGCAATTAGATTACTAGTGTATCTGCTTTCACTCTTGTTTTCTAAACACAGGGTAACGACACTTTATTACTATTTATCGAAAATTTCTGTATTCCAGAAAAAACAAATTAAAATAAAGATAATATGCACTTTATTTACGTGTAAGAAAAAATTGAATAAATAATCAAATTTTGAACTATAAAAATGAAACCGAAGTAACATTTACGTAAAAACTTGGACTTAAACAGAATAAGAATTTAATCACAAACGGTGTAAGACTACTTATCTTTTATCACTATTTCCTGTACGAATTTGTAACATTTAATTCTGCAACGCAGTTTCCGACTAGTCGGATGTGATTTTGCTAAAGTAGAAGCAATTTACTTATAAACTAAAAAATTCATCGAAAAGTAGAATATTTTCAATATTAAAAAATGAGGAATATGTCATTCCAGATTGGGGGTCGTCCAATCGGCCAAAAAAATCTGTACCACTAAATACGTTAGTAAGCATTTATTAATTCAACAATAAGTTGATAACATTTTAGTAGCGAAAAATGGAACATGGAGACAAAAACGCTCGTTATAAACTCGTCTACTTGAAATCTTCGAGCGGTCGGAGCTTCTTATCCACAGCAGGCGGCGTCTTCCGCTTTGAGCTGTTCGGGATCTTCGGCGGTGTCCGCGACAGGCGTTGCTTTTGCTTGCCGCTTGGCTCGGAACTCATCGAACATCCGGACGCCGTCCTCCAAGCTCAAAATCATGTCGTGAATCGCTTTCATCTGGTAGAGCTGCGTTTTCATGCTCTCGAGGCGTGCCTTGTTCTGATCGATTTGCTGTATTAAGGAAAACAGAATTCGGTGACGATTAGTGTTGCACGTGAGTCTTTTAATTTGGGGCTGTTATTTTTCTTTCTCGATTACCAAAGTATTGCACTTGCGGTTAATGATTTGGAAAAGTACTTAAAACCCGCATACCTTAAAGTTAGGTTTACGGATTGAAAATAATTGTCAAGACCTGCGCAAGTATATTAGCTGTCGAACCGAAAAAAATTAGTTTAAAATTTACTTGTCAAAGCTGCTCTTTTAACAAGTTCGAAGTTTAGAATGTTTGCGTGCAGAATAAACTCAATATTTATTAAAGTTATAAAATAACTTCATCGTGTTATTTTTGGAAATTCAAAATCAAAGGCACAACGATTAAGTAAAGGCTTTAATAACTGAAATTTGAAAAACCTCAGTTATCGACACGAGTCGAAGAAAAGAAATTGTAATAATTAAAGAAAATCTAAACTCACCACATCAACATCGAAAACCTGACCGCTGCTGCCGATCTCCTTTCCGGCTATCAGAGCGGTGCAAAAAGTAACCAACAGCACTAGCTTGAACATCGTGGAGGCGGACGTGTGAGAGACTTCGGGTTCAAAGCAAACTGGTACCCTTCGACTTTCGGCGCGGTCCTATTTATATGGCTTCCAGGTCGAAATTGTTTAACCAATCCGCTGATTTAGCGATCGTTAATGAGCAATCGAGATTATGAATCGGTTGCATTCTGGCGGAATCGCGTGGCTCTTATCGCTTTTCCTATTTGAAAATTCCAGCGACTGCTGAACATTTTTAGAAATGTTTATGGAGAACAAATCAATTTTTTTCAAATACGCGCATTTTTTCTTTCTGATTTATTAGTTGAATCCGTCATATTCGGACGGAAAAGGAATTCACTATTCGCGATATAATATTACAATAGATATACATATATTAAGACATATATTAAGAAGCTGATCGGTCGTAAAGTGTGCTTTCAAAAGAAATTACGTCAGTAACATTCTTCTCCTACTTTTCAACGTCCGTAACTTAGAAATGTATTTTAATTCATTTCCAATAAAAAATGTATTATTTTCTCTAAACAGAAGCATCTTATAATACTTATGATCACCAATCCCTTCCCACCTCCCCTCCTTAATAACTAATTCCTTAGCTCGAAACTCAACAATAAATTGCAGAATGCAATCTGCGTTGGCGTAACCCTTTCAATAAAATATTTGCTTTTGATCAACTCTGCGGCGAGCGAATCGCAATTAAACTTTCAGTTCGGCGTGGGATCGAGGTGGATGACGTAATTCGCCCAGGGGATCCACTTATTATTCTGCATTGTAAAAAGTTTGCACTTTGGGAGGAAAGAAATTTTATGATGAAAAGGAACGGATGCATCGTTCCAAATAGGCAATTTTATTGAAGTAATAATCATATTCTGTTTTAATTAAAATAATTTTTCCCAACTCAGGCATGAAATGGCCCTCATTTCACACTAGAAAGTAGCGTAGAAAATCGAGGGGCGGGACTTACCGGGGAGAAAGTCACTTTTTATTTTTAAAATTGAAGAAAATTTTTTTTTTAATTTTTTTTTCTCTGTTTTAAACTATTTTTTACGATTTGAAATGCACGATCATTTATCGATCCATCCAATTTTCTAACATCAAAAGAGGGCTTTTCATGCCTTCGTTGAAAAAAAACGCGGTGTGTAACACGGGAGGAAAAGCTACTTCAGACTCGGGTCAGGTTTTCAGCACTCGAAATAGCTTACTTTCTCCCCTTGTTGCACAATGTACTATATTCTGTAGGAATGATTATAGTTTGATTAGGTTGTTTGTAGGTAGAAATTTTAATAATCACTCCGTTTTGTTATACTAGAATTGAAAGTGCGCTTCGCGGCACGATACATTTCTCTTTTGTTTTAGCGATCCCGATCCATTCAAAAATATTGGCCGAATGAATGACCCAATATTGATCAAATAATTGCTAAATAATCAGGCTAGATGCCTCCTCGCGCTTCGTGTGCTCCGGATGCATGCTTAGGATTTCCCACTGGATTCCTTTATCTTCAAACTTTAAGATAAAACGAAATAGATTGGGCGATCTCAAGATTATGTTATCCGGAGAACATGAAGCGCGAGGAGGTTGCTAGGTCGAATACTGGTCGAATATTGGTTGAATACTGATCCAATAATGGCTAGATAATCAGGTCAGACACCTCGCAAATATATTGGTTAAATACTAATAATGGCTAGATAATCAAAGCAGATACCTCCTCGCGATCCATGTGGTCAATGCTTTTTTTAAAGAGAGGAGTACTTTTGTTTTTCAAACATCGCTAAGATTATTTCCTTCCAATGTAGTATCATCTGTACTACTTCAGTAGTATGGGATGATTGACATGAAATTCTTCCTGCCACAGGAGATATATTGGGAGGGGAAAATAAAATGAAATTAATAATATATATTCATCGAATAAACCTATATTTCGTCAGAAAAGAAATGAGTTATACATGTATATAAACAGTTGATCGATAAAGTATACTTCCAAAATGAATCGTTGCTCGGTATAACATGACACGTACAATCATATGAGATCATCGAAATCAATGTTTTAGGTAAACGGTACTTTTTGTACGCAGACATACAGTGCTAAACGATAAGCATAGTAATTGTACTTCTTTTAATGAAACTTTTTTCCCTCACAACATCGCATATAATTGTGCTATACACGTGATTATATATTATATAATATATAGCTTCGCATGATATTTTTGGGCGAAGATTATAATTGAGTTTCGTAATCATATACACGTCTCTATAACATTTTTCGTGAACGTTGCCATTTTATTCAGATATCGCAACGATGTATTGTCAAGTAAAACACAAAGTCAGCCCGAGAATATTGCAAACGGCATTACAACAATTTCCAGAAAGTAAAGCGAGAGCGTGGGATAAATTGGCTGAGAAGGATTATTTGGCCGTTGATTCGAATTCGGTGACCGTGAGAAGAGCGATTATATTCCTGTTTGCGTTCTGTATATTTCACGGACTGGCTTTAACGAACTTTTATGTAAATAGCACCACGTGCCTCTTCAATTAAGAGCCGATGCCGATAACGTCAAGGCACACCATTTTTTTTCAACGATAAACATTATACATATACATTATAACCTTTTATCCGTTCATGCACTGGGTTGAGAAAAATTAAAGCTAAAGATAAAATTTGTATAATCCCTTTTCTCTTATGCTTGTGTTTTTTCATTTGTACGATGGAAGATAACTTAATTAACGAACATATTTTGTCAATATTTCTTTGCGCCCACTTCACTCCGAGTAGTTTGGTTTTTTTTTCTTCAGTCTTGGTGCATTTGCATATCTCGCATCTGCACTTCTCAAGATAGTTTCGCTACCTCTCTTTCTCGCACGGAAACTTAATGAAGTCGTTTTCTGGTTAATTAACTCCCCTCGATTACAGCAGCTTTCGTCAGAGGCGGAGAGAGAAATTTCTAGTAGAAATTCGGGGATTCTCAATTAGCGATCTATTATACTCCTCTAACGAATGAACTCCTCCTCCGTTATCACAATTTCGAAATGCACGAATAACAAAGTATTATAGCCTTTCTTTCTTTTCTACTAGAAATCTCGAAAAATATTGTTCATCTGGATCGAGGTCGGCTCGTCGCTCCTCATGACCTGTCGTGGTAATGCAGGCATTCGTCGCTGCCGAGGATCGGGGTGGTGTCGCTCTTACGGTTAAGCCTGAGACTGCAGGAGCCCCACTTGGCACCCCTTTCCGCCTCGGCGGTCTCCATTAAGACGGCGTAGGAATTCGGGTCGACGGCTTCCTTGCTGTAGTGGATTCCGTAGAGGAAGTAGATCAACAGACCTGGAAGCATTTTTTTTTTTTTTTTGGCATTTCAATTAGAGCGACGAATTAGTGAGAAATAAGCGTTCTTTAGAAAATTTTTGTTAAAAACTTACCAACTATCATCCAAACGAGAAACCGCAGCCACGTTAGTACAGACAGATGAAACATTAGGCCGATATTTAAGAGAATGCTAAGCGCCGGAACAAGCGGGACCATTGGCACTCTAAACGTTGCTCCGGTCAAGGAGGGTGGATTTTGTTGATGAGCAGCGATCACCAAGAGGCCTATATTAAAATTAACGAATTTATATAGAATCAGCCGAAAGAATTGATATAATTATCAGCAGAAAATACGTCGGGTGCACGAAATTTGCGAAGAGAACACTCACAGACTACGAGGATGGCGACGAGCTGGATGAGTATCAAGTAATCCCACCAAGCGGCGCTGTACGACGTCTTGTTCATCAGCATCAGCAGCGTGACCAGCGAGAACAGGCAGATGCACGCGACGAAATAGAGGATCAGCAGGGTGTTCACCGCGGTTCCCGGCTCCCAGTTGCCCAGGAACCTGGCCAGCCAGGTGTAACGCGGTCGAACCCTGCCGATGTTGTCCGTGCAGAATCCTTGTATGAGCTACGAGAAACCAAAGACTTAAGTAAAACCCGCGAAGCACGGCCGTTTAAAAAAAAGAAAGAGCGAGACACCCTCCTCACCTGGGACTCGACCGAGGTGCACATGCTGTTGCAGTCGCTGGAGTCCATGGCGAGGTCGGTGTTGGCGGGCGAGGCCAGCTGGTGGGTGGAGGAGCTGGTGCCGATGGTGCCGGTGTCCGAGGAGACGGTGTGGTCCTGGTTCTGGGAGGGGGGCGGGGGCGGCCTGTACCGGAGGACGATCACGCTCGCCGAGACGATGGTGTAGGCGAGGAAGGTGCCGATGGACATGAACTCGACCAGGTGATCCAGGTCGTAGATCAGGGCGATGAGGGCGCTGACGAAGCCGCTGATCGCCAGGTTGATGGTCGGGACCTGGGTGCGCTTGCTGACCCGGGCCAGGAAGCCGAAGAGTAGGCCGTCGCTCGCCATCGAGTACATCGTTCGGGGCAGGGAGAACAGGGAGCCGAACAGAGTCGTCGTCATGCCGCACAGGGCGCCCACGCTGAGGAAAATCGTATTAGGTTGTTTGCTTTAGTTTTTCTACGCATTTTAGGGTGAAAAAAACCCGAGCTTCGTTTTGCTTTTATAATTATACTGAGAAATGACTATTAGCATTTTTATTCTGCCTCTTGTACAAATAGAAACAATTATAATTACTTTCCAGCTGACTTCCCACGACCCTCTTTTCCCGTTTCTCGGCAGAAATCTCAATTAAGACCCGTGACTCGAGGCGAGTTTCAATTAATTCCCAGCCGAGAAATTCAATCAGCAGCCTCTCTAAACAGAAGCTTCCGCTTAAAAGCAAAAACGTCGACCAATACCCCTTCCCAATACCCAACGTCCCACGCGACAAATAAGCAGCATTTGCGATTACAAAGTTTATAATAATATCTCGAACCTGATGACGTATTTGGCCCAGGGTATGCCCCGGGCGTCGAATGCGTCGGGCAGGGCGGCGGTGCGGCTGATCCTGGCGTACGGCTCGACGAGGGTCAGCGCGGCGCTGACGAGGATGTAGCCGATCGTGACGACGAACATCGAGATGCCGGTAGCGCGGGGGATGCTGCGCGTCGGGTCGCGGGCCTCCTCGCCCGAGGTGGCGATCGAGTCGAAGCCCACGAAGGCGTAGAAGCAGGTGGCGGCGCCTGAGGACAGAGAGGTCGGACAATTGGGCTTGGGTGGTTTTCGATGTAGATTTAACGGCGAGGGGAAGCGGATAAAATAATTTGTAATTATAAGGTGAAAGAAGATCCTGAAATATTTATTATAAAAGAAATTTAATTTCAGTAATCTTTCCAAGAATCTTCTCAGGGTAAAATCGAGCATCCAAACAGAAACCCCTAAAGAAGCCGTACGAGCACCGCGTTGGCGTTCCCGTGAACAGTAAATCCACACCCTTATCGACTTACGCATTTACTCCTCATCAAAATAATTTCACTTTCAAACTATATAAAAAAAGGACTCACCCGTAAATACCCCGGCGACGCCGTAGGGCAGGAACCCGTTGCCGCGGTAGTTCCAGTTGGCGAGATCCGCGTGGTAGAAGCCGAGGGCGATCACGAGGGCCATCACCCCGAGGTTGACGAGGGTGAGCAGCGAGTTGACGGCGGCGGAGCACTTGACCCCGAGGGCGAGCAGCAGGGCGTAGACGAGGCAGAGGGCGGCTGCCACCGGGTCCGGCATGCTGCCGCGCGACTCGTCCGTCACGTAGCCGGACATCAGGCGCCGGGTGAAGTTGCTGATCGCCCGGCCCGACAGCGAGTCCACGTAGCCGCTCCACGCTCGCGCCACCGAGGCCGCACCTGTTGACGGGATGCGTGCTCGTTTCTTTTCGAGAGAAATTACTTTGTCTTCGCGGGCTTACCTATCATGTGCTCCAAGATAATGTTCCAGCCGATGACGAACGCCCAGAACTCGCCCACGGACACGTAAGCGTAGACGTAAGCGCTGCCGGCCTTCGGCACTCGGGCGCCGAATTCAGCGTAACAGAGGGCAGCGAGTAAAGAGGCAAGACCCGCCAGCATGAAGCTCAGTATTATACCGGGACCCGCGACGTCTCGGGCGACGGGGCCGGTGAGGACGTAAATCCCGGCGCCTATCATGTGTCCGATACCTGAAACGATAAATTTCCTTTATTTTCTCCGCGCGTATTACGTTTTCATGCAAATTGCATTGTCGGACGGCGGGGAGTCATTTTTTTTTTTTTTCGGGGTGGAATATTCTTTTCGTGTTTTTATTTTTTATTTTTAGGAGGCAGCAGGCGCATTATGATTCCGGAATTCATAAATGCGCATCAGCATTTATATTGAGAATTTGAAATTGACGAATAATGTACGGGGGGAAATTCAGAATGAAAAGTTCTCGTACTAAAAATAGTACGTTAAAGTAGTCGAGCGAAAATAGCAAGATAAGGGACACGCATCGCGGTAATTGAAATTGGAAGCGAACTTAATTTTATCTCGTTAATTAAAGTGCTCAATCAGCAATATTCTACTTTTATACGTTTTACACAATTTTTCATGCAAAAAGCGCATATATCTTCCCGGATAACGGCTTTCATATTAGAATTCGATAAATATCGGAGGAATTTATATTGGTGCATCTTCTTACATACCAAGGAGAGTAATGTCGAAGGTGGAGAGGCATCTCTTCAGTGGGGTGTCCATGACGTCACCCTCCAGCTTTTTCTTACGATTAATTTTCGCGCACATCCCCGACATGACGTGCCCCAATATCATTCGCCTGACCGACGGCATCTCTGAAAAATTAAAAACGGTTAATAATGTAATTTCTGTGTTATGCAATATCGATTGGAGTTCAAATTAAAAACTTTAAAAATCGCCCCCTGTTCTATTTTTCGAACAGCAGCTCGTGTCTCTTCTGTAAATTAAAATTTTTCATCCAATAAGAATAATTTTATTTATTTATTTTCCAATTAGTCGGCGCGCAACGTGCAAATATGAAACATTCGTTCAACAGAGACGTGACAGTATCGTTTCCATCGCAGAATCCGCACTCTCATTACGTACCATCACGCATTAGCCTTGCAAATTTTCACTTTTAATGACTTTAGCATAACAATCGGCAAGCGGTATAAAACCGGGATGAGGCTCGCTTTGAGGCGCGTTATTGAATTAACGCGGAGCGTTCGGCGTTACATTGCACGGCGCCGCCTGCGGAATTCAATATCAAAAGCGTCCCCCGCGTCGTCCCCGAAACGTGACCATTTTTACAATCCTTCTTGTAAAACGGAATATAAAAATCAATACGCGCTTCCGCGAATCGAAGCTCTCTCCTGCAACGGCCTGGCATCCGCTTCGCTTTTGGCTTTATACTTCGATAACCGAACTCGATTTATCTTCGACGAGTGATTGTACCTCGACGGGCTGTATATTTTTAATCGATAAGGGAGAGAGATAGAGAGAGAGAGAGGGATTTAGAGCCGCGGAGTAATTGATTATTTACAGTGGCAGTTTGACGTGCCAGTAGGGGTTGTCGAGGTATCGCGCGGAGGTGAGGATTGATTCTAATGAATGAAGAATTGATTGAAAGGAACGAGCAGCGTGCTTCCTCGCATAGTAAACGAGGCAATTTATTTTTAACTCTCTCCTCGACGTACAAATCCTACGTCGAATTCGCACGTGTGTCTTGCCAATTACAATCCTTCACTCTGCAATCACGAGTACCGAAAACTACTCGAAACGAAAACTACTCCACAGTACAGTAAAAAAAAAAAAAAAAAAAAAATCTGCTTATAACCCCTTTCCCCCACTTGTACGCATCCCTCAAAATGAATTCCCCGAAACTCACCGCGACCTCTCAGCACCGACGACTCGCCTCCCCGTCGAAAAGCCCTGATATCGAGCAGCGACGACGAAGCCCTCGAGGAAGCCCGCTACCCACTGCTCTCCAGGCTCTCGGGGGGGATCCTCGTCGGTCGGCGCGCCGCGCGCCTCGCGTATATGTGTGTGCACTTGCCCATTGAGGCGGCCGTCGCCGCCGCCGCCGCCGAGCCGCCCGCCGCGGAGACGACGCATGCTCGGGGGCCGCGAGATCGATCGAGCGGCCAGCTCGAGGCTCAATGATTTTCCGCACGCGTGCGTAAGAGCGAGGCGGCTTTCGGATCTCCCGCTTTTTTTTTTCTTTTTCGGGCCGCGGTCGATGAGGCGGCTTCAAGGCCGACGGGTGACGGTCGCACAGGGAGGAAGCGGAGGATTTCGGGGGTAAGGTAGGGCTGCCTATTTTTTGGTAAATTTCTGCTTCCGAGAAGTAGCGCTGCCAAAATTCGCGGAGTAAATCTCCTTTGGATAAATTTTATGAACTGATCAGGAGCTGAGTTCTATGCGTGTGCACTGAAATTGGGGTAAAAACAGCGTAAGACAAAAGAATTTAGCGTTTGGGCAGCTGTAAATGAAGCGCGTTTAAATAATCGCATATAATTTGCACGCGATGCCCTTCCGATAACGCTCGGTTGTAGATTAAACCGAAATACAAAAGGTTTGCGTGTCTTGCGATTAGCGTAAGTAGATAAAGTCGGGTTACCGACAGACTCCGGATAACCGGCGCAATTACGAAGCTTCCCAGGCATTTCTGCAGATAGCGTAACCACGACGTTGTGAGTAGCAGACTTTCGAGGCTAAAAATCTGCTTTGGACGTAACACCGATTGCGGTGTAAAATTGGAACTCTTGAGAAATTGTTGTGAAATTTTTAAAATCTTAAAAGAGCTTCATTATTTTCAGGGAATGCTTAGAAATAATCTTAACAGCATTGACGATAAATATATTGTACTCTCTACTTTTTCTTATACTTTTCTTACAGAAATAAATCTTTCATTAAAACTATTTACCGCAACGGTCACATTTGGCACGTACAAAGGAAGACGAAAAGCAGTCGATCAGCAGGCCGTAACTCGCCATTGATCGTAAATAAGTGCGAGCGTTATAGCCCGCAGACGCCGGGCATAATAACGTGTCACCGAGGAAAAATCGCTCTCCTCTCGGGCGAGAAAGCGAGCGCGAAAGCGGCCCGTTTACGTTCGCTCATCTCGGGCCGAGAATCGTTCTCCATATTCCGGCATAAATCATCGTCCGAAATCCCCGCGCGATGGCAGAGAGAGAGAAAGAGAGAGAGGCCATTACCGGCCGCCGTCACTCCCCTTAGAAAAGAAAAAAAATCGCAAGCCGACGACCTCCCCCCCTCGATCAATTTCTGTTTTCGAAACGGCCGACGATGTACATATATATTCCTTTGGGGGAGCTGTGGCCAACCGGGGCGAATGACCGTCGCGACGAGGAGGTCCATCTCGCACTTTTTTTTTTCGATTCTGCTGCTCCCTTGCAGAGTCGACGAGCGATTACGTAAGCCCCCGACGCTTTCGGCTTTTCTTTCGAAAGGGAAGTGCGCGTTATGGCCTTTATTGCTTGTTGCGTAAAAGCTTATAGGTTCGGCGGATTTAGGCGGAGTGCGCTGCGGCGAAGGGAATTATCGGGGCTTCGGGAAAAGTTAGCAATATGTTGTTCGATTATACGTGAGTATAATCTTTTAGCTGTTGCAGTCAGCGATGTATGAATATCTATGGATTTCTTGAACTTACGTTGAGATAAAAAAGGAGTAAAAATTACTATTTTGTATCTTTATTTCAGATATAAGAAGAAAAATAAGAACATTTACTATATAAATAGTATACGTTGCAATCGAAAATTATAGATATGAGAAGAAAAATAATAATATTTAATATACATATATGAATAGTAAATATTGCAGTTAATTCAATACATACAGTAAATATTTTTCTTCTTATAAAATAACGATAAAAAATAGTAATTCGTACTCCTTTTTTTCTCTCAGAGTATAAATATTCCTTTTTTTATACATATAAATACAATTAATTTTGCGATTTTACTTTCTTAGATTTTTTACGCACAACCATAAAAATTTGTTGGTACACGCTTTCTTCAGAACCTTAAGGGACTGCCCGGACGCTCGTCAAAGTTAAAAAAAAAGCCGAAAGTTTAAACTCCCAATCCCCGCTCTCCAACGGCCCTTCAAGATTGTCAAGCCGAGTAACGACTCGGCTAAGTCCTCCCATTCGTTACCCCCTCGCGCGGATATACGTCGCGGCTTCTTTTACGACGCCTCTGCGAGAGCCAGACGCAATCGAGCGAGCGGGCGGACAAAGGAGTCTTAAGGGCTCAATCGGGATTTACCTTTTACCGCCTCGGGGGACGATTTTCGCCGCGGCCGCGATTATCGAGTCGATGCCCGGGCCGATCATCCGCTCGGACAATATTGCCGGGAAATAAATATGACGTGGGCCCCGCGTATTGGGATTCGCGCGCAGATGAGATATCGGGGCGAGGGAAACGGTGCGAGGTCGGTGATAAAACTGCCGAGGTTCCTTTAATTTTTGGGGATCGCTGACTTGCGAGGAGGGAAGGTTTATATGATTGAGGAGGCTCGGTTCTGTAGTTGTACTGCGATTTCGGCTGGTATATGGGCTGCTTTTGTTACGAAAAGATTGGAAAGAATATGCGAGAGTTGTTCTTGTATTATTAGAATTTATTCAAAATAATTTTTTATTACGGAAACGGAATTTTTCAACAAATTGAAATAACGGTATGCAGAAAAAGTGAATTTTGAACTTCTGATTGATTGATAAATCCTTTAAAATTCCACATTTAAAAAATGCAATTAAAAGTAGAAAAAGAGCCAGGGATCGGATTGAATTTAGCGTGGAAAAAAGAGCGTACCGGAGCTGCGCATTTGTCATGATTTTAAACGGGCGGAGCAGTGACATTCGCCAGTATTTTTCTGCAATACGCGATCGCTCTCGTAGCATTGAATGCTGATGCGCAGACATTTAGACAGGTACTCATCATCTAGTTCTGACAATGTGCCACTGACAGCTGCGGAATGAAAAACTTCTCGATCGAGGAAAAATCTTGCCCTCAGCAATGCAATCAGGATGAGCGAGCGGCTCCTGGTTCGAATTCTTTCTTTATTTGTCGGAATAAAGTCGTTCGAGAAATGTCTGACGGACTAGTTTTTTTCCTTTGATTAATTAACTCATTTAAATTCTTTTGTTTGAGTCAAAGCCTGCGTTTTGTAAGAAATATATATTTTTCTTTATACGTTTATAATCAGATTGTTTTATTTTCTGGTTGTAGCTTTTGGATTTATGGAAGATTTTGAATAATTGAATAAGTAAATTTTTAAGTATTTGCTCTCTTTGAAATTATTATTTGGTATACATATAATATACACATTTATCAGATTTGAAGACTGCATTTATTTATGAATACATACATCTTTCATATTTACAATATTTCTAGAAAATGATTATCGTTTCAAAGCTTCATTATAGAACCTTTTCAGGTTTGTATTGATCAGTCACATTTTCTTAAAATTAAACTGATTAATCATCGCATCCATCAAAGTCACTATCATCGCCGGATCCATCCGAGTCAGAATCATAATCGGATCCATCATCATCGGAATCATCAGAATCAGAATCATTATCGTTTTCATCATTATCAGCACCATCATCTTCATCTTCATTTGCTTTATTGCAGGCTGCACATGAATGATGATTTGAATTTTTTTTCTGAAATGGCAGAACCAACATATTCATTAATAAAAAGATTTTTATTGGAAAAGTGCACAATAATTTGTGAGTTGATTTTAATAATTTGATGTCAAATCTTACCTCATTATTTATTAAGTCATACCAACATTCAGAATCATATGGAATGACGTAATTAATACGTTGAAAAACTGGTTGTTCCTGAAATAATAGAGCAAAACATGTTTATTAAAAAAGATTTTTACCTGGTAGTAGGTTTCCGATAAGTTCTAGTGAGAATTCTAGATTCCAGATAGATCCGCTAGAAAGAATATACTTAGAATTGTAAGAGAATTCTAGCACAAATATCGGTAGAATATAGCAGTGCCTTTGCACATACACTGCATGTAAAAATTATCTAATTCTTAATTTTTTATTAAAACAAAAACAATATAAATAATGCAATAATTATTCAATACATTTATTACATAAAATTTTAAAAAATTATTAAGATAAAAATCAGTTTACAATCCTGCTTTTGCTTGCAATATTTTTTGTCGAAATCATTATCAGATTGCCGATGATGATATCCAGGTGGTGCGCCCCGTAGTTTTCGGGGTCTAGGTGTCGATTTGCCTTGAGGTCCTTATCTCCAAATACCAGGTCGCCGATGATGATGTGCAAGTAGTGTGCTCCGTTGTTTTCGTCTTCATCATCGGCGATCTGATACTTTAAGATAACGGCCTCAAAGTGAATCGACACCTAGACTCCGAAAGCAACGGAAAACAGCACCTGGACATCATCATCGACGAGTAAGTGCCGTCAGATATCGTCCTCAAGGTGATCGACACTTAGAGACCTCGAGAATTGTGCAGTGCGTTACCTGGACATGATTATCGACGACCTGTCGAATCTGAACTGAATTTTAATTTTATTAAAATTGTATGAAATAAATTTATTGAATAATTATCACATTATTTATATTTTTTATATAATTGTATTAAATATTATTATGATTAATAATTTTTTTAGTTAATATTTAAATTAAATTAAAACTAGAAAGTATAAAGATGTAATAATTATTCAATAAACTTATAGTCTGGTTCTATCGATATTATTGTTAGAATTCATATTCATTGAATGGAAATTTGTATGGAATTCTAGCGAGAATTTATTACGAAATCTAGCTAGAATGTCAAAAGCTAGCTAGATTCTAGCGATATTATCGGAAACTTGCTACCAGGGTATTGAAAAAGGAATATAATAAATTGCAAAAAAATAAAACAAAGCGTTAATTTGTGAGATGACTTTCATAGTTTGCTGTCAAAGTTGAAAGTCAACCTGTCCGTAAAACTGACGAATTATCAAAACTGAACAACCTTTAATTGTGTTTTGTTGTCAAATCACAGTGACTTACTTCAGCGTAAATCGGCGTAAGTGCATAACCAACTAGACGTTGTCTTGGATAAGCTACGCTAATGGCAAAAAGTGCAGATGCTAATACTAGTAACTTCAACATCCTTCTTAGTCCTTGAAATTAAGTTAAAATTATTTAGTTGTGTAATTGCAATATACTTAAAAACTTTCTTTTTAGAAACAAATTAAAGTAAATGAAATAAATATTTAACGCAGTTAAATTTACTTTCCTTTTTTATTTACCTTTCTTTGCTTCAAACAAGTAAATATTACTGAGAAGATTAGAGGCAACCTCGAGGAATTCACTATTTTTATACTAAGTAACGTTTACTGTTCAAAGGTGAAAAACGTGTTCTATCACAACCCAATAGCTCTGATAATAATAAAATATGGGAAGCACGAAGAGAATTGTTGCTTGTGACGTTAATAAACACGTTTTTATCAAAGTTGCTTTCTAATGTTAACTGCTTTATGTTAATTTTCAATATTTCCTCTAAACTACTTCATTTTAAAAGCCGCTGCCAATTCATTGACACTTAGCCTAACTAATTTACCGTTCCAATATTATCTGACATTCATTAAAAACAATCAATTTCAACAACATAATTTCAAACTTTCTATATTTAATCAATTATTTATTTTTGTATTATTATTTTATTTGTCTATGTCCATTTTATAATTTAATGAGCAATAAACAAAATTTAAATAAAAATGTTGTTATTGGAATTTTTAAAGTCCTAATTAATATACACAGAATTTTTTAATTTTTGTTTTTCCATGCGCAAAACCCGACTTCGCGCAAGGGAAGGTGTAAATAATTGCGCACAAGTAAATCAAACAACTTTTAAAGAGATTAAATTATTTATTAAAACTTATTAAGATCTATAAAAGTTAAGAGATCTTGTCTCTTTCGTTGACGGAAAACGAATGACGAAATTTTCACATATTTCTTTCTCGATGTTTTTTAAAAACTACGCAACGCAATTCTTTTTTTTTATAATAAATAAATACATAAACGCCGCTCAGGCTTGCGATGCAAGCTCCCTCTTTTCGAACAGTTTTTCTTTTGAATTTAAATGATTCTAAAAGCCTTTTTGCCTTTGAACAACAATTACTCTCCTTTTCGAGAGTGAGGGGGAAGAGAGGTTATCAAATCTAAGTCATCCGTCCGCAATTAAACCTCTTCGTTTAATTACCCCGTGCCTCTTCTTTTATCGAATGATTATGAATTCGGTGAAGAGGATTAGCGACCCCGAACGATCCTCTTTGACCGTCGTGTGCGCGACATACACAATAATTTTATTGTGTCGAATTGATATCTCATATCAGAACAGAAGGGCAGTAGTTGGGCGATCACAAAGTTTCCTCTAGGAGGAAGCAAAATTAGAGGAAAGAAACAAAACTTTTATTTTTAATGTGTTTTTCTAACAGATTTCTGAAAATGCATTTTTACAAAATAAATCGTTTAATGTACGCCAATTAAAAAATTGTATCATGTAGGTTTAAAAAATACATTCGTTTTGTACAGAACGTTAAAAAATGCATCCTAGAAAATCGATTTGCGTAAAAACGGCGAAGCATTACTCATAAAACAAATAATTATAATAATAGTTAGTTAACAATAAATCAATAGTCGTTTTGTCACATTGGAAAAAGGAACACTTGTTTACCTTCGGCAAATTTAGTTGCGCAGTTCTACAAATGTATTTACAAAAAATGTGGTTATCTTCATTCTTATTTTTAACAATAATTTGTAAAAGTAAAGTTATTTACTGTTTCGACCAATTTTGGACGGATAATTTAGCATTCCAGCTAACAGACGGTCGGCATTTTTATCACATTACGTTTTTCGTAAATAATTTCTATACTAATTTACCAATAAATGAGAACATTGTGAAACAAGTTTCGATGAAAACCCCAATATCAATGATTGATTTAAATATTTTACAAAGCGTTGATTATGAACGAGTACTTGCAGCACCAATTTTTAATTACTTTGGCCAATCCAACATATTTGTTTTAATCGAAACTAAAGGTAATCAGGAACAGTGCTGCAGATTAAAACACGTTTTTGATTTTTTACATTTTCTTATTCGTGTTTCAACCAAAACTGTGCAATCGAGGTGTTTGATTATTCTGCCCTGTGAAAATTCTATAAACGAAGAATTGCATAAGTCAATTTTAAGCTATGCGTGGTTACAAAGATTTGTGGATATTTCCCTTCTCATTATAAATAACGGTTATAAGTTCAACATTTCAAATTCTCCTATTGCAACGATTATCAATTATAATCCATTTTTTAATACGTTTGACCGTAAGGAGTTTAGTTGGAAAGTCGATATGTTTCCTAACAAATTGAGGGATATGAACGGATACACGTTAAAAGTACCTTTTGTCAACAAGAAACCTAAAATGATTTTGAACGAAGTCAATAACACGTTATCACCCGGTGGCATAGATTTCAATATACTTCAGCTTATGTCAGAAGTTTTAAACTTCCAAATAAAATTAAAAATTAACACAAGGGGGAGTAGACAAGATATAAGGGAAAAGGAAACTTTCACCAAAGCGTTTGAAAGTTTACGAAATAGAAATGTGAATATGATACCTATTCCTTTGTAAATTCTTAACTCGATGTTATTTTCAGATTACGATATTGGTAAAATTTTCTCGTTTGATAATTTGAAGGGTATCGTCCTGATAAAATTTTCAACGTCCTACAATCAAACGTTCTACAATCTTATTTATTTTGTTATATTAGTATTTGTAATTTATGTTTTAACACATGCTACTTATCATTTTTCTCATCGGATGGAAAACGTATCGTTCATCGAGATTGTTAAAATACTAAGCGGACAGACTGCAACAGGACCGAAAGACACGGTTGAAAGGATAATTTTTCTCGTTCTACTATTGGTATCTTCCATGTGGATTAATATGTTTTATGCTAAACTGACAGAAGCTGAAGTGACAAATTATGAAATACCAATAACATCTTTTGAAGACATAAAGAAGACTAACTTGACACCTTACGTTGAGAAAGGATTATTAGAAGTGCTTTTATTACATAATGAAAGCAGCAAGTATTTCAAAGAATTTCATGCCAAATTAAAGGCAATCGAGGACGTCATAGAATGCATGAATCTATTAAAACGAGGAGAAGACGTCATCTGTTTTATGGCTGGAAGAAGAGCGAACTGGTTTCTGAAAGAATATTCAGACGTAGCGAATCCCACGATGAAAATTGCGGAGATAAAATTCTCCAAATCTGGAGAAGCGTTCTTGTACGAGAAAGGATTTCCTTTTATGCGAAAATTTGACGAAGTCGTCGCTCGATTGACAGAAGCTGGAATTCAACATCTTTGGGATGGAACTAAAAAACGGAATAAAATCTATGAAAAGATACGTAAAGATACTTCGGTTCTTAAGCAGTTACACATGCTTTTGATATTCGGCGCTACGACAGCCAGTATTTCATTTTTTGCAGAAATACTAATAAATAAATTTAAGCATCACGAAATTCACTTTTACTAACATTCAGTGTTACTGAATTGTATGATTCACGTAAAATTTGAAAATAAATTTTAACTAATATGCACCAATATCGATTGTGTACTACTCAACTTGTTTATCCCTCACCTCGATTGGTCCCTCTCGAGAAGCACAAATCGCTTCAAAAGCAATACGCTAAAATAATCGTTCAAGTCGACTCCCAGAGCCCGCAATTCCTCGGACTCTCCTTGCATCTGTACTCTCGCGGGTGGGTGAAAAAAAAAAAGGCGTATCGAAATTCGCCAACCCGGCATTATTTCATGCACGACCGGCTGCAGCTCTGCAGGCATGATTGACGAGCTCTTCGATTTCCGGCAACGAAGGCGGCGGCGGCGGCGTCGGCGTCGGCATTCCATCGCGCGCGCGTAGCTGTTACTTTACGTCGCGGCGTATATACGCCGGGACATAAACGCGCGAGCGAGCGGTAGCTGTTGCTCCGGCGGCGCGGGTTAGGGCCCCGTAAATCATCGGGATATAGTGGCACTTGCGCGTCGAGCTTCCGCTCGGCGTTAAAGAACGAGCGCGCGCTCCCGTCGTTCTCTGGGAAACTGCGCGAGGCACGTAAGGGAGAGAATGTATCCTCTGCGCGCGTATATCGCGCACGGGCGAGAGCCTCTAATTTACAATGGTGACCGTAGCCGAGCGTAATAAGGGACCCCGAAGCAAGTCCTTTTACTGCTGCGGCCTAACGCCGGAGCTTCTTTTTTTTTTCTACGACGTGCTCCTTTTGCGGGGCGAGATGCGAGTTTGGCGCGGATCTGCTTTTTGGATGCGTTTCTTGGAGATTTTTGTGTAGCGGCTCGCTCGATATTGCGAAATTGAAATTCAAGTTGTTTGTTGTTGCATTTACCTTTGTGCGTCAAGATTCTTCGTGGATAAATAACGAGGAAGAGAAGCTTGAAAATAAAGCCGCTCCTTTTACATTATTAAGCGTCGCCCCGTTACCGACTCGCCTCCGCTCGTAAAATCAAGAATCCCTCACGGCGCCGCGATTTCTCAGTCCGTACACACGACGTATACACACCGGCACTGAAGCAATTTCCGATTTTACGTCGTATACATGCCTCGTCCGCGAGAGAGCCCAGCGCGCGTTATGTGCGCGCGGCAAAACTTTGGCAGCTATCGCTCGATAATGCGCTCTGTTTTCATTTCCGTTCTGACCTGAATTTCCTGGCGAGAGCGACATTCGACGTATTTATGCGGAGCTGCCGAGGCGGCTTTGTTCGCCGAAACGCCGCGCGGAAAACAAGCTTGCGCGATCTGATATCTTGCGAGATCTCGGTTCCCCGTTAGCGCGGAATCTGTATGCGCGAGAAGTCGAATTAAGCCGCGCTTGCGTATGGCTGCTGTACGTCGGAAAGTGGACGTTGGCTGGCTCCAATTAATCGATAAGGGCTGGATCTCTGATAATAATCAGTTTGAATGACCTACTCGTCTTCTTTTTCTTCCTTCTAGGTCTGCAAAGCTAAACTGTCGGCTATGAGCATCTACAAACAATAAACACGACACGATTAATCTCTCGTTCTCCATTAGCAGGACACGTCGAAACATATCGAACCGTTCACGCGTCAAACTTGTCGATATATCTCGAGCAAAAAAACGCGCTCCCCAAGAAGAGCCGCTACACCGTAGCTCGCCCAACACCGTGTACAATATCAAAGCGAGCCTTTACTCCCTCCCATTAGATATTCGGCCGGTGCAGCTCGGGGCCCCCGCGCCAAAAGGCCAAAAAAGGCGAGAGACAAAGCAAACCGGGCAGGGAGCCACTTAGCCGGGTAATGACGAAGCCTGCCCCCTCTCCCCCCCAGGATCGAGGATCGGAAAAAGGATATCGAGCCTGCTGCCCCGCATCGAAATATACGACGGGCACGCACAACGAGCGATAATTACCGTCGTCGTCGTCCCCGCGGCTCGCGAGAGTGTAACGAGTCGCGCACGCGAGATACGTTATTTATGACTTTATTACGTGCCCCGGGCCCTTTTTTGCCCGAGAGCGCCCCGGGCAGCCGGGCAGGTCTATATACATATACACGTGTACGCGGGCGCCAAGCGGAGTAATTTCGCGGGGAGATCGCAATCGCCCCGGCTAAGGATCGGACGGGGGGGAGGGGGACTTTCTTTTTTGGCCAGCGCGGATTCTTGGAGAGGCTCTTCTGTGCGGCGCGGTAGCCGAGAGAGAGAGAGAGAGAGAGAGAGCGCAAGCTGCGCGCGCGTGCGTCGCCAGGAATGTCTTGATGAAATACGTGAGCGGAATCGGCCGGCGGACGGCCCCGGCTCTCTCTCTCTCTCGAGATTTTAATTAGTTTATTAGACCGATTTGGAGATTCTGGAGCGAGTGAAAGGGTAGTTTTTGATTTCCGCGCGGCCCGATTGCGCGCGCACTCGAACGTTTTTGGCGACGACACGGCCGTGATGGGACTTGGGAAGCGATTCGCGGCCCTTTCGCGGAGACTGCGGTTCGCGCGAGAAATCAGGTTTGCGCGGATTAACCTGTATTTTCGGTCATTCTTTTTTATTTAAATAGCCCGATGTATCGATATTTTAACGACTGGAAAGGTGGTATGAAATGCGCGTTAAATTATTCATAAGCCATTTTCTTTTAAAAAGAAACCGGTTTTTTCCCATAATACAGCTCTGGGAAACCATTTGTCGATATCTTATTAAGCATTTAAGTATTTACAAAACACTTATTGACTTTAATAATCAACGTACGTAAATGCACGTACTCCGCATCCTGAATTTACCAAATCTATCATCGCGCGCACTTTGAGCATTTACTCGCAGCAATCCCCAGCCGACTCAATCTGCATATACGAAAGCGCGAAGCGAACCTCCGGTGAAAAGCCTCTGCCGAAGGACCGCAAAAGTCCATCTATAATTCGTCAGGGCGGTTTCGCGCCGGCAGATAGAGAGAGAGAGAGAGAGGGAGAAGAGAGAGCCGCGCTAATATATGAAGGCAGGCCCCGCGGCGTCGGCAAGATACGCAGCCTATCATCGTGGTTTATTGCTTGGAAGGCCCGGCTCATAATTAATGTTAATAGCCCGAATGGCAAATGTTAATGGCAAGTGCCGACTGACTAATCTTAATTTATGTCGCACTAAAACCACCTCCCATATATCCCGAAGTTAATGCGCAAGCCAAGCGCGATAAGATCGCCAGATTAAGATATTAAATATGGCCGACGTGGCCGAGAGAGAGAGAGAGAGAGAGAGAGAGAGAGCGTATAATGCCGAGAGCCGCGCGCGGACGCCCGCGGCGACGACGACGACGACGACGCGGACACGCCGCGGGAAAAAGAGCGCCGCGGCCGAAGGCTTAATGCTTCATTAATTTCGCTCATTTGCATCGCGGATTCGCGCCCCCGGCGACTTCTTTATTCCGACAACAGAGAGAGAAAGCTTTTTTTAAGAGCCGAGGGGAAGCGAAGGCTTTGCCACCTCCGTCCATCGGCTTTGTTTTGCGTTGTAAGCAAACGATACACTTTCTAAAGAGAGCCCGCGGTTTTGTTCGATTCGGAGGGATTTTACGGGGGAAGTATAGGCTTAAGCGTTATGTTGTTTAATTATTTTAATTGCAAGCTTTTTGCGTGTAACAATCGATGCAGCCTTTGGACTTGGCAACGCGCGTTTTCTTTTTGTATACAATTGCTTCGTTTTTCCCATTATTTGCCGTGCGCGTCAAGTTTTTACGACCGGGAGAATAAAAAGCCGTGTTTATTTAACAATAAAATAGCCAGTCCATAGCTGGAATTTATTTATGGAAGCATTTGCGTCTAGAGCGAAAACAGTATTCGTCCGATTATAAGCAGCGTCTCTCTCTCTCTCTCTCTCTCTCTCTCTGCCTTACGAGTAGTCGTTTAACGTCAAACAAAGGCGCGTTTATTGCGATTCTGAAAAATAATCACAGCCGCGGTAAGCTCTCTCTCTCGACTCTCGGCTCTCTGCATTAGCAAAAGCCAAAGGCGGCGCGCGCGCCTTCGTGATTTACAAACGACTTTTATCGCATTTAAATACCCGACGGGGACTGGTCCATTGTTTTAATGTGCGTCAACTATTTTAATTAAAAGTAGTCGCGAGACGCGACGTTATATAGACCCTACGGCGAACGGCGCGCGGCGCCGCTCATATCAATCGAAACTAATCGAAGGGTCAGATGCCCTTCATTCCTTAGCTCCTCTCGCCCAGTATTCCAATAAATCACAGAGGCATTCGGGGCTCGCGATTGTAACTATGTTAACATCCTTCCAGCATCCTCCTTTGAAAATTATTTACATTCTGCACAACTTTTCGAAATGCGCTAATAAAATACCGGCCGACGAACGGATCGGGGCATTATTATTGCTGCGAGTAAGAAAAACTCATTATGGACGTATTATTTCGGCTCGTTTGTGCTCCCGTAGAGATTTAGACGATTGCAGTTTCTGCACTTACCAGCGAAAAGTTTTGCCGAAAGGTTTGGACGTCGGCTCGCTAGATGTCATTGCTTTCGATGGGTGAAAAATGTATTGTAAGGGGGCACGCGTTGACTCAAGTGGTTTTTAATCAGTATTTGCAATTCGAGCCTGCGTCGTAGATATCAATTAATTGATAAACATCAATTAATTGATAAAAATTTGCGATTGTTAAAAAGTCCTACATGACACTGAATTTTGTAATAAAGTCCTATCAGGCACATCGACACGTATAATATACTAGGTAATAACTAAGCGTTACGAAGTTCTCTCCTCGTTTCTCTTAGGTATCGATCATGTAAAAAATTAAAAAAAGCGAGCGTGCGTTTAAAATATTACAGTCAATTGTTGTAATAATTCAGAATGTGTGTAATGGCGAAATAGACATGTATCTAATGCTAATAAAAATATACTCAATACTTTAATGTATTGTAAACAGTTGCTTTTACAATTTTCACTCCAAGTAAATAGGCACGTTGATTTTTTAAAACTTTTCTCGGTAAATAATTTGTTAGTGCAAATTTTCTATGACAAATTGTTTGGTGTATAAGCTCATTTAAGTATGATGCTATAGAATTATTTTATGCATTTAATATCGATAATACTTTCTAGAATAGATTTTTAGTATCATAAATTATAATCGACTATGCAAACGAATAATCAGACATTTAAATAACTTCATAAATTAACACCAGCTTTTATTACGATAATTAAAATCATTTGTGGTATATCCTACTTAAAGAAAATTTTAAAAAGAATCGATCTAATATATAGGAATCTAAAATAAAAATTGATTGATGCCATAGACTTTTCAAATTTACTTTTAATATTTGAAGATACGTTTTGAAAAGGTTCTTTATACAGTCCGTTACTGCTGTCTACACTTGAGCTAATATTAAGAGTTACCTAATTTAGACTAAGCAGCACAGTACATTACGCAACAAGTGAACATTGTTCATTGTCAGGTCAGCTAACTCTCCTTTTCTATAGCTCCTGCGATCCAAGTAATCGAAAAAAGAATAGCATGCTACTTATGATTTTAGAAAAAGTAAATTAAAAAGTATGAATATTTTAGATTTTTTTCCTTATATTCTCTTGCGTGGTATTCAGAAAAAAACTACAGTTTTTTTTTTTTTTTTTTTAAGCGCTTATATCAATATTATCATAACTTTGCAAGATGGCCTTAAGCGTTAAGAAACGTGCCCATAAAGACGACGATGCTATCTTTTACGACGATTCATTGAAATATACCAAGAAATTTCTTCAGAAAAAGAACTTACACTAAAAATGAACACTAAACTTATAACGGATTTAAAAAATGACACAGCGCAAAAAAAAAACATTTTTTTATTTTATAGGCAACAAATTTAGCGAGATTGTTTTGGCTTCTTCCAATATTTTTGGTGGTGCATCATTAGTGCAACTATTATCAGACTCAATTTTTACTAAATCAAAATGAAAATACATTAGTTAAATATATATTTTTTAAGACTGCACATAGATATTTTAAGTCCAGTGTCGAACGAACGCGTTCATAGCGGAGTCACGAAGTGTTCGGGAATCGAGCTATTATTAAAAAGTATTATCTATGAGCCTAATTTCTTTGGGTATAAATACTGGAACCTCGTTTCAAAAAGATTGTAGTCTACATTCGTTAGTGGCGCAGCTCGCGAAAGAATGGCGTTTCGCAAGTTCTTCAGCATTTGCGTTCTTGTCCTTTTCGTTGCCGGCGCAATGGGAAATCCAGTTAACGGCGAAGATCTCGCGGACGTCTTTTACGACGAAGAATCCGCGAAGGAGGTAAGCGATAAACCGAAATTTGGAAAAACGTTAAAATTTATCGTATTCAATTTTCGCGGTCTTTCAAAACTAAAACTTCGGCGTCACGACGACTATCTTATTAGATAATATATGTAATCGACTTCCCCGGCACATTGAGTAATCCTTAACACTTGGAGTATATATCACATCCCAAACTTACATAAGGACACGCGCTAATAACAATGTTTTATTCAAACGATCCTAGTAATAACCATGCAAATCGCAGCCGCAAGCTCCCCGGCATAACTCGGCGTTAATCTTCCTCTCTCTCTCTCTCTCTCCTCGTCCCCGGCTGGAAAAATGTTCCGCACCTATTAAATTTACGGAGTTCAGTGCACCTCTTCTCGCTCTCGCTACACATACATTATCCCCTCGCGTAAAGATTAACTCGAGCGCTCGGCGGGTTTTAGCGCGCGGCGTCGCGGAGGGAGAGGGAGAGAGAGAGAGAGAGAGAAAGCTTCCAGCATCACCCGGGATGATTTGCTCCGGCGCGCTTACGCAGGAAGGGACGACGGCGCGGGAGCATTTTCAATTCGCGACGGCGCGCTGAAAGGCTGTAAATCAGCCTTTAATGGGCTTTAGCTCGGCGTTACTGCACGAGGCGCAGGAAACAAACCGACGTTTACGTACGGCGCGCCGTTGCGCTGTTGTATATACGTGTATATATATATATATACTTGGACGGCGCGAAAGTCGTTTACAACGCGAGGATAAATCGGCCGCTTGACGATCGGGTGAAAGTAAATCTCTCGCGGAGGATATTCTTTCTCCCGCGGCGTAAATTCTCAAAAGTACGGCCGGCTCGTAATCAGCGCGGCGTATCCGCGTAAGATAAATTTATCTAGCGCCCCGAGAAAGACAGAGAGAGAGAGAGAGAGAGTGAAAGCTCAAGCGCCACCGACTGCCGCGTCGACGGATTATTATGCGCGCATTGATCGCTCGAGGCGCGCGAGGAGGAGCTTTCGTGTGCTTTTCCGCAGGCGTTGTTTGCGACGGGTAAACTTGCATTTGGAAAGGTGCTGTTTGAGCTGACACTCGGAAATCATCGGGAAGGTTGCTGCCAGCTGCCAGCTGCTGATTGAAGGAAGATTTATATATTTGTCTGCAAAATCTGGCTCGCTCTTATTATTATTCGATGTATATGAAGCTCCTTCTCGGAGGACGAAAATCAGTAAAATTTATTGTCTTCGTATATATCCTTACCGATTCCTACCGACGCGTCGGTTTGTATATTTTAAAATAAACGATCACACATTTTTCGTCCGAGCAAAGCCTCTTTCTTTCGCGAACGGATTATGCTTTTTCATGGTTTTTAATGAAACACCGCTCTCTGATCCGCAAGATAAATTCCGGAATAAAAACATGTTTTTGTCCGTATCACGGTCGCAATATTCTCCTCTGGTATCACATCTCGCGGCGAACGATTCGAATCGCCAGTTATTTACAACTCATTACCGTCAAATAAGAGCCGCAATAAATAATCGAGCCCGCACGTCGCGCCGTAAATCACCGTTCGCCTTTCGCGGGTTTTTTTCCCCCGCCGCCGACAGCAGCGGCAGCAGCTCCGATCTCGACGACATTTAAAACACAAGTACGATAACCATCGAACTGGGCTGCGCGGGCATTAATATAATTTTCCCGAACGCCTCTCGGCTTCCCGAGAAGGCGCTTAGCGCGAGCGGGCCGATTATCCGCGCGCGCGGCGCTCGAAAACGCGTACGTATATAAATCATTTCGGAGTCCCGCACGTGCAGAGAAAAACGACGCTCGCTCTCTCGCCTTTTGTGCCGCTCGCCACTTCTTTTTTTCGAGCGCGTTTTCGCACGCCACACTTCGTTTCCACATCGGCCTCCGCGGCATTTGCATAATGCGCATAATCCGCTCGCGCGGAGGCTCTCCCGCGAGTAATTTCGAAATTCCGCGTGCGTCTCCATAAATATTAACCCCGGCGGGCGGCTTTTTTTTCTCTCTCTCCCGAGCGAGGAGGGCTAAATAACGGCGATAAATCCGGCCGGAGCGTAGGGCGCTAATAATAATTTGCGAGCTCTTCGGCTCCTCGAGAAAAATACGTGAGTTTATCGCGCGAGCGGAGATGACGACACGTCGAGGAATTGTGCGCGCGACGCGGTAGAGGGGGAGAGGGTTAATTACGACTTCCTTAACACTTTGCCCTCGGCGTTTCCATTGCCTCGCGCGCCATTTAGCAATGTTAAAAAGCGTGCGGAGCTCCGGGGGAAAAAAAGCCGCGGCGCGCAATTTGGCAGAGAACCGCGCCGCGCGGCGACGAGCGAGGCGACCGGGGCTTCTGGGAGAGAGAGAGAGAGCTTCTGGGAGGGCCGGGAGGACTTCGTCGCGAGGAAATTGGACGAGCTCCCGTGATTTGTTTGACGCGGCTGGCTGAGGAATCGCCCGCGAGTGGAAGCGGAATGAGAGGCTGAGACGGAGGCCCGGAGCGTCTTATTAAGTGGCCTATTAAGAAAATCTACGGTCTGCACGAATTTAGAAGGCCGTTAAGTTCGAAATAATAACCGCAACCTTCTTCTTCCTCTCTCTCTGTTTTTTTTTCCGAGCAATTTTTAGAAAGGTACATTTTCAAATTATTACGTCTCTTCGCAGGATGAACTTTGGGTTAAGCCTGTCATCGTCGCCGAGCTCTCCTTGAAGCAGGAAGAGAACGAGGCTTGCGTCGATAAAATTGCTAAAGTTTGCGCCAAATATGCCGGTGCTTGGGGTGACGTGGCCAACTGCGCGGTACGTATTTATACTATATTTTATTTTTTAAAATACAAACACCGCGAATTAATGATGGTTTAAAATTTGCAGAAGGAGAACTTTGTTTTGTGCAAGCCGGAATAAATGGGATTATGTGGTGAAGTTAATTTTAAAAGTATATCTGGATTTTCCAGAATTTATCGACTGATTTCACACTGCGAAATATGATTTATGTAAAAATAATGTTTATTTTAACCACGCTACGTACATTGTACATAATACATTTAAATAAAACCAAAAACTGCCTACTCACAAAGTAACAAAAACTCGAAAAATTTCATTTAAAAAAAAAACAAAAAAAAATAAATCCCTCGACGCTCGTCGAGAGCGATCGTCGCATTCGTCGAAAAGCACACCGAAAAGAAGCTAAATACAGTCGCCGAAAAGCGTAAAAAAAAGAAGGCCTAACACACCAGCTACTCCTCGCCGCGAGTCGAGAAGATGAAGAGAGCGGATAACGCGAGGTTACCGCCGGGGAGGCAGCGGCGCGGCGTCGCGAGCAAAGAGAGAGATTAGAGAGGCGGTGGCCCGGGGACGTTTCGGATAAATCACCCTCTTCTTCTCCTTCCGCCGAGCGAGAGAGAGAGAGAGGGAAGAAAGAGCGATGCTTCAGCCCCGGACGACGGCTCCGCTCTTTTGCAGCGTGGCGTTTCGATTAATGGCCGAACAAATGCGGCCCGACGCATAAGTCTTCCCCGGGTCGGGCCGTCGATATAACGCCTTGTCCCGGAACGGAGATACGGGATTGGACTTGTCGCTGAGCGCTGACCCTTTCTTCCTTTTTTTTTTCTCCCTCCGCGAAAGATCGTCTTTATTACCGTGAGGAATTGGCGCGCGCGCGAGTATTAATGATGATGTTTTTGGCCAGGGGAGGGCGAGTTTTCCGGGTTTCGGATGCGCGTGGCGAGCGCTGATTTTGATCGAAGGCTTTTGTGGGCTTGTGATGGTTTTGTCCTTAATTGTTGGGAGAGGGATTAGGGTGAGCTCGGACTCGTATTTCGCTCGCTGGCTTGGCCCGTGGCAGATTGGTCGGATCTTCGTTAAATTGATTAAAATCAATTTCGTTTTGCGAATTGTCAAAAGAAAATTGATTACAAGCAATAAAAGTTACTATCGCTTACTACTTAATTTGAAAAAAAAGAAAAAAAAAAGCCAAGCCTTCCGGTGCCTCGGTTTCAGCCTTCAACGGGCAATACGCTTCCTAAACATCGAAGGCACGGCAATTTCTCTTACGAGCTCCGTCGATACTCCGTCCTGGGAGCCGCATCGAGGGCCCCCCTGGCTTTTTATCGAATATCCCTCGCTTTTCTCCGCGCTCGAGAACTTCCAGAAGATCTCACTCGCATCCGAGAGAGAGAGAGAGAGAGAGCGGCGGTACCGCCGGCGTCGTAAATCAAGTCGAGCTCTCCGCGTATCCTTGCGCGCGCGCGAGTATAGTATATCCGTTGGGATTCCACCCCGGGCCGAGGATACACACGCGAGAAAGCGAGAAAAGAAAGGGCAGCGGGAGGAACAACGGAGACAAAGGGAGACCGCTAAACAGCTCCTCATTCGTACACTTTTGGGACGATACGTCCGACCGCCGCCGCTGTCGCTGCCGGGTTTACTCGCGAGAGAGGTTCCTGTGGCTGATGTAGCCTGCCGATCCGGAAGTTGTTCCCCGTCAATTTGCTCGGGGAAGGGGCGAATTTGTTTCGGTGATAAAGGACAGAGGTTAAGGGAGGACTTATTTCACCGGGCTTCTGAAAGGCTCGTTAGGAATGGAGAGATTATTAGATTGTTAGTTAGGAGAAACAAAAAATCTAAGACAATCAACGCCGCAAGAATGATTTCACAATATTTATTACTTTGATATAAAGTTCGTATTTGCGGTGCGAACGCGAACAATGAAACGAACATACTCATTTCGATCGCAACCCAAGCATCAAAATGAATTATCGCTGTTTGTGTGTAATGATACGCGCAGGCGCATAATTCAGCGCAGCTCGCAGCTGAAATCAGCATTTTACAGGCATTAAGAAGCATTGAAATAACGCCGTGGAACAATAGAAACAAATGTACAAATAAATCCCCCGATGACTAATAAATCACTCTTAAAAGTCTTACCCATCCATAGGCATTAGCGACACTTAACATCGCTTATAATGCACATCTCGCTTGCGCAACAATGCGGCCGCGCCGCGCGACCCGAACATTCCGCTCGCTCCATACATAATCCGCCACATAATCGGCAACCCACTCTCTCTCTCTCTCTCGCGAAAAAAAGCTGGCACCCACCTCTCCGCGATCGAAGTCGCCTCTGCGTCCTTGTTTCTCTCCGTTCGACTGTCATAATTACGTTGCGCAGACCGCTGCCGGGGGGTTATTAATAACTCCGGCCCGTCGGCCGCGCTTAAAAAGTAGGAGCAGCAGCAGCAGCAGCAGCCAGCCGCCGCGGCAAGTAAGACCGGCGCGTAAATGATGACTAATTAATAAAGCTCCCGGCGGCTGGCGGAGATTAACGAGGCTCGCGACGCCGTAATTACGGCGTACATACGTGTCTCCCCGGCGAGGATTTATAGATTTGCTCACGTATACGCCGAGAGAGTCTCTGCCTCAGTCCACCTTTCCCTCGCGCGCCCGTTAGACTCCGCGAGAGAGAGAGAGAGAGAGAGAGACGTGATTAACGAGCGGCAATTGTCTTTACGACGGAACATTCATTTCTGGCCGAGAGAGCAGCGGCGGCGGCGGCGGCAGCACGCCTCTGCGGTGTTGTTGCGCGACGACGTATATATACGCCTGGCGCGCGGACTTTTCCGCGGGAGCCGATGGATGTAAGATGATTTCCCGCGCGATTCTTTTCCGACACCGACGCGCGCGCGGCTGACGTGTGGGAAAACGGATTTTTCCCGATTGCGCGCCCCCCGACTGATCGATCGGGGACTTATGTCGACGGCGCTGCTTTGTCTTCGCGCGAGGCTTCGGGATACTGATATCCAGCGGTTTTTGCGATGTCTTCGAGTCTCTCTGACGAAGTAAGTAGCTTGTTTAAGCGGATTAGCGAGCGATTGCCGCTGTTGCCGAAGCGGATTTATTCATCGCTCGAAGATCCCGTCTTCGTCCGAAAATAGGGTGTCTTCTAATTCCGTCCTGTCGTCGGTCTCCGATAATTCTTTTGAAATGCGCACTGCTATTTAAAAGTATAACTGCGGCGTAAATTTCACGGGCGGAGCCGAGGATTCGGCTGAGAGATCTGGTTCATTTGTTTCTGTAAGCCTCGAAACTATCAGGAGAGTAAACACTTTTAAAAGCGTCGCCCCTCCGGTGTTATTTTAAATCTGAATGAAGTGAGAACACTCGACGACCGACCAAACAGTCGTCCGACTAAGCTCTCACTTTTCTCTTTTCTCTCTCTCTCTCTCTCTCTCTCTCTGCCACTTCGCTCCCGAGGATAAAATCCGGCTTAATTAATTAGGCCTATTATTCCTCAAACAAAGAGGACATTCGTTACGGAATTATCTTTCCGATTTTTTTTTCTATCTTCACGGGGTAAACTACAAATTTCTGTAGAAATGATATAACGCGGTGATTATTTTCACATTATCCTCCTATTAAGAACTCTTTCTATTAATAACTCTGAACTCGAACCTTTCTCATTTACCTACTTTTGATCTTATCAACCCTTAAAAACGTAACGAAACGACCGATCTCTTAATTCTCGTTATAATCGGCGTTCGCTCCCCGCCTGTCCGCCGCCCAATTTAATTGGCAGTCTCGTCGATTAGCCCGCCGCGTCCGCAAAGCGCGGACAATCGGTCCGCGAGCGTATAACGAGGCGTCCTCTCAAAAGTACAATATCGCCCCTCTCGCCGCGGGAGGCGCGGCGGCGCGAGACACGCGTCAGTCATCCGGGGGCGCTCGCGTGAATAACGAGGCACGCGCACAAAGTCTCAGCGGGAGAGAGCCGGGGGAGACGCTCGCGCGAGTATTCTTATCAGCCGCGAGAGCGCTCGTATGTTGTATTGCCTGCTCGTTACGGGGTCCTCGCGGGGAGAGAGAGCGCGGACCGGTAATAAGTAGCGGGACGAGAGCGCACGCGCACGCCGATCGATGCAAATAAGGGAGCTAAGAGGATGCTGAGAGGGTTCGAAGGTTGGGTGTTTTCTTTTTTTTTTTTTTTCGAGGATGGCCGGTGATGGATGGCTGTTTTGTGGTTTGTGTAATTGTTGAGAAATGCGTTTGGAAGGTTCGGTTATTTGGGTTCTGCAGGTTATAACTCGGCGGTTTTCTCGCGCGGAGTGCGAGAGGAGAGATTTTAATCTCTCGAGATAGATTTATTGCCGCGGTTATTTACCAAAGTGAAATGTGTTAAATGCGCGTACTTTAAGGCTGGGAAAAGATTTCTGCGATTCGTATTTTACTTAATATCTTAATTACTACACCGGTGATTAATTGAACGAGCCGCGTACAAGGCGCGCGGATTGTGAAAAATTATATTTATAAGTATCGCTCGTTTACAATTGTGTAAATATAATGAGCTCCGTAAATCTATCCTTTGTTAAAAATTAATAGAATACATCACAAAAAAAAAACTAAGCATAGCTCGAAAGATGCAGCAATACAAATACAGCTCGAGCCCCGAAAAAAATAAAAGCACCAAGCAGATTGAGAAAACAAGCGGCGCGTGAAAAGACGCGAGAGAAAAATAATACATATATCTGTTCCGCGACACTATAGAAGCCGACTCCAGCTGACACGCGACGATGGGGTTGTGCCCCGATCCGCGCGCAGAGCCGAAATAAACCCTTAGCCTCCCGCTGAGGTCCCGTCGACGGGTCGGGGCGCTTGCCAAGCTTGTCATTCACTGTCATACCCCGAGGCTTTAATATACATTTTTGATGCGGCCCTTTTTTTCTCCGGACTTGTCATTCCTAATAAAGGAGCGACACGGCGATCGTGACTTTCTTTGAATTATTAAGTCCCCCGCGGGAGAGAGAGAGGAGCTGCCGCGGAAATTTATTCCGGAGAGGAGCGTCGATTGATTCGAGCTTAATAAATGTTTGATAAATGACGGACTTGCGGAGGATATTTTGAAGCGCGGCGGCCGCGGCTTATTTATTCGGGCCGTAAGATTGATGTCGGAAAAATTCAGCTAGCCGAAGCTATTTCGGACTATAAATTGTAGATTATGTTGGAAATATCCGAGTATAAATTATAATTTTCTTATTTGGTACATAATAATGTATTAACTTAATTATCGAACTTGAAAACTCGGTTTTTAATTGCAGTATAATATTAAAATATATAATTTTCCTAAAAATATGTTTGTTATCGATTTATTATCCGGAATAATTTAATAAAAATGCAGATATTAAGTTTTCTAGACATTATTTTTGAAAGCGGAAATTTCATTATCTCATTTTTTTTTAATTCGAAGATTCATAAGATTTCCACGTCGTTTCAATTTTGATGACGTTAATTAAAAGCTAAAAAGCATTTTCGCTCGATTTACCTCCTATATTTTTATAGGACGATTAGCAATCTGAAAATAGTTAAACAGTAAATAACTTTAGCATTTCTAAAAAGAGTTTAATACCAATTACAAAACATAATGTCAAACCGCACGTTCAACGCAGTCTCTTATCTATTTTCAGTGGACTGTACGAAGCCGCGAAATTGCCTTTAGGTATATAAAAAAAAAACTGCTTCCAACTGCCATTTAAACAGCTTGCGAACAAGGAGCAGAAATTCGCCCGAAACACCGGCCAAAAAAAAAATGAAGCAGCTCAATCAAGCCCTCAAAAACAGCCGTAAGCGACACCCCACCCCCGCAAGAGTTGGCGAACGAGCCCCGGGAGAGAATCAATATCGCGGCGTTGCGGGCTTAATCCCGCAAGATATGCTAATCCGCCGAGGCGGCGAAGGCCGGTACAAGAACGTCTTTGGAGGCGGGCAACTCCGATATATACGAAGCGGGGCGGACACCGCTTGTCGCGCTCGCGCGAGCTGCCTCCCGGAGATTAGGTGCCCGGCAATTAGTGGGAAATATGAGGAGAGAGAGAGAGCCTCCCCCGAGGGAGCGACGGCTAAATATTGCCGAGCGGGGCTCTTCCTCGTTTACGGCGCTTTGCTTTTCGAGTTGGATCGGACGCTGCTTTTCGGAGATTTCTGCGTGTTTCTGCGCTTTTGTTGGGTTGCAAGCGTGCTTTCTTCGTGCAAAAGCCTCTGTACAATCCTTTCAATCCTGAAAGTAACTTGAGTATATCTCTTTCGCTCGCTAAATCCCTTCATCCCCCGTTGCCTAAACAGCTAAAATCCAGCAAGAGCGTAAAAAGTCTGTTGGAGCAAAGTAAAGACACTTGGCGCGTCACTCGATTAACGCGGCCACTCGCCGAATTACATACCGGGCGCTTCCGTGCTCGCTCGTCTGCGCTGCTTCACACGGCTCTACGAGGCTTCGCGATCAATTTAATTTCGGCTTCTTGAGCCGCTTGAATTATAAGCGAGTGCGCGGGTCGCTTCGCGCGGCTGCTAGATTTATATAGGATGTCGTTCCTCGGTATTGAGAGGAAGACAGCGCCGATTGCACGCGTTTGCGGTCTTGCGATGAGAGCGAATATTGGGACAAGTTCAATACTTGTGCGTACTTTTGGCTATATCGTTGACAGATACTTTGCACGAATTCTCGCAATTAAAGCAGAATCCAGTGAGCCCGCCATCGATTTTGTCTGATTTATTTCCTCGGGTATTGGCCTCCCGGCTTAATAAAAATTGCCGAGTGTCCTCTTAGGGCGTGGAAGTGTGCGCTCCGCGAAAAAAATGCGAGCCACGCGGGCACACGGAGCGCGCAAACTGCCGACCGGGAAATTCCTCGGCGCGTATTGCAGCGCTCGTAAACGGGGGATGCTAGTTAAAGCGGGCGCGCAAAGATCGGCGAGCTCGGCGCTCTTGTCGCGCGTCCGAGCGTTGATTAGTGACCGATACCGTCGCTTCGGATATGCTGTGCCCACACGGGTGTAGGAGGCTTGGAGAGGACCGAGCTTCGTTTGCGGTTCGTCGGAGCGTCGCGATGATTTATTTTCTAAGCGAACCACTGGATCGAGAGGTGTCCACGGGGGAAGGCTGCCTGTTTTCGTTCATTTAATCGTTGGAAAATGAATTGTTGAACGAGCGATTGTTAATTTTATGCAGAGTGGAATAATATTTTCAACGTGAATATTTTAGCTTATCGAGTACTTTAACATTTCACTTAAGCAGGCTTAATCTTACTATTAGGTGCTAAGTTTCAGTTGAATTATTGTTTCTTGCAATAAGTCTAAGCAATTGAAGATAAGACGCCGAGAGGCGGGACGGAAACCTGATACTATAATGTTGCGAAACTTCGCTAGTTTGAATTTAGTACGTGCACGCATAATGTAAACTATGGGTGAGGCGTACTTTGTAATAAAACCACCCTCGATGTCTCTCCTCGTAGAATTAATTGCCTTAAAATTCGAGAACGACAAAATTGAATGTTAACAAACTTCTTCGTCCAGAATTGCATTGTCGGAGCGTTCATTAGCCCGATAAAAAGGAGTTTACCTTATAAATTAAAAATCGTCTATTACATTAAACAGGTCGCTAAAACATTCCACCCACTTAACCCACCGACGGCACAAAGAAATACCCCTCCTCCCGCGCGCAAAGCCTTAATAAACGCGAGAGAGGCCGGGTTGCGGCACATTATGCCATATCCATGTATCACCTCGGCTTTATCACTCGGCCGACGCTCTCATTGTCCCCTTTAGCTCGTTGCCGAACGAGCCCCCGGGCAGTAAACCGGCTCTTAACGAAGTTACGGCGCGGATAGATAAGGGCCCCGAAGACCGGGCCGCGGGGAGCCGGGAGAAAGGCGCAAGACGGGGGGATACTGCCGCCGCGGTGGACGGATTACGCGAGGCGGGAGGATGCTCTGCTCGTGTTGCGCGGCTCGATAATACCGCCCTTAACAGAATTATTAGATCAGATTGGGAGGATACGCCGAATTTACGGCTGGTTTGTTTGCGGGAATGACGGAGAGGAGAGCGGAGTTAACGGCGGGAGTCGTGACGAGGGAATGAATTGCTGAATTAAAGATAATGCAGGTTTGTTTGGGGGTGATGTTGAATTTACGGGGCAGCGGGCGTAATTGTGTTTAAGGTATTGGTTGTGCTGTTTTACAAAAAGCGTGTAAATGTATATTCACTGTATTTTAAGGCTTAAATCGGAATGTGTATATACAGCAAACATCCGAGTCGGACCTGTAAAAATTGTTAATTTTGCAACCCGACGGCATTCTTGCGTTAAAACCCCGTTATAAAGAAAAGCAGCGACGAAGGATCATTGAATCCCAGCTAATTCCCGTCGGCAGCGGGTGAGAAACTCGAGCGAAAGCGCGAAGAAGCCGGTCTTAGTTGCCGGGGGGTCGGCCTCGTCGTCGTCGGCGGTCGGCCTTAACCTCTCGCGCTCACGAGTCGCGATGTATATCGCGTAATTCGAGGGAGCCGCTGCTGCTCTCTCTCTCTCTCTCTCCCTGGAGGCGTTTGTGTACAGTGTCCCGATGGCCGTTTAACTAACGCGGAGAGCTTTTGCCTCGCTCGCTTGCTCCGCGGGCTCGTTACGGCGCATTAACATCGTGTCCTGCTTTTTATCTTGCTTGTTAATCATTTGTTGCGGCGGCCGAGAGAGCGAGAGCCTCGCGTGCGAGGCCCGAGATCTCCTTCTTGCGCCGCCTGGTAGGCCAATTTCGCGATGCGCCCGTGAGATCAAGCGCCTCCAGATGTCGTCGGGAGGGAACTGCCCGGGGGCAGAGAGAGAGAGAGAGAGAGGGAACGTACGGGCTGCCGAGGATTCGAGCGCGGCCTCGTAAGGATGTTCCGGGGAGATTGAGAACTTGTTCGAGCGGGGTTATGAGGCGCTCAAAGTGGGCTGATTTTTCGCTAAGGTCTGCAGTTGCGAATAAAAGTCTTTATGGGATATGTTTCTTGGAATTGTGCTTGATTAAGAAAGGCAATTACTGCGAAATTATGATTATTGTATTTTTAATGCTGTTGTAGTTCGTTTTCTTAAAAAAACAATTTTAAAATTCTAAAAAAAGTGAAAAATCGAGGATCGTATTTACCAGTTTAAAAAAAAAAAAAACTGAACATATTAAAATTGAAAAATTTGTAACATTCAACGATAAAACTCGAGCTAACTCCCAATAAAATCATCCCAAATTTCATTCGTCAAAAAATTCGCGCACGACGAACACCTCGCCAAAAAAAAAAAGAACAACAGCAACACGATTAATTAGAAGCTCTCGAATTGAGTCGTTGCATAGCCGCTTCTCAGCGGGATATATTCTCGCATCTCTTGTCGTCCGAACACATTCCCCTCCGCCATAAACGCATGCTCGGCACGACTTCCATTTCGCATCTCGTCGCTCCGGTTCCGGAGCGGGGAGGGCAAGAAAAGCCTCTCTCGGCTTTTTCCTCGCGCTCCCATGCATCATCCTTACGCAGTCGAGCTGCGCGGTGCCTTTTTCCGGCGGCCGGTGTGTCGCCGGTGGCCGATGTATCGGAAGGTGCGGAAAGCGCATCGGGTATAATAAGAAGCTGCCGGCTGCCCCGTACCGGCTTGCCACTTAGCGCAAATAAATCTCTCTCTCTCTCTCTCTCTCTCTCCCGCTTTATAAATTATTTATAAGGGCCGCGTCGCCACACAAGACGCGCTCGTTTCTCCGTCTGCTTGTAATGAAACCGGCCGGGGAGTATATAAGGGAATTTTCATGATCGTTAGCGAGTGTCCGAGAGCGGGATTGTGCGGTATACGCGGGGAGAAGGAGGAGAGACAAGATGCGTGTAACTTTTTGCGCGGGAGAGCCGCCGGCTTGTTTCGCTTTTTGCCCCCGAGCGCGCGGAAGGTGCGCAGGCAATCAAATTTCTGGAAATGGGATTTTTCTTGCGGGCTGTTTTTTATAATTTCATTCGACTTCTCGAGCGGCAAGCTCGTTTGTCGCTGCAAATTCAATTTTACATCCACGAGTTTTTGCGCTCGATCGTATACATATGTATAATTGACTCTCGATGCCGATTCCTTTAGATTTACCTTTGCAGTCGACTTCGCGACTGAAAGCAAACTGCGTCCCTCGAGTTTTAATATCGCGAAAGAACCATCCATCACGTCTCCGTCCGGCGGCTCTTTCTATCAATTCAAACGCCTCCTCCCCTCCCCGAACGAATTTAATTTTCGCTCTCGCCCACGTCCCTCCAATTCACAAGAGACGCAAAATCCCCTTCCGAATAATCTTAATCTGAAAAATATTAATAACTCGCCTTACATCCCGGCGCGTCCAACCAGCGTTTGAAAGCCCGGGCTCTCTTTCGAGCGCGGCTCTCACAACGGGTGGATGGATGGACGGACGACCTCCGCGGCGACCATTAGTTCCCGTCCGACGGAGGATCTTCTCGCAGGCGGCGACTAACGATTGTTTGTGCTTTGTCGCCGCGGAAAGAGACATATCGATCATCGGCGAATCAACGCCTTGCGGAGCTCGGTGGTGGCGACGGGCTTTCGTGTCGGGACGCTCGTGGAAGAGTGTCGTTCTCGCGATCTCGCTGCTCAGATACGGCTAATTAGCTGATCGTGCAGCGATCCCGCGGGGAAGGCCGGCTGACGTGCAGCTGTTCCTTAATCATTTAACGGGTTCGGCTTCGAAGCTTTTTAAAGAGTTAAATGTTTGGGTATTGGTTAATTTTGTTATAAAAGATTCTTAGATGATGTAAATAGAAAAAAATTTCAGAAACAATACAACACATTCAACAAGTTTCGTTCAACGCTAACCATGCACTTACTACATACAAGATCGCTCGGAGAAAAAGAAAAATGTACGAATAGAAAAGGAGAAATCTATTAATGCCTATACACGCCTGCAGGTCGAGTAAAAAAGAAAAAAGAAAAAAGAAGAAGAAGCGAATCGGCCTCGGTAGGTCGAGTTTTAGGGGAGAAAGATCGAGCGAGTCACGGGGGTTGAGCGCAAAGACGGCTGGAGCTCCACGGCGGCGGCGGCGGCGGCCTCCCGGCTAGTAGGGATTTATAGTCAAAGTCTGGCTGCAATCGTCGGGCCATACATCACCCGCCTCGCAGCTTTAGGAGAGCAGGCAAGTTTGCTCGACGCGGACAAGGATAAAGGACGCGCGCGCCGAGCGATCTCTTCCTCGCTCTCCTATCACTTACTCCCCCCCGACGTTTCCTCTCCCCGTTCATTCTCTTAATCTTCCTCTTGTTTGTCACTGTTTATTTTCCTCGCCTCTCTTTTCGCCTTTCTTCCCCGCCACACGGTTCGCGGCCTGAAAAATCTTCTTTAATTGATTCCGGACGACGGGGAGGGGATGGCTACGTAAGCTTTCTCGGGCAGCTGCTTAGGGATGATTCTTACTTCCTCCCTTCGGGTACGTACTTGCCGTTTATGATAAGTGAGCTTAGGTCAAATAGTCACTTTAACTTTTCATTTGAACAGTGCTTCAAATTAAGATAACAGAAACTCTATTGTTCTTTAAAAAAAAAAAAAAAAAACTTTTAACAGCTACGAAGAGTGAATTTTCACCGTGAAAACAAAAGTGTTAACCATTCACGTACAATCCAGTGTTTAGCATAAAAACCTCCGTCAAAGAAAAGCCTCTCGACAAAAGCAGAAGCGACACACACCCGCAGCCCCCATTATCCGAAGAAAAAAAAAAGGGGATCCGCGGGGGCTCGGGCGATAAAAAGTTATTTTTTAGCTCTCCGCTGCACTAAAATACGAAACAGCCCGGCTCTCTTTCTCTCTCTCTCGCGTCGCCGTCGTAAAAGCTGCTGCCGCTGCCGCCGCCGCTCCGGAAAACACCATGAATATCTCTCTCTGCCCGGTGCGCTCCGCCCGAGGAAATCGGAGATTTGACGCATACGTGAGGCATTAGCCGAGAGAGAGAGCAAACGCCCCCGCGCGCTGCCCGTATATCTCTCTCCCCGGGACTTTTATCTCCCGCGTCTGCGCGCCCGCGCGTGTCTGTGTGTGTGTGTGTCGTCGTCGCGCGCGTTGAGAGCTTAATTGACTGGCGCTGCACGAGGCTGCCTTAATACGGGCATGCCTCTTCGTTAGAAGAAACGCAGGGGAGGTCGTGGCGGCAAGTGAGATATGGCTCCATTCGTATGAAGGTATTTAGATACCGGCTAGGAGTGCAGTCGAGTGGTTTATGGTCGCGCACGGGGAGTTGCCTGCTCTGGCGGACGGCGGTATACGAATTTTCTGGGGGGAGAGGAGGATATACTTTCGGAGATTTTTAGAATACGCCTCGGATGGCTAATTCGTTTGACATTGTAGAAAATTGTTTTTGAAAACAATTTTCTACAAAACATGTTTTTCTAAAGAATTAGCTGAACTGATAAATAAGAACTTATTTAGCGAGAGAAATGATAGAGTATAATAATTTGTATTTTGAACGACGGCAAATGTTCTTGTGAATGTTTTTTTTTTGTTTGCAAAATTATTAGTTTTACACGTATTTATAAAGCAACTGCTTTCAGAGCCTTTCCAATTTTAAATAAATACTTAAAAATTCAAAAATAAAAAAAAATATAAAAATAAATGTCAAAAATAAAAGTTATCCAGGTACATAAATTTATCCAAATTCGAGTTCCCAATGGAATATTATATCTTTAGAGCGTTTTTTAAAAAGTGTGTTTAAAATTTATCATTAGAGCTTAGGTTTTATCTTACACGGTATTAAGATATGACATCACAACACCGGATAAAATAAATGGGTTTAGAATAATTATGCATATACAAAGTATAGCAGCGACGCAGAAAAGCGCTGTGATCGTAAGAAAGAGTTTAGCATTCTTGTACATTAATCGTTCATCTTAAAACTATTGGTCATCTATTATTATTATTTCTATTAATCAGTTAAAAAATGTATAATATATATATTTATTATTAAAATCAATTTTTTAGTATTCGCAAAGACTCGCCACAATGCATCACCATATTTTGTGGCTTTCCGTGATAAATCTTTTAATTTTTCATAAATTTGCGACGGCTGAAGAAGTTTCATCAAACTTCTTTGTTACTGTAAAGAAGTTTAAGCAGAATCTGGAAAGAACATTGACAAAATTAACAAGTTGCAGTCATGATCCAGAAAATGATATGTCAACGGTAAGTAACTAGAATGAAAAATATGTTGCCTAAATGCATCAATCAAAAAAACATAAACTACATATTGCTTTATAAAAAAATCATAAATATTTAAATGTTTTCATTATCTTTTTGATATAAGCTAATAATATTAAAAGGTTGAAATAATAAGGAATAATGGATATCCCGGAGAAGAACATTTTGTGGTAACAGAAGATGGATACATTTTAAGTTTGCAAAGAATCCGAGGGCCAGATGGATCAATGCCTGTCTTGTTACATCACGGCATCATGGGCAGCTCATTTGCTTACATCGCGAATGGACGGGAGAAGGGTTTAGGTTATAAAAATTCATTTTAAATAGGTTAAAAGAAAAAAAAAGAATTATTATAGTAAATTATATTTAATATTTAGCCTACGTTCTATCGAGGAAGGGTTATGACGTTTGGATAGGCAATTCTAGAGGAACAATTTATTCTAAAAATCACACTACTCTTTCTACTAAAGATTCGAAATTTTGGAATTTTAGGTAATTTATTTCAGAAATTTAAAATTTTTTAATCAATCAAACATTTAAACAGATTTTAATTTCAGTATGCATGAAATGGGAATTTATGATTTGCCGGCAGATAT